>JAFREQ010000119.1:0-432500 GCA_025331565.1 Holacanthus passer
TCAGCTGTGGTAGCTGACACAGAGGGGACAGGGGGCACAGAGGATGGGGGTTCAAGACAGACTCCTGGAGAGGACGGAGATGGACCTAAGAGGAGATACATACATACATATACACACATATTAATTAGATACTTTGACTTAATTTATTTCCCTTTAGGTGTAATCCTTAGAAATTGAACGTATATGGTATGGTGACAGTCTTCCTCACCCACGGCTGAGCCTGAGGATGTGGACTGGGCTTCTGTGCCAAAGTACTTTAACAGTGCTCCGGGGGAAGTTTCACATAACTTATGAGTTGATGTAATAAGGACTGTTTATTTTACTCACATGAACATGCCAGGCTCTTTGTACCCGGCAATTTGTGCAAACAACATATCTCAAACTATAACTAGTAGCCTGATGCAAAACATCTTGCTAGCGCCACACTTGCTAGCAAACAAGGTGACGTTGTAATTAATGTTTGCTATTAAACGTTAGCAAAAACGTTGTTTTCAAACAAACAAACAAAAACCCCAAACCCCAAAATATATTGGGCCAATCCCGAGAATCAACCCAATCTTAAACTCTGTATTACACAAATACAAACATGTCGGCAAGAATATTAAGCTATTTAACTGGTCAGGTAAGATACATTTCTAGCTAACTAGCTAGCTAATTTGCTATTAACTGCTACGCAAATCTCTTTGATAAACATTCAGTTACCAAGACTTGCAAACATACCTTTACCTTGTCTTGAATCACTAGGCCTACATCAACAGCACCACATAAAATTGTGTTTTAGTACAATAGTATAATTTTGATCGTATATAAATCGTCACGCATGCGTGCAAAATTTTTTTTTTTTTCTTAATTGCTCTTGGGGGCCCCCTAGTGGCCGCGGGGCCCTAAGCAGGCGCTTAGGTCGCTTATGCCTTGGGCCGGCTCTGATCACAATGGATAAGCAGCTTGGAGTGAAATTCTCTCAAACAAAGATGTGTTTTTCTCATTGGACAGAAACAGCTTGTGAAAGAGACAGGACCAAGAACACTTACAGATGAAGGACTTTACGTATACCAAAGACCACCTACCTGCCTTAGGTGGCCATGTAAACTTGTTAGATCATCATGAAGTCATCTGATATCATTATTTGGACTACAGTGTGTAAGGACAATGTCTCTGTCACTATTGCTTTGGTCTATTTAATCCTCATGAAAGCATTATTGTTAATACCCCTCCATGTTCATTCATGACTTTACTTTTAAACTCTTATCAAATTCCATTTTTATAATTGTTGGACCATGTCTTTTGTTCTGAAGTGTGTGGCATTTTTGAAGCCCAGCATAAGATCGAATATATCACGTATTCATAACATACATCTGATATATCTTATTATGTTACTCTATGGATCTATAGTGACCATTATATTGTACTTTTGGGTGTTTTAACTGTTTGAACCCAGATTTGTGAAGGCCCATCACTTCACTTTTATTATACAGCTCAACATTAGAATAAATCAACTCTAAGTGTCTGAGAAATGCTTCATATTGTGACTCCGTCCTGGAATTTAATTGTAATTCAATCACCATAGTTCATTGAGCAATTCCAACCATTTTGTAAAGGTTATCAGATTTACACCTAATTACTTATAGCATTTAAATTCATTAAATAGGACTCATAAATTCACTTTTCACACGAAGACTTTCTATTTAAAGTTTTCACAGATGTATAGTATTACTACACATTTGAGCTTTACTTCATACATAATATGTAATTAATAAATGTATAAAATATGAATGTTCATTTGATCCTGTGGCGACACAGTGATAGTTGTCATTTTCAGCGCTTTGCAATCACTCACTTCACTAATTGGTTGAAAGTTTTGGAGCTTAACATTTCAACCAATCAGAGAGAAGGAAGATGAGCCGCTTTGAGTCCAACGTCACATCCGCCTAGACAAACGGCGCGCGGGTCTGTTTGTCGGCAGTTCGACTTCTTTTTCTTAATTGTGTTTTAAAGTTTAGTGGTAAAACTAAAATATAATGACGACGTTAAAAGAAACAATCTCCTAGAAACGTCTGCGTGACTTTATGTTTATGAACAAAAGACACGGTGAAGCATTTATGGTAAGAAGATATTATCCAAATTAACATTGCTAACGTTACATGTTAAAATGCAAAACATACAGTAGCACTTAAGCTAACGTTAGCCTCAGGTCTTTCTAGTCTGAACAGAACGCGGCTTCTTAACAACATCAGCTTTCTGGACTCAAACACTGATCGTAGTCAGTTGAGCCATTTGACTGATTCATTCGGTGACATTGTTCTCAGACTCTGTGTCGTTGTCCTGAGCTCCCCGGCGGCTGCTGTCATCATGTCCCAGACCAACACGTCTCTTCTGGACGAGGTGGTGCAGTGGAGTCCGGAAACCTGCCGCCAGAACCTCAAGTCTGTCCTTCCCAAACTCACCATATCCTCTCAGACGGAACTCAGTGATTCACAGTAGCTTCATACAAATGCTTTCTACAGGAGAGTCCAGTGATGTGATGATTTTGTAAAGGTTTGAAATGCACTTAAGATTGGAAAAGCATGGAACAAATACTGTCTTTGAAATGAGGTCTATAGTTTGAAATACATATCTCTATGTTGAACACAAAAATCTGCATCCGCTCTCAAGATGATAGATAAATATTTTCTTGATGCAGCAGGGCACAGGTTTGTATTTTTCAGGTTTGTAATCCTGACATATTTAGCAGGTTTATACAGTGGAAATGAATTTTAACTTTAATGCTGTGGCTTTCCTTGACTGTTTGCACTCTTTGCATCATACATCTGAGAGCTGGGATGATCATATACGTAAGTTTCTTCATTGCACAGCTTGTAATTACAAACCACATATTTTGTGCCTTGAGTACTACTATGTGATCCAAGTATGAACAGTCCTAAAAACATAACATCCCTACAGGTATACTGAAGATAATTACGGAAATGTTCCTCCCTCATATTGGTTTGTCAGAGCTGGAAGATGAGTGCTTCTCTAAGATCTTACCAAAGGTAAACAACATGATGCATGCATATTGTCTTTAGGACCTATTATGTGAATACCTTCACTAGCATTTGTTAGATAACACAGGTAAAGTCCTGCAGTTATCCACAGGCCATTAAAGATCTTAAACAGCATCATATTTATTTATTTGAATGGCTGATCTAACACTTAGAAGGGGACAGCATTTCTTTAAACTCTTCTTTTAATAACACCCTGAATCACTTGGAATTCAGACAGCATGATTTCTACAAGCAAATCTTTCCTCTGTGAAGGATTTGTTGTCTTGTGATCATATGATTTGTTGATAGAACTGTTGTTGTCTTGCAAATTACTGGTTTGTTTTCATCTTCTTTAAAAGTGTGTTGATTTGTCTGTCTGAATGTTTCTGTCACAATATGGCTGCAGGCGGTGACAATGTTTGACAGCATGTTGAAGGAAATCTTGGACCAAGTTGGAGGGCTGTCCAGTCAAAACACTGAACTGTGTTCTCTACTAAGGAACATTCTGCAGGTAATATTATTATTTCTGATTTATTTGATAAATCACAAGGCTGTATATTTCAAAATGGTACAATTAGCACCGTAAAAGTTTATGGTATGTATGATATCTTCTAAAAAACATTGGCCTCACTTCACTCCTAACCAATATTTTGACAAGATCCTGCTGACTATTTCAGGCAATGGTGCAGATAATCGATGCACTGTCCACTTGTGTTCGTCACGCTGGCACATTTGAGGAAACACCTGACCTAGATGCTATCCGCTCATTACCAACTTGTGTATTGAAAATCTTGAGGGAAACCTTTCAGCACTGCAAGGTTGGTCTGCATAGTTCACCAGTGGCTGTAATGAGTACATTTTAACTCTGAGCAGAAGCCACTTTCAATCTGTAATGTATTTATCATTATTATTATCATTAATAAAATGATCTTGTTATTACTCATAATTAATTATCAAGTAGTACCAGTCAAAAGTTTGGACACACCTTCTCATTCAATTGTTTTTCTTTATTTTTATTATTTTCTACATTGTATATTAATATTGAAGACAAAAATCAAAATGATGATGAGTTAATGCACGCTCTGCATGTTGTCCTCAGGACAGTGAGGTGGTTTACTGTGGCCGTCTGTCCCTGGTGGCTGACCTGCTGCAGGGACTCTTCAAGGAGGCGTACACCCTCCAAAAGGCTTTGTTGGAGCTGCTGGACAGGATCTCTCTCGACAGCAGCGCCTCAGAGGAGGAGGTTTCTGATATTGTGACAGGTATGCGTTTGTGTATGTTTCTCTGTTTTTTACTGTCACACCCTTGTTATAAAGCATTTCCATTGTTGTACACCTTCAATGCAATCTTCAATTCACTGAAGTTATTTTTTACCCCCTCTAGTGATTCACAGCCTGCTGGATATCTGCTCTATTATCTCCAAACTGGACATAGCACTGCATGCAAACACATGGAAATTCCTCATCAAGTCAGTACAGCAGACAATGATGTTTTTATTAATGAATCATCTGTCATACTAGATGAACCACTTGTTGGATGAATCTAGTAGTTAATTTGGTTGCTGAGTGACTTATTTTAAATAGTCATTACTCTGTTCAGACAGAGTCTGAGGTACCAGTCATTGGTGGAGGAACATCTACATCACAGTGACATCAGCAACAGCCTGTGCGACAACCTGTTGACCTCCTTCAACAACTGTGTGGAGCTGGCTGCACAGATTAAACATGCTGGTCTGCAGGTAGGAAAGCTTTGACTGGGAGTAGAAAAAGATAAAACAAATATTATTAATAGTTGGTTTAAGTTTTACAGATGCAGAACTATTGAAATGGTATTTATTGAATCTCTTACCTAAACTTTCTATCGTCACAACGATTGTGGATTTATGTGCTAGTTAGTATTTACTGTACAGAGTGCTGATGAGATTGAGATGAGATTTTTCCTGTGTTTGTGCCCCATTGTTCACATGGGTTTATTAGTGTAAGGTCAATGGTAGACTTGATCTTTGTCACCTTTTTGCTCTTTTGTCCTCTTTAAAGGAGGCAACACAAAGCCCAGAATACAAGCTGTTCCAGAAATCTGCAAAGATGTGCAGATTTTTTGCCAACACTTTGGTTCATTACATAAAGGTACTAAAAATGAGGATGTTCTTACAGCCCTCTTGTTCCTTCACTGTTGCATGTTTCATTCTCTACTTCAGAATACATAGCAGCTGAACTTATCAGCTGAACTATCATTGTTTATCCTTTGAACAGGAATTCCATTTTTTTCTGACAAAGAATTGTAGCTGCTTCTACCAACTCTACCTCCAGATCGTCAGGTATGTATGGTTTAGCTGTGGTTTAAACAAGCAGATTCAGACTAGGATAAATCTTTTAAATTGACAGTTATTGAGCAGTGCAGAAACATATGTTCTGATGTCTTTCAGTAAATTCCCTCCCTGCACATGTGCTCCAACACTGCCCTCAGCTCTGTCCGAGGAGCTGAATGTAGCGGCCCTGGTTCCCATGGAGGCCCTCCTGCTCCAGTTGTTGCCTTTAAGGCCCTTTGCTCAAGTTGTCCTCCAGCAGGACCTGCGTGAGTTTAAAGCTTGTCCTACACTTGCTCTTTTTCCCAGATACTTTGGCACGTTTCATGGATACTTTACCGTCTCCCTTTGCAGTGGAGACATTGTTTAATAAATGTTTGAGTGATTAGCTGTGTACCAATTCCATTCCCCAGTCTAATGCCATAAAGTCTACAATATGTACCAATAATATGCACTGTTTTATCAGTGCTATACAGTAAATGCTTTATTTAAGTGTTCATTGTAACAGGAAATAATAGATGTCTTGTGGTGGTGATTCAAACTGTGGCCTTGGAACAGTAATACTAATTTAAAATGTGAAAACATAAACAGTTGTTTTTGTTGTCTGTCTGCAGGGTTAACTCCTGAACATGAGCTTCCTCATTGTCTTTTGCTGGTCAAGGTCCTGGGTCAGCTCAGCTCTCAACCAGAGGAGGTGCTGCAGCTCTGGTACACTGGCAGCCAGTTCTCAGAAGAGACACCCAGGTAGAAAATATGGATTTTTTTTTTTTTTTTTTTTTAGATATTTGGTGCTTTTTCAACTGTATATAGGTTAAGTGAGATGAAACATTGGAAAAATTGTGGAAAATGCTAATCACAATTTCCCAGAGCCCAAAGTGACCTCTTCAGGCTGCTTCTTTTGCTCAATTAAAAGTCTAAAACCTTTTTAAAACCTCATTTACTATCATTAATGGTGAAACAATCACGTCTTGAAAAATATACTAATGTGTTATGTATTAAAGCTCATGTGTGAGTATGCCTAAAGTTCTTCTTACGTTTCTTTCCATCTCCTCTGCCTCCAGGCTTCCTCTCTACCAGGCCTTGTTCACTAGTTTCAGGCGATGTTGTACTGAGCGTCAGCTTCCGGTGCTGCTGCCAGGGGTGATGATGAAGGGTCAGGCCCAGGTCCAGGTCACTCTGCACCAACACATCTGTGTGCAGCTCTGTGCCAGTGTGGCTGCACTTCCCCCAGTGTACTTTCATGTGCTGGTGAGGTCTACGCACATAACTCCATACACTGTATCAGCATCAGTCGAAATAGTAATAATGTTTTGACTATATTCCATCATGTATGTTTTGGTTCAGGCATCATCTCAACCTACTTCTCTGACTGGACACAAAAATCAAGCCTTTGTCCAATTTTTACATAGTAGAAAGTGGGGATGGGAATTTAGTTTGATCTTCCTTGATAAAAGTGGTAGTAAGAGTAGTGGATATAACCCAGCACCGCTCAAGTAGTGGCACGGCAGAATCTGCTTATGTTTCAGTGGCCAACTGAATGCGTTTGGCAAGCTTTCTCGCAAATAATCTTCAATTTGTCTTGAGCCTCACTTGGACCTGACATGACCTCAAACCTGTCTGTAAATGTGTCCTTGCCACGAGTTTGACATTGTCACTTTCATAGTTCCTTCACTAATGATAACTGGTGCCCCCCCAATATGTCAAATATGCCAATAGAAAAGTAACATTACACTGACAGGCAGCTGAAATAGACATTGGCATGGACTCTAGTTTTCAGTAACTTGTTTATTTTAGATATCTAATCACAGTCTGGCCCTTAACTCTGTTTTGGTCAAGGATTTCCCCCCATTTAATGCAAGTTATTCTTTCACTTTCGTTTTCTCTGTTTCTGTTAAATTTTGTTATACTTTGTACTCTGTGTTTTTCCCTCCTCCTCCCCCTCCCTGTCTCTGATTTCCCCTCTCCTTTATCTCTCTTTCTCAGGAGCATTGTTTGGTTGATGCTGTCCTGCAGGCTGATACTCACACAGCTCTGCTGGCAACAGATGTGTGGTGCTTTACAGCACGGTGAGAGTGTGTACACATGCATCATTTGGATTTTAAAAACGTTTTTATTTTTTACACTTTTCTGTCTGTATTATGTTGAATCCTTTTTTTGTCTTTTCTGCTTACAGGTATGGCACAGCAGAACTTTGTCTACATCATGTCCTCCTCATTGCTCAGCTGGTGGGTAAAGACCATGAAAACACACAATACAGTTGAGAAGATACATATTGTGGTCTTGTTTTACCTTGATTTGAAACACAGAGGTCACAGCAAATGGCACTTGACAACCCATTTTTAGACATGAATTATAAAGAGGCTCTTTAGACCTTCATACTGACTTGCTACATTTCACGGACATAATTTACAGAATCTCATCCCAACTTCTGAAATCTTTCCTCTCTCCATTGTTGATAGACACCACAAGGTCATGGATGTCTCTCCATGTCTGTGACCTCTTCCTGGCACTTTCTAAAATAACTCTTAATCCCCTTAATCTCTCTCTGTAGGGTTATTTATTAGTATGGGGTCCGCCCTGTTTTCTGTGGCACCCCAGCAGAGGTGACAATTGGTGTTGTTGAACCTTGGGGCCACCTTTTCATAATCTCTTACGTCATTACGTCATCAGATTGAGCTGGATCCCACTCATTTCCATGCACACATCCCTCTCCCTCATTTCTTCTCCTTTCTTCAGCTCTGATGTCCTGGTGATTTTACTCCTCCTGAGCTTTCACACTGACACTCACACTGTTCCTCACCTCCTCCCTGCTTCCCTCTCTTATCCTGTAGGTGAAAGCTTGCACTGCTGAGTGTTACCAGTCGTTCCACCTGGGCCTGCTGCTCAGACGCATGGTTTTCCTCATGACACCAAACCACCAGGTTAGAGACCGTGTTAGAAACTGAAATGAACATTTTTTGAACCCACAAATTACTCAAAGACAGTCAATGCATATCTACTTTTTAACAGTTGTATTAACATTCAGTCAAAAACAGAGTCCCCACAGCTACTACCATAGTTCAGTAAATATTAGTGAGCATGTAAAGGCCAAACAAGATGAAAGATGGAGAAAACATTGGAAGAGTGACTTAAACAATTTAAATTGTGTGGACTTGTATGCATGTATTTGATTTCCACCCAACAGTTCCAGTAGTGACAAAAAATGAATCTGTATATATTGAAAATCATTCTATGTACTGTCTGTAATGAAGTGAAAAAGACTGAAAATATCAGTGAAGATTACATTGTCTCTTAAACATTTCATTTCATGACTTTCAAAATGAAAGTGGTTTAAGAGCTTGCATTCTCTTGTTATGCCTTAAACATTTAGAGACATTGGGCCTCACATTTATATTTGTCCCAAAAATTTAAAGAGGGCAATATTTTATAGATAAAGGAATATCTTATCTTAAATAAAATTACGTTTCATATGCAGGACATATAAATGACATAGAAAACCAACAAAGTAAGGGGCTGGGCCATTATTCCAAAAGATATTTTGGAATAAGGTATTTTTATGATCGTCAGCTTGGGTTAAAGTCCGGTGACAGCCATATGACCATTTTTATGCTCACTGAACCACAAAGAAATGTACAAGATCATAACCTTGATTTAACCGGATTCTTCATTAATGCAAAATGTTTGTTTTTCCAGATGGAGCTGGTGGTGCGTTTCCCACCCTCTGATGTGGAAAACCTTCCAGTGTGGCGACACATCCTCCTCAGAGCTCTTTCACAAGATGCTCGTCACCGTGTAGAGACAGACATCATTGACCTCAATCAGAAAGCTCTGACCGACTGGCAGAATGGAGGGTACAAACTAGGACAAGTGGACAAAGTGGTGAGGACAACCTCAGATATGAGTTGTTGCAGAGGTTTAACCATCTGTCTTACACAAGTCAAATTAACCAGACAGTGGTTTTTGTTATTGTCACTGTAGAGGACGGGCTGTTTGTTTGAATGAGTGGTGGGTTAATGTCTGCTTTGTGCTCGAGTCAGGACGGCATGATGGTGCAAAGACAAAACAAGCAAAGTCCAAAATTTGTAAGATAATACGTAGAATAGATCTCATATTATATCATGTAAACTCTATATATCTATATATGTTATCTCACTTGTGAGATTGCGTTAATGTGCATTTCTTCTCTATTTTACCCCTGAAGATATATTTAAGTAAAATGTAGTGACTGTGATATTGAGTGCATGGAGATAAAAGGGGCAGCACAAACATGAAGAGCAAGGCTGCAACATGGTTTCTGTCCTTGCACTGAAGAGAGTGGGTAGATGCCAAATTTTTACCACGAGTGATATCAAGATTAAGATAAGCTTGTTTCCATGGTTGACAACAAACAACAGATAAGATTGTTATGAGTGACCTCTCTCCTTTGTTGATCTGAGTAAACTCAGTGCCTATTGAAGTGAGAGCCAAATTTTTCTCAAAAAGCTTTACGAGTGTGACCACTTTCTTGCCCTTTTAGATGTAATATGGATGTTTTTAGAAGGTTTTTTAAGCGATCACTCACTCGTTCACTTAAAGACTGCAGTCAAGCGGAGTGCTGGCAGATAAAAACACACTTAAAAGAAACTGGAAATGAGCATTTAAAATGTTATTTTCCAAAAAGTAAATGTGTAAAATCCCCCTTGTTTTTCCTCAGTTTTCTCTCCTTACCCTACAGTTTATTCCAGAGAGAGTAACATCAGAAGAGATGTGTCCCTTATAAACACCTTAGGTGTGTGTGTGTGTGTGAGTGGATTCACCCCAGGAGGGAAGTTCTGGCTATGATCCAGCTTATATGGCCTGTGTATTTCTTTTTTTAAGTTTCAGTGATTGCGTTCGACGCCTTAACAGCAAAATATTTATTGCACTGAATCATCAGGTTTTTTTTAATGTTTTATCATGTTGTGTCGCGGTTTGACTCAGATGTAGTGAGAGTGTGTAGCCTTCACAGACACAATGTGGAATGTTTTTGATTAGATTTAGTGGTGATACATGATCTGTCCACCTTCTGCGTCAGGGTGTTGCAGTCATTTTGTCCAGTTGCTATCAGTCAAATTCGTGCCAGAAATGATTAAATCCAGTGAAGAAAACAATGCAAGGAAGCAGGGTGGGGAAATTTAAACTGGAAAAAAATGCATAAATGTAGTATTAACAAAGTCCCTCCTGTGTCCAGAACATGGTGCTGTTGTCCCTCCTAGCGGTGGTTCGGGGCCAAGCATCCCCTGAGGAACAGTGTATGTTGTCTGCAGTGAGGATAATCACACAGCTCTGGTTACGAATGAGTCCAGACCAGGTGAGATCCAAATACACACACACACGCACGTAGTGTAAATGCTATTATAAATGAGTGTAACCCATCATACTCCAGGTGCAGACCCACCCTGTGCTTCAGTGTACTCTGCAGCTCCTCCTGTCAATATCGGCCAATTTAGTGAAAAACATCGAACATCAAGTCATTCTGCAGGTATGTTGTTAGTTTTCACAGTTCACATAAAACAGATCAGGAATGGAGGGTACTTCTATGAACTCTGTGTGTTTGTGCGTGTCAGGCTCTTTTGTGTGTGGATACTGTGGTGTCTCAGGAGTGTGCGGATCAGCTGCTGCTGGCTACTCTGGACTTCCTCTCCTCCCTGGGGAAGATCTTCATCCCTCCTGAGAGCCAGGTAATGAAACCAGACTATTATAAACCAGACGGGCATTTGGAGAGCACAGACCTCCACCAAGGCCAATAATCTGTTGTTCTGTGATATGTAAGTCTGCAAGCACCATTACTATACAGTATGTCTGGAGATATTTATATGTACTACTCAACATACAGTTGTGAAATCCAGAAAATCACTTTCATGTGCACATGTACAAATACCAAATGATTAGACTGTCCCTATAATGAAAAATGGGCCACTAGTTTTTCTCTAATCCTGCTGACAAAAAAAACCAATCAGTGCTCATCATTAGATGTAACCATAGAAGAGATTTGATTTTTACACTGTCTACAATGTAAACATATTCTCAAATATTTTCTTTTACCCCCACCTTTATGTCCCTCAGAATCAAATTCTGCCAAGGCTGAGCAGCCTGTTTGGAGTCCTGCTGGCTGACAGATCCTGGTTGCTCCATCAGCATGCCCTGGAGGCCTTTTCTCACTTTGCGGAGGTACAGCAGCAACTTGATAGGCCTTATTAATGTTTCAGATGTAATCCCATATACTCTTTATGTCATAAACCTAATGTATCCTTTTGGTATTTAAGATTACAAATCATGAAGAGGTCATTTCCCAGAGTTTGTGTGAAGAAGCCACCAAGACGAAGGTGGTAAATTATCTTAGCAAGGTAATGGATGCCTAAATATTGCAATGAAGATCAACCTGGATTAAAACAGATGGATGTGAACAAGTCTGTGTTTTGTTGTAGACTGTGAATGCACAGGAGGACGTGGAGTCGCGGCTACAGAGGCTCAAGCTGCAGACGGCAGTTATTGAGCAACACAATGAGAGGCTGGAGAAGAAAGAAAATGCTTCAAACAAACCGGCTGCTGACGCTGTTGCAGATTCAGAGGTTAGTGGTGTCATTAAGTTATATTCAAACTCCATTCACAGACTCCCTGATTTATGCTCATGCACAGCATTGCTTCACATTTATATTGTCAAAGTCACTGGTCAGTACGACACTACCTCCTAGTGTACATGTAGCACATGTACAATACCAGGTAGTATACATGGCATAATGTGAGCAAGGCCATTATTAATGATCATTATTTTATTTAGTTTTTAAGTTTTAGTTTTTAAATGTATTTATATTGAGAGTTGCCAGAAAACACTTGAGTCCCTTTCTAGAACATCATGATTTCCAGTGAGTTTGGTTTCCATGGCCTAATTATAGTCCAAACATCTGAGACCACATTGATCATGTCTAATATTTTCATGCAATCCTGGAAATAATCAGAAAGTATTAGGACTGCAAATTTGTGATATTGACCAACTTGACTCCTTTTCAATTTCATGCATTTCATTCATGAATAGATATTTCCCTGTGATTCTCCCTCTCTCTCTCAGCCCTGCCCAAAGAGAGCTCGGCAGGAGACCAGCGCAGAGGAGGAGTACAGCCGCTACATCGAGACAGCGGAGAGTGCTCTGAAAGCCCTTCAGGCTCTCACTGACTGTAAAGCCAGCACCACTGCACCACCTCCACAGTGGCTGGAGTCCAGACTACAGGAGCTGCAGACACTCATTACCCACATCAGTGCAGCCAGACACACAACCTAGCTGCTCTAGTTTGTTCTCTAAACCCAGATTATTTACTTTGTGTACAGAAAATCTATTTAATCACAGTCTGGGCCTGTGGAAATCTGTGCAGACTTCACTTTTTAAACCTTTCTGTGGTCAGTCTTGATTGATGTTATTGTTTATTAAAATTGTTTGAATACGAACCATTGCTCATTTGCTTTTATTTAGCACTGACTTGGTTATCAAAGTGATGCTGAAAGAACTTACTGTACTGAGTCGGCTTATTCTGCTGTTGTCCTGTTGTCAGTCGCCTTAAATAATATAACAAAGCCTTAGAAAAAAAGAACAGGGTCATATTGGATACAATAAAATCTTTACTTCACCAGCAACCAAAAAGCTACTAATAAATTATGTCATTTCTATTTCACATTCATTCAAAGTGCAAGAAGCCTTCTGTAAATCAAAACCAACACATTTTGGACAAACTGCGTTTTGCCAAAAGTGTACATTGATTTTCATGCCAGTTGTAAAGTTGGCACATTAAAAAAAATTGAAAAGCAGATGAAAGCAGGATGACATTCATCTCTGATTAAGATCCTCATTCATCGTCAGTTGGCAAAAAAAAAATTAAGAATGGCTTCATTTGTCCAAGTCCTGCACCATCTTCCAATCCTTCCATTACAAAAGCAAGTTAACTTAACGAACAGCCTGATCAGAAATGCCCAGAAACAAGAGAATAGGATAGAAAAGTCTCATCCCATCATTATTCTTACTGCATCATGCTGTTAAATGAGAAGTGGAGCAACGTTCAGCCGTCTGAGATGGTGCATCTTGAGGATATTGAGTTTTCCAGTGGTCAAGTCTTTTGCTCCAGATGAAGCCGACAGATCAAACGTCATCACCAGACATTTTCATCCTCCCAGTTCAGGTCATCTCCATCTCCCCAGCCGTCTGTTTCAGTCTTTGAGAGAAAAAGAAATAATGAAAAATGGAACAATTACTGACTGATAGGTAAGTTTGTAAATTGAGCCATTCTCTCTCTGAGAAGAGTTGACTTGTAAACATGGATTGTATAGCCAAGTACAAATATTTAGTTAACTGCATGTGTATTTCTAATGGATATATTTAATCAAATTTTGACATAACACACTTCAAAGTCCTGCTGCACCTTGTAAAATACCATATCATTTTATTTCTTCAGGCCTTTAAAAACTCCTAAAATTGAAATTTTCTGTGAAGGAAGTTGCAATTTGATTGAGCTTCTCACAACTCAAATGTGCACCCTGTGATAATGGGTTGTTCATAATGACGGATCACAAAGGAAAAAAGTTTAGGAGCCACATATTTAAAATGTTTTCATTTTTGCAAGTCTGGCTCTAATGGTCCTTATCATGTCTGTATTGTAACAGTATTGAGGGATATTAATTTATCCTCCTTCCACCTTAGAAACCTGATCCAGCCAAAATCCCAGGAAGAAAAATTTGACCCACACTACACACACACTCACCTCAGTCAGGTTGGCAGCTGCGAACTTGGCAGTTAGTGTTACAGTATCGATGGATGAGTCAACCTGCAGAGATTTAGTGTTTCCAGTATCACTCACACTGCTCTCATCCAGTGGCAGCAGTGCTGGGGATGACAGTTTGATGTCCGGCACCATGTCCGCAAACAAGTCCAGCTCTGGATCTTGCTCTACCTTTTTCTTCACCTTAATGGTGAATTCCTCCCCCAGACTTCCTGTCCCACTATTCTTTTGTGGCACTGCAGGTTTAGGCTTGGGGTTTAATGGGTTGTGTGATTTCTCTGAGTCTCTCTCTTCTTGAGCCCAGCCATCGTCCCATGAGGAAGTGGTCTTGCTCTGTGTGGATTGTCGCAGCGTTGACGTCAGTTTGAGGGGTTTGGACAAACCCAGTCTCAGTGCTTCAGGAGGATATTTTACAGATGTAGCAGTGCCCCCTCTGGGTGGTGGGAGTATAACTGGGTCTGATAAAGGAGCTGTAGGAGAGAGGTCCGATGTAGGTTCAGTGTCCTCGAAGTCGTCCCATGGCTCTTCTTCCATGTTTGGGTGTGAGAGAGGCAGCCTGCTGTCAACCGGATCTTCTCTCTCTGAGGCCTGAATGTGGATCTGGACCGACTGACCGTCTCTGTTCTCACTCTCTTCAGGGTCGCTCCAGTCAGGCCAATCTTCCACTGGGCCTTCTAGTCTGTCAGCCTGCTCTGGGCTGTACAACAGTGGCTCCATCTCCTGGTCCTGACGAAAACCGTTCAAAGGTAGAGACATCTGCCGACTGACATCTGAAACAAGTCACAGACAGACTGAGCTTCAGGCACAAGAACATCAAACAGTAAATTAAAATTATTAGTGTGGGGGTGGGGTCATACCTGATTTTGATGCCACAGGGTAACTTCTTGGAGTCTCTCTACTATCTGCTAAGCTATCCATGTGACCCAGGACTAGGCCTTCAGGCCCTGACGGTCTGGGGAACAAATTCAAGACTTTGGAAGGCTGGGCCAGCTGAGGGTGGGAGCCTCCAACTATATGGACAGGTGAAGCTGCAGAAGATGTAAAGTGCATTTAAAAGTCAGATTTTTTAGTTTGACCTGCTGCACTCAAAAAACCTGCTTCTTGAACTTTGACAGATTGTCTGGCACTACTTCATGCCTTCAGCTTATCACAAATACTGCTGCCAAGCTTCCTCCTGAAGTCAGTCCTCCCCGTTTGACCCTGCCTGTTCTGCCTTAACTGACAGAATTGTGCCATAATGCAAAATGGGGGAAAAAAATCCCATCTGTCCCATTTAACAGTCTAAATAAAAATCAAATCACTTCTCAAAACATGTGTATAGACTTCTTTTTTGTTGTTTACTACTGCCAAAGGTTCTTAATATCTTGTTTTGGTAAGAGGCAGGATCATAGCCTAATAAGCTTTCATGAATTTGGGATGAGGAAACCACAGCAAAATTTGTGCAATGCTCTTCTCCAATTCATTTATACAATACTGAAGTAAACTTTGTACTATACATAACTGAATATGAACGTTACTGATAAAGCAGTTTCATTGTTATTGTCATCATTAGCTCAGTATTGCTTACTTTCAGGGGTGACCTCTGTAGACTTGGTGAAGTTGGGTGTGGTGCGTTTAAAGACCTTGGTTCTCTCTCCACCAACCACCACTTGAGCCCCCAGCAGGGGCACCAACACTGCAAGACTCTGCAGCGTCATTGCTACCAGAGAATCATTGGTGTCTCTCATTCCTAACAAAACCTGCCGCCAGAAACAAACAAAACAATATTATGTAACTGAGAGAGAAATACATAATGGAATTCATGTTTTCACAACAAATGTAATTTCAAGATAAAAAAATAAGCAAACACATGTCAGATTCTGCTTGTTCCGGATATCTTGTATATGAAAATCAATTTTCAGATACAAAAGGAATAGTTCAACTTTTTTTTTAGCAATCCAAGTTCACCATTTATACTATATTTTTACTAAGCTAATCTAATCTCTTCTTGGCTCTAGCTCCATAAGTAATGTTCAGACATGAGTGAGTATCGATCTTCTCATCTAACTCTCATCCAAAAAATGAATAAGTATAGATTCCTTTAAACCTAGCCCAGTGTTTACCACTCATATCGAGTTAAAAATTCTTGTTCTCTGTCAACACTCCACCTGAGGTAGGATCTGGTTTTTGAGTTCATCATGGGAAAAGAACTCAGCGTAGATGTGGATGTGAGCCAGCAACACGATCCGGACGTGTTCCTCGTTGACCTTGAAGAGCTTGAGAATCTGAGGAATCACATGCTTACGGTAAAGGGACACAGACAGCAGGCATTCTTCACCACTACCACCACTGGAATCTGTTCACATAGACAACATAAAGAAGAAGAGCATGAGCAACAATCACTTACAGTTTCTGCAAGACACTTCTTTCTCTTTGACAGGGGATTAAAGGATATTGTTATTTTTAGCAGTAAGAGTTCCATCTCACCCTTCTTTGGCCTTAGAAGATGAGGCAGGAAGCTTTTAACAGCCATGGTTTCTGCAAAAACCAGAGAATTGAGGAGTTTGGGGACAAGGCGTGCAGCTATTAGCTCTTCAGGGAGACTCTGGACCCGGTCTAGAAGAAACCTACACAAAAAACACACATGAGCACAGGTCTAAAAGTGTGGACTGCCTTGGAAAACAATACATAACACAATGAAAAAAGAGCACACTGAATTAAAAAAAAAAAAACACATATCGTTTCTCACTTAAAGAATTCATTCTTCTCTTCTTCTGTCTTCAAGGTGAGGCTCTTTAGGAAATTCATCACTTCCAGAAAGTCATTCCTGTTCATAGAAAAATACATAGGGTGTTTGAAAATAAATCATTTTCCTTATGTACTGATATCAACAAAAGCAAACATAACCAAACTTAACCTGAAAAAGTCATGAGTCAGCAGGGAGCTGAGTGGAGCTCGAGACAAAGGGTCAGAGTTCAGCAGGCCCGCCTGCAGGGTCTCCTTCAGGCTGTCAGACAGCTCCTGTGACACTGGAAACAACAGAGGAAAGAGAAGGACGAACAAGTGTAAGAGAAAGTACAGTTGAGGCAAACACAGCTGTAAGTAAAAAAACAAAACCATCACTCTCTACTCACCGTAGCCATTCAGGAGAGAGATGAGGGTCTCCATCATCATTCCAAAAGAGTAACAGTCCCGAGAGTGAGCATTTTTCTCTGGAAGAATTTTAAAGCCCTCAACCTGTCAACAACATGTTTCATGAGACCTTGTGGATAAAAGAGGAAGTTCTTCCATTTTTCTGACATGGCCTTTGATCTGCTTACCAGCTCTTCTGGTGGAACACAGCTGGCCTCTCTCACATTCTGAATGCTTGTGAGAAACTGAGGAATTGACAAAAATTGAAAATCAAAACATAAAACTGACAGGCTAATTCTTCAAATGTCTGACCTAGGTAGTTTTAGAAAGACAAAATTACACACAGAGACTGCATCTTGGAAACTTTCTACCTTTTATTCAGTCTCTTACCTCAGGCGTTGCTTCAGAGAACTTACAGACAGTCTCCATACCTCCCAGTTTCCAATGACCATCTTCACTGACAAATACAGATGAAATGCAGACATTGTTGTGGCTTGATTTTCCCTGGTGGTTAAGAAGACAGGTTAGGAACGTATGCCTGTCTGTTTAATACAGAACTAAATGACAGACAGACACCAAACGGCCCATGACTACTGTGAAACATTTAACAACTCCTCAGAAGTTACTTTCTATAAAGATGTTGTTTTCTTCTTGTTTTTCATTCTCTCATACACCTGCACTCCTCCATGCTTCTTTTTGCTCACCCGCTCGTGCAGAAAGACAAGTGCCTGCAGGAGGTCGTAGATTCCTGCACAGATTTCCTCTGGGGAGAGGCTGTCCAGCAGCAGCTCCAGGGGCTGCACACGTTCCGTCACCAAGTGGATGCCACCATCCTGCACCGAGCAGGACAGGAAGCGCAGCAGACATGGATGCCTCAAGGTCTTCAGGTGCTGCAGGAAATTACAGTATTTTTTATCATTTCCTATAAAAAGTGAATGTCATGCAGCTGATGGAAGGGTAGAACACTTTGTCTGAGCAGGAAGAATGAGTGCACAAATTATGCTGCAGTCCAAATTACCCAACATTTGCCTCTGAGAACTACATCCTTATTCCTTCAGGCCTGTAAAAACTCTTCAAGTGAAATTATCTAAGAAAATTGCAATTTCATTGAGTTTCTCACAATTCAAACATACATCCTGTGATAAGGGGTTGCAAGCAGACATTGGCTCATATTCAGAGATCAAAAAGGGCGCAAAAAAAGTTTAGGGCCAGTTTAAGTCTCCATTTTTGCACCTCTGATTCTTATGGTCCTTATAGTGTCTGGAATTATTGCTAAGCCTAAACAGTGTTGTGGGACATTGAATCACCCTCAAACACAAACTGCTATCAATGAAAACCAAAGGCATATTTTGGTGGCAGTGGTTCTATATATGTGTAGACTACTTTGCCCGAGCAGGAAGAAAGACAGCACAGACAATGCTGCAGTCCAATTATCCAGGAATTGCCTCTGACAACTACATCCTTATACTTAAACTGACAGATGAAAGAAGAGACAGAGCTCTTTGTTTGCAGTATAATGACAAGACAGACTTGTCGACTTGTAAGTCCATGTGGGCTGGGCAAGACCGTTTCCAACTATCCTACTTTGATAAGGTGTCAGGCTTCAGTGTGATTACCTTGGCAGCTTTATTGACTTTATCCTCATTGCCCCGCTTGTGAACAAACACGGAAGCGGGCTTTCCATCCTGGAGCATCGCCGAGTACATGGTGAGTCCGGAGGGCAGGGTCAGGAGCGGCTCCTCCAGGGTGCAGCTCCGCACCGCGCTGCTCTCCGCACCCATGGCCGGAGCTTCTTTCTGGACCTGGAAGGCATTGAGGGGGAAAGAGGGTGGTCAAATGTGTAACGCTGTCAGTGGTTAAACATGCAAATATGACGATAACCGCTTGTTGACACAGCGATACCTGTTTCTCTGTGCCGAGCTGCTGTGTGAGAAGTTAGCTTGTGTTGCTAACCTCGGTGCTACGTTAGCCAGCTTGTCATTGCTACGATTATCGGCAGCTCTTCCGCCCCCAGACAATCATGCTCACGGCGATGTGGCGCAAAATCGACCGAGGGATTTTACAAAATTGTTAGACTGTTAGTTACAAAAGCACAAAACAAATTCCTGGTCACTTCTTGTCAAATGAACGATGCTAACGTGGAGCGAAAGCTGCGCTGTAAACACGGACACTTCCGGTTAAAGACGAGACCACAGAGCAGGACAGGGCCACTTTTAAAAAGGTTAGAAATGACTTACTAAGACTTGTTAGCTTAAATTATTAGACAATGACTATTCTTATTCCAGATATTAAATCAATTAAGCATAAATTGGCACGTATATTGACTTAAACCTAAGTTTTATAATCCTACAAAACCACACACACCCCTGCTGTGAAAGATAATGGTAGCAACCAAAGTGGTGTGAGCTAACGCAGGTGACTGAAGTGAAAATAGAAACTGTCTGAATTTGGCTAGAAAACAGAAGTCTCTGCTGTCTAATCTGGGAAACGAGAATCTGTGGTCCATTGTGTGTCTTTGTTGTTGTCGCCATTATGATGAAGTTCTTTAGGAATAAGAACAAAACCACATGGCAGGTGTCATGAACATCACCTGGTGACTGAAGGGACAATATAATGTTGGTTGTAATGCTTGACACTGTGGCCTGAGAGACACATATGAGCCCAATATGTGACCACCAGTGCAATGTTACAAGTAAAGGGACATCATGTGAAAAACTGTCCTGATTGTTTCTGGTTTCATCAAATACATAATGAATGTACAATTTCTCTCATTGCTTATCTGTTTTTGTAAATTGATTTGTAAAAACTGATCAATTAAATTGATTCCCTTCCAGCATTTCCTTCTTCTAGACTTAAGATCATATAATTGAGTTATGGTATATTCATATTACTGTTGACGCTACCTGGAAATTTTAAATGTCAACATTTTATTTTTATGTTGTTTAGTGTTTTATGTGTATTGATGAAGTTACTGTTAACGTGTTATTAAACATGGTTAAACTGATCTGATCATCCAACTGCATCAGTTGGGTGTAAAACAGTTGTGAAGAGCCACTGTTAGTGCATTGAAATTGTATTACTTATATACTTTTTGTCTATTTTTTATTTTATTATGTTTGATTTTTATTCTACTTAAATTGCTTTTGTTTTTTTAATACGTTCCTTTGGCTTATGTAAAGCAGTTTGAATTGTCACTGTGCCTGAAAATGTACAAATAAAACACCTTGAACAAGAATCTGAAGTCATGTTTAAAAAGCTTAAAGCTTTTATAAATTATAAAGCTTATTTACCTTATCTTTCCAAAACTGTGAGTGTATTTACGCACACTATGTATACATATTATATGCATGTCAAATACATGAAAGCACAATCGATTCATGATATGAGTTCAAAGAGTCACTTGCTTGTAATCTCACATACTATGTTCAGAAACAGTTCTTGGTTTCCGCTTCACTGGGAAACACCTCATACTAACTGTGAATCAGTCTTTATTCAGTAACAAATGAAAACAAACCTTTGTCAGAGGAAGTGACGGTTTTGTCGAGATGAGAAATTGGGCTGGTTACCTTAGTAACTAACCAGCTGCAAAAAACACACACTCACACTCAAGTAGTGAGAGCAGGAGACGACATGGAAGAGCTCGGTAAGACATCTGTCTGTCACACTTTACACTACTGATCTATCTCAAACTGATCTGTGGAGAAGACTGTAAATGATTATTGTAATTCTAAAACACTCAGTGCAAGATACTATGATTTACAACTGGTGTAGAAAATAGAAGTGAAGAAGAATTGATCATAGAATAAAATGACAGTGTTTTACAGTACATATTCTGTGACTCAGTTCAGTGTGTAAATATTTTAAATGTAATTTCAATCTTGCTGTTTGTAAAGTATGTTGCCATTTTATGGAGGATTCTATCACAAAGAGATATTACAACTCTAAAATCAAAGGAAAGATTGGGCTTTACTGATGATCAAAACACGCTACGTACAGCATGTCTGGCAAAAACTACAATTTGCATGTGCAGATTTTTCTGATATGAAGTGGTGAATGTGAAGACATGAGAAGACATAGACTGATCAATTTAAAAAGGCAATAGTGTTAAAAGCTGAAGATTTACTCTTTTCTTTTCAACTACTTCTCCAGAAAGATTTCCATACAAATATCTTCCAATTTTCATAGAAGCTATGTCTAAGAATACATTGTGTGGGGAGTTGAGTTGATTTAGGTGTAATATTCATCACCAGAATCTTGCAACATTATGACAAGTTTCACTTCTGCAACATGTCACTTCCTGAGGAAGTTAGCTAAGAACCTCAAGCTGATCTGCCAGCACCTTGATCTGTACATTGAGCTGCACTTTATCTCACTTCACAGGAAATATTTCACAAGTATAAATAATTTACACAGTCTGGTTAGCCAGTCAACACCCAGAAAGGGCAATGAATATGATTTAGTGGTTGCGTTGTGTGAATACTCTATAGGCATGCATGACATGTGTATTCGTGTTTATTTGTGTGGTTAGAAGAGTTATGATCTGTATCCTGTCACAGATTTGCTGTTGGAGGAGCTGGCCCTGAATTCAGCAGGTTCAGAGAGTGTCAGTGAGAACAGGACCAATGATCCAGCGAATGGAGAGGTGACGACAAAGCCATAAAAATTACAAACTTACACTGCACCATAACTTTCTCGATTATCACCTATTTCAGTTGCAGTCAAACCTAAAATTCACTCTCAACCATCCAGCTGACAAGATAACATCTGCATTGACATCCTATGATCAGATTAACTTGTATTCCTGGTATTTATTTCACAGAAACTCAAGTATATTTTGCTTGTGTGTGCACAGATGCCAGCTGGAGTTTATGATGGACTTACCAAGAAAGGAAATGACCCAGTTTGCTCAAATGTCTACAGGTGAAGCACAAGCTTAAAGCTCCTGTTGTCCTCTGATTCACTGTACCGTTGTGGAAACTGTGTAGAGGAAACAGGAAATTATTTGATCTTACTTAGTACTTAGTCTACATTAAACTTGATTTCAATGCCAGAAATAATCTCACCCCAGAAATATTGCAAATGACATCAGTTCATAATAAATCCCCAATGCCAATCTCTGTATTTGTAGATTTGTATTATTAATATTGTTTTCTAGATTTTTAGACAGTTCATAACTCCTCATTACTTTGTACAGTAATCACTGGGGAACTTAGTGTGCTTGGAAATTAATCGGGGATATTACGCTTTCTAATTTGCTCTTATCTGACTTTTAGTGATCTGCCAGCTCCTGTCGCAGTTTCCCCAAACTCCAGCTCACCCACTCAGGAGCTGGACTCCATCTTGCAGGAGCTGATGGGTCTGGGGCAAGAGGTCAGTATAGTGTCTGCAAGTACATATCACAGAACGATTGAAACTTGTGCAGTAAAGAAACTTTCCAAACATGAGTGAAATTAACCAGGTTTAACAGTAGAGGGCAGTATTGTACTGATGTCAGCACTGCATTGACTCAGTAATAGAATTTCAGTAGAGGAGCACTGTTAAGCACTGACCTTTAAAAAAAATAGAACAAATATAAAGCTAAAAACAACAGGTATTTATACTTATTTGTATCATCATTTAGGATCCAGTGCCTTCAACGAACCCACCGCCACTTTCACAGAAACAGTCTGGGAAAAGGAAAACAGAAGGTGGGCAACAGGGGAACGAGGAGAGCTGCAGCAGCGCGGCAGGTTCAGATGCAAAGGCCTCGACCACCAACAAGAAAACAGATATCATAGATGACCTGCTCGGAGGGCTGAGCTCCGACTTGGAGAAGATTGGCGTACGCACCACAGCAAAGGGCCACTGTGCCTCCTGCAACAAATGCATTGTGGGAAAGGTACAGTAAGTCACATAAAGACATGGGCATGTGTTGAAATTGAAGTGTGTTTGATTTAGTAATCAGCATTACACAAAAAAGATGCAAAGTCAGGCCACCCACACTTTGTTGTGAAATTCGAGATGAAACAGATAAAAACCTTTTCTTGTTCTTCGTTTCCTCTTTCGTAGATGATCACAGCGCTGGGTGAAGTGTGGCACCCTGAACACTTTGTGTGTGTGGCGTGTAATGTGGAGCTGAGCACCACAGGCTTCTTTGAGAGAGAGGGACGGCCGTACTGTGACAAGGACTACCATCAGCTCTTCTCTCCTCGTTGTGCCTACTGCAAGGGGCCCATCATGCAGGTGAGAAAACCTCTTTTGATTTTTTATTGTGTCTTGATGAAAAATAGATCATTTTTCTAACCATTCAGAACTATCTTATACTTAAAGCACACACTTGCCTTTGTTTCCTGATTTATACTCAAATTTGTTCTGTCATGTATAGCATCCATTTATTTAGTCAATAATCATTTGAAGATTAGACGATGACATACAGTAGTGTGTAGTTAATTTTTCTAAACATATCCCACATGTCGTCTTAATAAATAAAGCACAAAACCATATTGGGATTCTTCAGTGTGGGTTTGCAGTGTGCTGCAGACCAAAGTCATTTATCAGAAACTAATGCAACTTCTCCTCTGATTCACTTTATGTGGCTCACGATCCTCATTCTTGTGCTTCCTGACATCTGAACATGTGAGACAGACCTTAGTAATCCTTGAGGGAAGTAAAAACATGATGTAATATGTCTCTGTCTGGTTGCTTTACCAGAACATCCTGACAGCTCTGGACCAGACCTGGCACCCAGAGCACTTCTTCTGCGCACAGTGTGGAGGCCGGTTTGGACCTGAAGGTGAGAGCACTCGTTCCTCTTCAATGGAAACCACAACTTCAGCAAAGAGTTGTGAATAATTTTATCCGTTATCAGTCATAATTAATCTCACATCCCTTATTCTTGTCCCAGGTTTCTTAGAAAAGGATGGAAAGCCATATTGTTGCAAGGACTTCTACCATCTCTTTGCGCCCAAGTGCTCAGGCTGTGGGGAGTCGGTGAGGGAGAACTACCTGACTGCAGCCAATGGCACCTGGCATCCAGAGTGCTTCGTCTGCTCAGTGAGTCTCTTACCTCAGACCACACACACGGCTCTGGCTCACACACAAGCCTGAGAATAAATGAGAAAGATACCCACACATTTGCTTTATTTGCAACATTTTGACCACAAGGCTGATGAAAACCTCATGCCCGATGAATACGACGCGGTTGAAACGATGCGAATAAATCAGGGAAACCATATTCCTCAGTGTGGGTATCTTTTACATTCTCTTCAAACCTACTTCTGTATGCAACATCTGGTCAAAAACGGTTCAGCGTGCAGCTCCACTTCTGCTTTTTACTCAGCTATGAGCAGTTGTTAAACATAAAATGCTCTCAGCAGGGATGTTCTGACATGAGGTAGCAGCTTCAACTTTTCATATTTTATGGTCCCTAAAGAAAATTATTCTATTAGACTGAAAACATAATGTTCATAACCCTAAACATAAAGCACATCTCTCTTAAAACCTACCACTCAAAATTACATAAATACAATTAAGATCACAACCAGCAGCTCTCATTGTTTGTTATGGAGCTGTCATTATCAGCCAGGTCAGATTGCAGACTACAGATGGCAGGAGGTCAAACACTTCAATGAGAGGATGAAGTGGACACTCAAAAGTGGCCGAGCCTTTTTAATCAACCTCCTGCTAAAAATAAATTCCTAAAATGCAGCTGGCACCTGTGACCTTTCTGGCCACTCTCGCTCTGTTGTGCTGCAGCTTGGCCTCAGTGGAGACATTTCTAAACCATGAAATGTTACTACAAAACTATAGATCTACAAAAAGTTGAGGTCCCCCTGGAAGCATAATCATCACTGAGCTTTTTTTCAGACCGTAATGTCATCAAAAGATAATTAATAGAGAGACGTTCAACTCAAAACCATTTTGATCAATAGTTTTAGCTCCACAAAGTTTTAAGAAACAGTCACCAACGCTGAGCAAAAACACCTTTCTCGCAGTGACATTTTGACTTGTTAACACAGGTGTTACTAATGTCATTAATGGATTTTTCCATTCAGGTGGTCCGGTGCCAAAGCTGGCGCACTGTCATCCTGGCACGTATAAACGGAACAGAGCCGTCGCTGATGTTAAAAGTCACACCTGTGCTTTTACTGCTATGACAAGTCAAAATGCCTGCCAAGAGAAATGTCTGTGATCAACCACAGGACCATATGCAGCATCCCACCTGTACAGACCAGTTTAGTTCATATGCTATGTCGGTCGGTCAACCACTTTGGTACAGACAGAAATATCTTAACAACTATTAGAAGGATTACACTGACATTTTGTACAAACATTCATGGTTCCCAGGAGATTCATTTTACTGTCTTTGGTGATCCTGACATTTTTTCCAGCACCACTATTTTAGTTCATTATTGAAACATCAACTATTAGCTGGTTTGCTGTGCACACATTCATTGTCCCCAGAGGATAAATTGTAATTACATTTGACCTCCTGACTATTCATCTAGGGCCATCATAAAAATCACAAAAACAAAATTTTGTCCAATACTTTGGTTTATGACCAAATACCTACAAATTTAACTGTGAGTTTAGTGCTCATTAGCAAATGGTCTCATGCTAAATTTACACGGCGAACATGTTAAACATTATACCTGCTAAGCATCAGTAATGATAACATTACTTTTGTAACCATGTTAGCTGGCTGACGTGAGCATTTATCTCAAGCCGATAGCATGACTGCAGACTTTTAGCCTTGTTAATAGATTGTTAACAGAAACACAGCTTTAACAGCTGTAACAGTTTTAGTTTCTCTTCATAACATATTAATGGTCCATGTCAGTGATTTTGCAGATTTTGTAGCTCTACTCTACAGCTGAGCATTTTGCAGGGAATACCACAGGGTTGTAGATAACTTTGAGGCACACTTGGGTTTTCAGTTGTGTCTGCAGATGATCAGGTTACAAAGATTTATGATGGGTTTAATCCATCACAGTGAACATTTTGTTACATTATCATTGCATGGCAATACAACTGTGAGCAGGGTCGAATTTATTTGAATTTACATTCAAAGTTTTTCAGTCAAACAAGGAAACTCTGGCATCCAAGATTTGAGAGTCAGCTGCCAAACAGCAGACACTAACTGCATGTAGCTATAAAATTCACGTTATCTGTGTCATGACATCCACATTCCCTGCCTGCTCTTCTTATATGTTTGATTTAGCAGCAAGATGCTTGAGAATGCCTTTACTACAGCCAACTTTCGAATATCTACTCTCAGCATGTTCTTGAACACACAGTGAAGGGTTTTGAATGTTTCCATATTTTGATCATCTAATGTAGAAATTCCAAAACATTTAATTTTAATGCAGTCTAGCTATGGTTTGGTTTGGAAAAGGCTCAGCAGTAATTTAACACTGTTATCAAGCCATTTAACCATTTTTCTGTCTCTCTTTATCCTCCCCCTCTCTTCCATCTTTCCCTTGTTTCTCTTCTCTTCTTATACCCAGGACTGTCTGAAGCCCTTCACTGACGGCTGTTTCATGGAGTTGGACGGTCGACCCCTCTGCTCACTGCACTTCCACTCGCGGCAGGGCACTCTCTGCGGCGGCTGTAGTGAGCCCATCACGGGCCGCTGCATCTCTGCTCTCGATCGCAAGTTCCACCCCGAGCACTTTGTGTGCGCCTTCTGTCTGCGGCAGCTCAGCCAAGGCATCTTCAAGGAGCAGAAAGGGAAGCCATACTGCTTGGCTTGCTATAACAAACTCTTTGTGTGAGACATACGGTGCATAGCACAGAAATAATGTGACAGAAACTAGTCAGATGCTGCATCACTGTCATTGTTAAGATTAGAATTTCCACATGTTTAATTAAAATGAGGCAACTATGCTATTCTTACATTAGAGTACATTACATTACAAGGCTGTGTTTGCATTGGTGCAGATTAGCAATGAACATTTCACTTTTTCCATACTTCATGGCCCGGCCTTGTTGCATGGCCAACTGACGTACCTGACATTTTAAGTGATTTTGGAATTGAATTACAAATTAAAAGTGTGTAACATGAAATGTGACACAAATTATTGATAGATTATGTAAAAAAAAATATCAAGGGAAAATTCATTGGAACATAATTAATGACACGGTTGTAAAACACAGGGAAAACATCTATTTCCCCTTGAAGAAATTTTTTACATATGTGAAATTTGGATAGTTCTTCACGGTGTGTTGCTGACGTTTGGGCTAAATTATATGGGATTTCATATATCATGATCACATAAAATTTATGAATGGAGAAAGAAAAACACAGAGGTGCAGTTTTAATCCGTGGTTTCCATTAAGCTATCCTCAGTTTGTCTGCAGACTTGGCAGTGCAGAGATATTCTCTGGCAGTATGGAGCGGTTTGTCAAGGTGCTTGTCTATGAGGCCTGATAGCTTGTATTGGCAGTGACTGGCATGGGATCGACATGCCAACCTGAGTTTCCTCTTACTCTGACTTACCATTTGGCCCCTGGCATGCATTGGATTCAAACAAGCTCTTCATTCTCCACACAGGCCCCTTTATGGACGCCTATGGAAGATTAATGTAGGTGGTGAGGTGAACAAAGGTGGTTTCAGAAGGAGCTCCTTCACATCACTGCATCTCTTCAGCTACTCACTTTGACTGTTGAGAGATGAATCAACCACAAAGTGTTTTAGAGTAAATCTAGTTTTGGTAATGTACCCTACATGTCTGGACCTATTTTTTTTTGTTGCCTGACATTTTTTTGTTCACTCCCACTGTAAACTAAAAGTGTGGATTATAGTGTGTGTCAAGGTGAGATATTTGCAGCACAGCTAAATTGTATAAGAGGAAATGTGAGATTTTGTTGTAAATTCTGCAGAATCATATAACAAAATCACTGCAATTTCTAAATTGCACTAATGGCAACAATCTCAATTGAATGACCTATCATCCCTTCTTGCAGTGTAAACTATTCTGACATCTACTGAAGCAGAGTTTTGCATGAAGTTACAAACTTCACATTAACCTTTTCATGATGTGCGTGCTGCTTTTTTGCTTGTCTTATGTGTGATTTTCCAGCAAGACATGTTGTCAGTGCAGCCATCTCTTTAATATCTGATGTCTGCATGTCCATGAACACACTGTCAAGGACAATGTGGCAATTGTCAATTAATACTATTTCAAGAACTTTCAAATACCTGCAACTGATTTTCATGCAGTACGAAAAATAAAAACCAGTGGACGAGAGGAAGTGAATGAATAAAGCTATGGTATAAGAAATGTTTAACTGAAGTGGGCTGATTGAGGGATAGTGGGTACATCAGAGAGGTAAATTAAACCACTTTATTAGTATTAAGTGTAAACCACTTTTGTAAAGTAATCTGTGAAATCACCAGGCAACACAACTTGCCTAAATCTTCTGAGTCTCCGCCTGTGTAGAAACAGAATTCTTGCCAATGTCAAGCTGTATCTTATCAAGCACGGCCTTATCTTCAGATGAACACTGGCTACTTTTTGTTGGCCCTGTAGGCAGCTTTCTTCAGCTTTTCTTCAAGCCACTTAGACTTGCTGTGTGTGAAGTTAGTGTGTGAGTGGGAACGGAGGTGAGCATTAATCATGCTGTCATCACTGTCAGAGCAGGCCTCTCGTAGCCATATGGACCTTGCATCATGGAAGAAGTGTGAATGTATCGTGTTTGGTCAAAATCCAAGATTGTAAATGTTTAAAGTAATAATCTCAAAGGTTTTTGTTTAAATAAATGTCTGTTAATTCACTATCTGTCGCCGAATGAGGCAACGGTGACTGAGTGGCCAACTGATGAAGGTATTGCAATATTTTTGCAGCATTATGAACTGAGTGTCTGTGGCAACATAAAAAAAATGCTGTATTAAGTTACTGTTAACACAAAATGAACATTTTCTACTCCTGCAGCTTCACATTAAAAGCGTTTAACTGGTGAAGTGCAAGCTGATTTTTCTTATGAAGTAGTCACAGAAAATGCAGTGTTTGTCTGTGAGTTAAGCACTTACCGCTATTGTTCATAAAAATGTGTCCACAAAACAAGACATTGTTCATTTTTGCCTCAGTGAGCTTATGAAGAGCACCTCCAACTTTTCACCAAGGTAGTACTAAACTGCTTTTGCTGTTACCACCAGTAACTATAGGTGTTGCCAGATCAACCAGGACTGAAATCCTCTGATTGAACAGCCTTGTGCCCAGATTCCTACTGAACTCAAAGACATACTGTAAAAATAAATGTTAAATACAGTATGATTAGACATGAGAGATTTGCACTTTGTGTTATAAGATACAACTTGGATCTGATCTGACTTTGGCATGTCACAAAATTACAAAAATATCATATTGCCACAATTTGTCATGTTTACTCCAGTATTAAAAATGTCTCTTTCTGCACCTTTCAATGTACAACTGCATGCTGTTATGAGAAGACTTGTCTTATAAGCAGCCAGACTTGTTTAATACTGGCTTTCCTACATCAGAGCCGTAAACTAGCGGTTAGTTTAAATTTAGATTAGCGAAAAACCTCAGATGCACATGGGAACACTCACCCGAGCTGTCGAGTGCATTTAGTTACACAAACACCAAAGCTTTGCAAAATCTAAAGGAGAAAAGTAGAAAACAAAAATATGATGCAGGGAAAAAAATTCTGGCATTCACTGAAAAATTATGAGTGTTATCGTATGGCTGAGTGAACGGGGAGGAAAAGGGTTCTGTGGCACGTAGTAAAAATGAGAAAACATGAAATGTGAGCGGGGGTCTTTTTAAGAGGGTGACGAATAAAGGGCCATCTGTGGAAAGCAGAGAGAGTGTAACTCAGGTGACATTTACAGCAGTGAAACAGAGTACGAAGGGTCTGGGAGCGCACTGGGCCATGATGGCAGCTCCAGCTCACTGGGGGAGGGAAAGGGAGTGAGGCAGATACTGGGGCATAATGGTGCTGAGGGAGCCAGGGTGAGGAGGGCAGGGGTTGAGGAGTGTAGTTGCATGAGTTACCCCTGCGTGACACTGAAACCCAACACTTACCTCCTCTCCTGTAAAATGGCCGTGTCCGCTCGGCCACCCCTGATGGAGACGTTAGAGCTGCTGGTCCAGACCTGTTCAGCCCCACCGTGGGTCACACCCGGCTGGTGCTGCCCTACAATATAAACCCAGCACTTCACATCAGCTTTGCACCCATAACTGTCAGATAGGTCTGCGCTAGGTCCACTCATTAATCCTCACGTTTGCTTACAGACACACATCCATGGAAACGGCATCTGGAGACAACTCCAGTTGCAAATCAGAGCTGACAATGTAAAATCACAGCTCCATTAGGTGCAGTAAAACACGGATAGATCAGATTACTGTAACATCATTACTGGGCATGTCCACGCACAGTATGTAATGATGAACTTAACAGGTCACTGCATCTACAAGGAATATAAGTAAATGCAGGTACATTACTGTGAACATGCTGCTGTACAGTGAAAAAAATAAAAAAAGGATACACAGTATATTGATCATTTTTACAGTTCCATGTGTACGTTACATATGCGGAGATGGTCGCACTGAAGGCGCAGAAATAAGACACTGTTTTTGACAAAGAGAAATGGGTGGAAAATTTTGACTCTACTGTGTTTTTGAAGACGTGTGCATCTGCTTCAAAGACTCCCATTTGCTGCCAGTGCAAAAATATTCCCTCAGTTTACAATGAACAATGAACGAGTGTTTCTAATCTGTTTCACAAGAAGCATCACAGTTTCTTGACCCAAACAAAGACGGCAACAGGATGAGTAATGCCATTCATGCATTGTTGACAGAACACAAAAACCTCCTGTTATTCTATAGATTTAGAGAGTGTTCATTTTTAGATGGTTGACCCCATCGCCAGACTCGCAGTCACATCATTTTTAGTGGCCAAAATTAGCTGCTTTTGCGGTGTTACATATTTGTTTGTTAACAAGTGAAACCAGATTCAAACTGATGGTGTATATTTCCTTTTAAATTAGCTGAATTTATTATATTAGTGTTAATATTTGATTTAATTTAGACTATTATACTACTATTATACGCTGTCTAAATGTGATGATGTGAACCCAGTGTAAGCACCTGTCACTTCCAGTCGTCATCTTTGTGTGTGATTCTTTGAGGATAATGCACGTTTTCAAAGACACGGTGACTTCATTGTCATCACTGCATTTAACAGTTGTCAGTGCTCCAACTTGACTGGGAAATATGTTAATAATGATCAATTCATTTCAGCATGTTTGGTGAATGTTTTAGCTACTGGTAAGTCTGCAGAGCCTGTGCAGCGGGTGAAGTCTTTGGTGAAATAGAGTGTTTCTGTGTGAGAGTTCAAATGAATATGTTTTTAACAGCAAGGGAAAAGTGACAACTTCAACACCTCAGTAATTACTTCCACACCGAGAGAAGTTGAGCTGGAGAGCTGCTCCACTTTTGGGTGTGTTTGTTTTGGCCTTCTGCTGATGCTGGGTGCAGGTATCACACCTGATTCATGACTAGCTCCTCTGTCCAAAAGGAACTTCTTGTTGTCCTTGGCTGAACACTGAGTGCTCGTTGCTATCTCACACTCTCTCTCTCACACCAGCAGGCATACGAATGTGCACACACACACACCCAACAATCTTGTAAATCCTATTTGTAGATTTTCTATTCATGCTGTTTTGGGCTTGATCTACACAATCACATGCACAGACATGCACAGACACAAAAACATGTACAGACAAATAGCTTCAGCTCACCCGCACACGTTCAAATACAAACATATGCCCACAAATCACTTCAAACATATGCATGCTATCTATGCGTTTGGTGAACAGTATCACGCACACACACACAGATGCAAAACACATGCACACACATAAACATACAAATACTCTTCATGAGTTTGGTCCCTGTCTCTCTTTCCATCTCTCTCTCTCTCTCTCTCACGCACACACGCAAACACACATATTCACAGCCAAGAAAACTATGGTCTTCTTGGGGTTGGTTGACACAAAGCATATCTGTGCAAGCATCACTGCCTTCTCTGTGTGCTGGCTGATCCTTAACCAAGTGAACTTGAGGTCTCCAGTTTTATGGGATAAATGGAGTCAGCTCCCAAGGGGGATGCTATGGGAGGTTCTCAAGACGACTTCAAAACACTTCATCTCCTCTTCCTCTGCTGCATGCTTTGTCTCATCTCCCTTACATCTGCTGCCAAGTTTCTCAGTTGGACCTCCATGCTCAACACGGAAAAACAAGGAGGAAGAGAGGGAGAAAGAGAGCATGGTGCATTTTATCTGGATCCTAATAGCGGCACAGACCAAACTGGCTGGGGTTATGTGAAAGATTTATAAGACAGCAAGCTCCTTCTGTATGCTAGCCTTTAGTGTCAAGAAGATAGATGGTTTCATTATGCTGCTTCATTGTGTCCATGTGTGGGTGCACGGTACAGTGTGCCAGACTGGTATAGTCTGTGATACGTTCGGGAAAAGAATTCTTGCAATCGACGGAGCTCTTTCAGAAAGTTAAACCCTTCGAGTAATTGTTAGAACATGTTTTGAATGGTGGGCAGGCCTGTAATGATTTGAGTTCCTTGAGATCACAGGACACTGGTTTTGAAAACTGAGGGGTTAAAACTGGGTTATGGATGGGACGTTGACTGGAGTAGAGGCTGAGGTTGTTCATACTTGGATGTTCATTGGTGTCCTGCATTGTTTGCACAATACATGGTCAGGACAGCAGCTCCTGGCTCAGCCTAGGTGGCAAGGCTGAGGCGTGGACCAGAGGTCAGACACTGAGCAGAGTGGCTCTGGGATTGGGATGGAGCCAATTGGCAATATGGCTCTAATCCAAATCCGCTACCACTGTCGCAGCCACAGCACGGATCATTATAAGATTTGTTTTAAAGAGTGATGGTTAACCGCAATACAGCCCTGTTGCCTGAGAGCTGAATGGCCTCTTGGGTCTAGACAAGCTTGTGGAGGTTTGTTGAGGGCTGGGAAGCCCGGCGAGGAGCAGATCAGGACTGGCTGGTTGATAAATCACAGCCGCTGCAGGGGAAGCCCACAAGGCCAGCCTCAAGTCAAACCTCCAACAGGCCTGCAATGGAAAACGCTGGGAAACTTTGTGTGGAACTACACACACACATATGGCAACACACACGCACACATGCACAAGCCTATAATTGCATCGTAATGAGTTTAATAGCGAATCTCACTCACAGACAAATTTCACCCTGGCATCTCCAATTGGGTTTTACAGTAATTTCATTAGCAGGTGTCCATTTTCCAGCACCTCAGCTCTGGCGTGTTTGACACAACATCTATTTAAATTGGACTGAGAGGACTCAGATTTGCTTCGCTTAAGGACACATTAGCTGCTCGCTCCAAACCTTCGGGTCGGGGGAGACATTTTTCTAATCACTAATCCCCCCAGTACTTTCTGTGACACTCTGTTCCCACTAAACCCATTAAGATGCAATCATAACCCCTTGTCTGAGCCCAGGACTTGTCCACAGCTATGTGATGATGGAGCTGGAGTTACTTCTTTGCATAAAAAATGATTTAGTGTGCAGTAATTCAAAACCACCGCATTGCTTTCATCATAAAGATTACTTCTTCATTTTTATAATCCGGCAACTTCAGTCATTCCCGTTCCATTCATCTGTGAAGGCAGCGGAGCCTTTTAGAGAAAGTTCTCTCTGAGGATATACTGCAATCCAAAAACATCAAGTTCTTCAAATGTAATATTCAGTCTTAAAAAAGTCACTTCCTTTAAAATGGGGTTAAACGCCAGTGGACCAAATCAACTGCGTTTGATCTGAAATCTGAAAATTTCCTTCAGTCAAGTGACATTACTTAAAACATAGATACACGATTTGAAACTAAGCACAGCTGTCCCCCTTAATTATATATATTTTCTATTGGTTTAAATTATTTAAACAAATGCAGTGATGCAATTCCCTCATAAATCCTTTCATTTTTTTCCTGGTAGTAAAGCATGTTTGGATATTACATTAATTTTTTTGACTATAATTAGAAACAGCATTCTTAAAAGTACATTTTTCTCTTTTTTTTACTTGCTTAATTTCATTTTTGGAAGATAAAATATGTTGTGGTAACCCTTATCAACTGTAATATGAAAAAAGAATAAAATAGTTCAGAAGATTGTGTCTGACATCACAATACAGAAGATGCATCAAATTGGTCCACGCTTGTTTACTTTATCTATAAATGATAACCAATAATGGAGGATTAATGACAGGATGCTTCCATTTTACATCAGTTTTTCCTTCCTCAACACTTTGACGTTGCTATATAAACAACATCTCACGGACTCAGAGACAGAAACCCTAGGATTTTTAACATCCAATTTTCTTCCTCTACACCAGAAACTCTCCATCTATCCCTACAACTCTCTCCCCTTCTCTACCTCTCACACACTCATCATTGTCACATAGTAACCAACAAAGCCAAGACAAACAGGAACTCCAGGATTATTCAGTCTTTTAAATCGACATCTTCTTCACTTGCCTTCTCCAAATGATGTCTGGCTTCGGAAATGTTTCCACTAAACGGAGTCTCCGTCATGGCTTACGACGGGATTACAGCTCAAATTACTGACTCTGTGGCTCATTTACTCTCTGAATCCACAGTCTTCAAAACAAAAGTTGCATGTGGACATGTCCAGTGATAGGATAATAGCATGAAATGAGAAACACATTTTAAAGGGAGAAACTCTTTCCAGCACCGGAGAAACACTTTTATGTGTAACGTTTGATGTTGTGATGTACACTAGACTAAACGATCAGTGAGAATAAGAGAAGCAGCGGCAACGGAATGAGATAGTAGAAAGAAACTAACAATTTCCCTGAGAAAACTGCGTAAAACGAGTGCTGTAGAAGATTAGCTGAACACTACAAATAATAACAGTTAGAGTAGAAGTAGTAGCACATCAACTGGTGGCCATAAATGTATTTAATTACTTACTCCATTAGCATTTTTATGAGGCTGAACTGAGGACAGAATAACAAATGTCAAATGAATATAATTTTGGTCTGCACATTCATGATAGTGCCATGAGTGGGCTACTTATGGCTAATCCAAAGTTTTCCCAAACAGTCTTTAATTTACAATATCATTTACTCTACGAACAGTTGTCTCTTAAATTGTTCAGTAATTATTGGTCCTGGCATTGACTAAATCCCTAAAAACTCATCTCTGTTAGTCAAAATCACATATTTAAAAATTTTAGAAGTTCCATGAAAAAAACTGATGTTCCATGTAGTATGTGTGGATGTATGAACATGCAAATAGTCCATGCCTCTATCTCCACCCACCCTCCCACCGCTCGTCTGCAGCTCGAACATACCTGCTCAACTCTGCTCATCAAACTCACAAACCTCTGCTTGTTTTCTGTTTCGCTAACTTCTGCAGGACTAATTCAGCCACGCATGTTCAAACCAGAAACTGATTCCGAAGAAGAAGAGGAAGAAGAACAGCAAATTGTAGAGGGTCGCTTACCTGCCCTGTCTGTCTGAATCTGTGTTTCTGAAACTGCCATTGGTATACTACAGTTCTTAACTCACGATATGTCTTGTAGAAAACACGTGGACATGTTAACAAGGTTAAACATTTGATTTTCATTGGAGTGGGTCTTTTTGTATAAAAAAATATACAGCGCTTTGGAACTAAATCAAACAATATTACCAAAAATGACCAGTGTAACTTTACTAATGTTACAATATCTGTTTGACAAAATCACGAGGCTCTAACCACTGACTTCACAACAGGAGGTTCATTTTGGTTACCATTGCAAAATATTTGGTTTTGAATTGGTTTGTTTGCAGCGTGAGTGGTTTTACTGAAGCCTGTATCACGCAGTTATTGTTATCTCCTTCTTCTGTCTGCCAAACCACACGGCTGACAACATGCCATGCCCCATTTACCATCCTCTGATATTATCACTCTGTGCTGCTGATAGCTGGCTAAGACACTGTTGACTGACTCCAGTTATGACCTGCACCCACCACATCCAAACACAACACAAGCTTACTCAGCAGACGATAATTTCATGTGGTGCATGAAATTAATTTGGAAAAGAACTTACTGCTTGCAGTGACTTAATGCTACCAGTTTAAGCAATAGTGTAAAAATCTGCAGCTACTGTATGCTAGCAGCTCTGTGTGTATGTCAAGTAAGACAGATTCTGAGCGTTCATGCCATCAATATGGTTGCAGTATATTTTTTAGAGTTGATCATGCATGGATGAAATTACTGTGCATTAACTATATAATACTATATCCATTAAATTTGGGTTAAATCACACGCAATGATGGTCTCTAGCTTATGTGAGGCTTCCATGTTTGATCACTTCCATATCATTACATACAAATCCTAGTCGTAAATGCGACTTTGAAAATGATGTGAACACTATTTACAAGTCGGAAATTCATAATTCTGTCTAATAAGAAGTGAATATGGCATTAGTCACAGCAATACTTTGAGTCAAATGTTAACATCAGCATGCTGACATGTTCACAATGGCTACAGCTGAGGCTGATGGGTCATGAGCTGTATAGGTGCGTAGACAAATACCAAATTAGTGGATAAATTAAAGTTTTGACCTGGTGATGGTGCTAGTGAAAAGGTCGGGGTGTCACTAAAGTGAAAACAGTTCTGTGCCAGACTTCATGGTAATCCAAAGAATAGTTGATGAGATATTTCAGTCTGGAATTCAGTATATTCAGTATATCTAATTGCATGAATGCAGGGTTAGGATAGTGTTTGGGTGAGGGAAGGGGAAGGCAAAGATAAAATGGCAGCAAATACGAGGAAGGGAGGGAAAAAGAAATTTACAAGGGACAAAATTTGAACGCCACTTCAGAAGAACAGTAGACTCTGTATCCTGTGCGCTCAAATTACTTTGTAAATGCTGCTCTGTCAACTTCATTCGAGACCCTACGATATCAAAACAGAGCATGGTTATCTCTGGGTGTGTGCAGCGTGGTGAGTGAGGGGCTGGGACATTGGCTTGGATGTGGCTTTCAATCACGGTGCTGTGCCTCGACCCAGTAGACTGCGCCGGGCTCAGCTCCGGCTCATAAATCAACCGACTGTCTCACCGTGTCGGCTGCAGAGTTCTGAACTCCCCGGAGTCTAATGTATGTTTAACCCTCTGCAGTCAGACCAGGCTGCTCTCTTCAGGCCTCTGTATAACCACGGTGGTCAGAAGGTTCACTGCTAGAGTCTCCCTTTGTAATTCAGCTCGTATATTTACTGTGGAACACAAGTTTGCAGAGGTTTAACATTAACATCTCAATAGCTCTTGGCTGGACTGCTATGACATTTTGTGTTGTTCATGGTTCTCGCAGTGTATCCCGATGACTCTGGTGAAGCCCTGACTTTCCCTCTAGCGCACATGTGCTCTTTAGAGTGAAATGTCTCAATAACTATTGGATAGATTGTCATTAAGTTTAGCACACATCATAGATAAATGCCCATGTTGGAGTCATTCTGAATGGAGTCCTGTTCCTCAGACTTATATGGTACATAATGGGAACTTAAGACCTTGGGAACATAGGCCTTTTGGAACTTAGGACCCTGAGTACATAGATATGAGCACCTCATGTCTCTCTCAGGAAGAATAGTAATAACTTAGATGACCTCTTCATTAATCATACAGCACTATCGTCATTGAAATTTCAACATGCCATTTATGACTAATACCAGCAAAGCTATGACATTAACATCAGCCTCAGCTGTACTTTGACTTTGTTCATTAGCAAATGTTAGCATGCAAAACTTAGGTGGTGAACATGGTAAACATTAGTACCTGCCAAACATGAGCATAGCAGCATTGACATTGTGAGTATGCGAGCGTGCTGACGTTAGCATTTAGCTCGTGTACAGCCTCACAGAGCGTCGCTGTTGACTTTCAGTCTTATTGAAAATACAGTAACTGAATCTAAACAGCGTTTCTTTAAGCGTCACTGTCTTGAAGACTTTAACATACTTGTATATGATAATTGAAAAAACTGTTGCAAATAACTGAATCACTATGTCATGTCCAATTTCCCTGTCTACATTAAACATATTCGTTCACAAGTGTTTATGTACAGAATAAGTGCAAATGCCTGGCAGGTTACAGTATATAAGTGTCTACTGATACATCTGTGTTGCTCCTTCTGTATTATTGACCTCCCTGGTGGGGCATTAAGGCTCCCAGTATGTTTCACCTGGACATGAGCATCAGAGCTCAGTCAGATTCAGGCTGTAATTCATCTTCTATGAGGCCAGGTGGAGACTGGAGGCTGTCAACGTGATGTTATTGATGGGTTGCACTTGGGCCACAAGGAAATGAGCTACACTTTCAGCTTGGCTTGCTACAAGAAGGCACGTTTACACCGGGGAAATACGTCATTCTATTTAACATGATAATGTTTTGGGAACCAATCTAAGTCAACATTTAACGATTATCTGCCCGATTCAGTGAAGTAGTTAATACCAAGGTAAGTCATAGTAATGGGTTAATGATATCATCATGGCAGCACGACACACACACATCCTGTGGCGGCCCAAACAGAGCTCCAGGCAAGACCATAAATAAATCTAGAAATGAAAGGAGAGGCAAAGTGGTGTATTTTCTTTTCTCAGTCTCTTACAGTAGATTACAGTATAAACCCTGACACATGTTCAGGATCAGCTGAAGAAGCAGAAAATTACTTCTCTAGACTTTTTCTGGGCGGACTGTTTGTGTATTTGTCTGTGTGTGTGTGTGTTTGTGTATTCAGTCGTAACAGTCATGCTGTTTGGTGTGTTTTTGTTCTTTGTTTCTGTTATAGCTCAGTCACACAAGCATGCTGTTTAATATCTCTTGACCTACTATGCATTTGTGTTTGTGTGTATTTTATCATAGAAGCCATGCTGTTTAACATGTTTCAACCGCCTGTGCATGTATGGATCTGTGTTTATATCAACGTGTGTGTGTGCAGCAGTGTAGCATGGTAGCACAGTCTGCTTCTTCACAGCCTCTGGGCCTGTTGACAGCTCCTCTGCTCCCTGTCAAGCACCAGAACAGCTCTATGTGTGAATGAAGAGTAGCTGCAGGAGCGATGCCCAGAGAGCAGAAAGAAGTCTGGAGTGTGTGTGTGTGTGTGTACCTGTGTCGCTGTCTATGTATGTCTGTGCATTTATCAGACTCCACAGCCAGGTTGTTATTATGGAGACAGATCTCGAAAACTCCCATCTCCTCCTCCTCTGCCTTCTTTCTACAAACCATTAATTCTAAACGCTTGAAATATGCTCTTTAAAGTAATAAATTATGCCTGCGTTGTATCAATACAGAGTCATTAATCAGAGCTAATCATCTCCCTCTCCAGCATTCCTGCATCTCCTCACATCAATTGCTTTCCATCACCGCATTTTCCTTTTGTGTCTCTATTCTTTTAATTTTCCTCTGCTCCTTGCTTCCTTTTTTTCCTCTCTGTCTCTCTCTCTCTCCACTCCCTTCATGTCTAATATTTAGACGAATGCATATCCACACTGACACATGAACTCAAGTCTTTGGGTTTGAGAGAGCGGACCAGCCAAGTGTTACAGAACCGCGCATTGATCTTGAAAATAAACAGAGCCGAAAACCAAAAGAGATGTGGGAGGAAAAAGACACAGAGACTCAGAAGAGAGCAGATGATGGAGAGGAAGCATGAAATGTCATATTGTGTTACCAAAACAACATTACATGCGTAGTGGAAAAAAAAAATGGTTTCACATTATTCAGCCCCTCTCTCCCACGGCCTTATACTGATTCTGACCTCACTGCTGGAGTCCAGTATTATTAATCGCAGGAATCGAAGAGCTTTTGAAGGCATCATATGGTTCTTTTTGACAGGGCAGCTGAGTCAAGATGTTTGCCCTCCTATGTGCCTATTTCTGACCCAAAGGAAGCCGATACACAGGGCGGGCATTTGAAGCGTTTTTTATACTTATACACATGTTCCAGCTGCTGATTTAAATCCAGAGACAGCTGCAATTTTGTGCAGCTTATCTGCTGAAATGTAGGCCACACTCTGCAGTGCTTTGGACACCTGGCTTCACAGATGTGGGTAAACAAAGTCAAGACGGCCTATGACTAAGACTGCCCCCTCAAACACAGTCACATCCAACGCAGACCACAGCGGGCATCATACAATACCACCTCAGACAGAGATGTGCTAGACATACAACAAATAAACGCAGAATAAACCTTCACTGCCACCAAACGGGACTTTCTACAACCAAGCAGACGGCACTGAGTCAGACACAAGACCAGGCTTTGCTTTCTCTAGTCCGTCCCGTAAACTCCAGTTACACAAGCAAAGAAGAGCTCTGTGGGCGAAAACAACGTGGGCAGACAGTGGTTAAAGCAACGCTTCCCCATCTCTGCTCATCTTTAATACATTTTTCACGAGGCAAGCTTTGATGCCATGAATTTACTATACATGTGATATAAAAGCACCTCGGACAATAAGATAATCTTCAAAGAACCTCATTAGAGCAGATGACCGTCTTCAAAAGAAGGTCAAGTCCAAATCCAGATTTTTGTCAACTTAAAGAAGAGCTCATCTGATCCTTCAGGCTGGAATTCATGTGTGGTTCCTGCACACCAGTGCAGACCAGAGGCTTTGATTTAATGGTATCATAACACACATGCTGTTTATACTGTGTTCCCCAGTCAACGCAAAGAGCCTTATTTGGCACTGGGAGCCTCTGTTGAACCCCTGCATGGATAAACCGCAAACAGGACATTGACAATGAACACCAAAAGTATTATACAGACTAACATTAGATATATATATATATATATATAGTATTTCCATAATATTATGATATGAATACATCTATTGTCCAGTGCTGAGATGTGCAGCAGCGTCACTGTGGTTGTTGAGATGACAAGAGGGGAGACATCATTATTCCTCCATGTCTTCTTCTTTTACCATTCGAATAGGGTAAGGTAGATCTGCTTAACAGCAGGAAGGGTCTTTTCACTCCTCCACCTCCCCTGCTTTGGCTCTCAGGGGTAATGGGGCAGAATGAGAGAGAGGACAGCAGGAGGGGTTCCAGATATGGATAATACAAGTACTCACAATGCCAGTGATCAGTGGGAGAGAACACAATGCATCACGGGGTGACTTTGCCAGCCGTCCCTTTGATGTGAGAGCATTATAAGCTGCAGAAAACAAATGCAAGATATGGATCTCTGTCGGTAAGTATGTGTGTATTTGAGCCAAAAGAGCAAAAATAAACACTATGATCAAAACTGCCGCTCGACTAAAATCTCAGGACAGGAACCATCTTGACAAAACCTGTACTCGAGTATGTTTGTGACTAACAAAAGAGGCCTCCTTTACTTTAAAATGGAAAGTCATGTACAGGTGGCTGACATATTCAACATAAAGTGGTTGTGCTTAAATGAGTCTTAATCATCACCTGGAGCCTTTGGTGTTTTGTTGATGGTGGTGGAGGATCAGAAATCAACCACACATGTTTAATTGGGCTGAGATGATGACTCAAATCATGTTCAGACCATCAAATCTTTTTTTTTCTGAAGCAACATTATGGAATCTACATTCACTGTGTGAATTAGAAGAGTGAGAAGATGGATGCCACTCTCATGTCTGTCCATTAAATAGGAATACGGTCAGTAGTCATGTAGCTCAACACAAAGACCAGAAGCAGAGGGAAACAGAGTCTGGCTCTGTCCAAGGTTAATAATTCACCTCCCAGAAACTAAAGCTAAGTAACATGTTATATCTTGTGTGTTCAATCTGTATAAAAACCAAAGTGTAAAAATGAACCAGGTTTGCTGTTTCTGCATTCACAGTCTTTGGGCTGATGCAAGCTATGCAGCTGCTGCCTGTAGCCTTTCAGACAGATGTGAGACTGTGTGAGCTAACTCACTAAAGCGAATAAGCGCATTTCCCAGAAATGTTGAACTATTATTCTTTTCATTTGTCACCAGTCTGTGTATGTACAGCTCTGCAATACATAGAATCATTGGACATGGATTACATACATGTATTCTGCCATCATGTGAAATGATCATTTTTACACAAACTGATGTTTTAATATAAATATATTAATATATTGTAATTAAAATTGTTCAACAGCAAGACCTGCTGCTGTTTGGTTTCTTGTAATAAAGTCTTGCAGCTATGGAGCTAAATCTGTCCTATCACTCCTACATAAATCTGCCTCTGCTCTGACTATACTGAATTACTTTCATCACTTAGTGTAAATAACAATCAATGTAATTCTGATTGTGATCCTGATCATGTTCCTCTTTCCTTATTTCACCCCAAAACAATGACAATGAGTAAACAAAATCCCATTTGAAACATTGCTTCCAGAAAAACAACCATGACCATGACCCCTGTCACTTAATCGCTCCCTGTCATCTTTCCCCTCCTGCTTTTGCTCATTCTGGATGATGAAGATAGACAAATAGCCGTCCACTGCATGCATCGACACGCCACAGGGGACGTCGCTGCAGAAAATACGGAGGAAAGAACTTAATACAGGCCTGTTGTAACTAAACACCATCTAAATCAGTGTGTACTTTTTCCACAAACACTGGGTGAAAGTCTCAAACACACAAACCAAACGTGTTGAGGAGATTCAGATTTTGGTCATTCTAGCTTACTCCTACTTATCTCTATCTGTCTTATGTGACTGGGCTCATAACAGATTCATTTTGAACCCCCTTCTGACATTTTTTGACATATTCCACCCCCTAACACTGCCCTCCTCCTCCTCCACCACCTCCGATCCCATCCTTTTACCCCCCTTTTCCCCAGGACGTCCGGAAAGGGAAACCACAATAACATTTCACCAGAGACTCAGTCAATATTATTCCTCGACATCTTCAAAGCGGGACAGAGGATATTGGAGCCCGAGCGAGAGACGGGTGGAGATAGTCAGGGAGTCTGCGTGTGTGTATGTGTGTGTGTGTGTGTGTGTGTGTGTAGTCCAGCTGAGAGCAGAGACAACAGACAGAGACAGAGAGAGTGTTCAGCGTGGCCTTCGCAGTCAGTCTGACAACCAGCCTCTGAAGTATGGCTGCCTAAAGCTATGAGCCCCTCCTTCATATCCATCACACTCACATTTTCTTTGAAGCACTATCTTTCTGCCCTCAGGTCAACCATCTCTCCGTGTCCTTACCTTTGTCCACACTGTGCATCGTCTTAATTCTTCCTGGCACCACTAGGGGTCCCTGTGTGCATAATAAACAAAGGCTCGCACACAGTTCCAGCCTCAGACACCGCTTCTCTGTAATAGTCCATATTTCCTTTTCATGTGGTGTAGTAGCAGTGGTAATAGTTGTAATAGAAGTAGTACCTCTATCATTACATACCGATAGATGATGATGCTCAGGCAGAGGCAGTGAGTTAATGTTGGGGTTTTGTGGCAGGATTTCTGCACAGCATCAGGCCGACAGGCAGTCGCGGAGCCACAAGGACAAGTAGACACAGGATCCTCAGAGCTGCAGGCCCACAAACATTAACAAGGTCTCGTCACTGTTTCTTTCCTTCTCCATACCTCCCTGGGCTTTTACCTCTACCTGTCCATATGGGGTACATAATGTGCATAAAGGGCACATTCAAGAAAAATATGCAACGCCAATGAAAGTGAAAGCATGAGTTTTCTATTGCAGATATACTTTGTTTAACATTTTAAAACCTGCCTACCTCTCTCTCTAACGCCTCCCCAGATGTGTGTCCTGCGAGTGAGCGTTTCTGCGGTCTACTAACAGAACATTAACTTTAAAGTCTTCTTTCGTCCCCGGCTATATGTGCGCTATGCTGTAAGCGCTGGCCCCCGTCCAGGAATCTCCTGCAGCCAGCCGCTCATAAGCCTTCTTCTAACCGGCCAAGAATGTGAAAAGCTCCTTCAAAGAGAAGCCCTCTGCAAGGTGTGGTTAAAGCAAGTACCTGAGTCCACAGGTGGACATATCAGAGCAGATGAAACCGCTAACTGAAATCCCACACCTGTCTCCGAGCAAAGGGGAGAAACAGAGGGGCAAGGATCAAAAGATTAGATCAGATCAACATGGTTCTATTGTGTTATTCCTCCACTGCCTTCATGAATCTAAAACCATCTGAGGCTGCGTTCAAGTGGGCCATTGTGCAGCTGTATAAAACAAAGAAATATTGACTTTCCAGCCTTTCAGCTTCGAAAAGCTTGATGAATGGTGCCCAATAAACGAAGTCAAAGGGTCAAAGGGCAGAGGTGTCACGGTTTTACAACGTGAGACTGTGTTAAAAGACAAGCTGATCAAAGACACTCAGCAGAAACGCCCAATCTGGCTCATCTGAATGGAAAATACAATGAGCGTACAGGGACAGTCGGCCGCTAACAAAGCCGCCCAGTAACAGAAGTGAGCGCGGAGTGGTGAGAAGAGGAGTGGAGAGGAGGGGAGAACATGGTCGAGGACAAAGAGTTGCTTGTCCGAGGTCTGTCTGCCACCGGCCTGCAGGGAGGGGGGCTCGGTGCCACTTGTTTGAGGGGTCTCCATGATAAATTTCCCACTACTTGACTCTGTCACACTGTCTGCCACTCGGACAATAACTGAGGTCATAGTAGAGTAGCGAAGCAGTGACACTGTGGCTTGCGCAGAGAGGGGCCGCTTTCTCTCAACACAAGCGTTTATTCCAGATCCGCCTGCAACAAATCATGACTAATACATCTTAAGAAGAGCGCCGGACTGAAAATAAATAAAACACTTCTCACAGTTGTCTTAACTCGGACTTGTTTATTTGTGAGCATTAATCACGGACATAAGGTCTGAAGCTCTCTGCCACGAGACCTTCACACAAATGTAGCGCTGTGGTCAAACAGAGAAGGACAGAGATAAATGCAATCCGCCTGAAGAGGAAGCACATGACAAAATATGAAATACTGCTCATTTACTTCTGTGTAATGACTGTGTTGAAAATCAAGCATAACAAAACTGTGTGTGTCCCACCTGACTTCCTGCCGTTTCCATTACAGTAAAGAGCTACAGAAACTCAATTTGACTGTACATTTTAGAAAAATGTTACAGCACAGTTGTGAGATTAATGCAATGCAATTTTAGATGAGACATCAGGACTTGTATTTGCAAACGGTGAAAGTCCTAGAAAAAGGCGAGAAGGTATTAGAACTTTTTTTTTTTTTGGTCTAACTAGAAGACTTTTTTTTTTTTAAATCTTGAAGCTGCAACAAATAACAACCCAGCTGCAAAGGAATATAAAATAAATACAAGCAAGCTAAACAAGTTCAGGAACAATCATTTGACTGCTTAATTAGTTGCATAAAGAAGTAATAAAAATATGATACCTGGAAAGATCAAAAACTACCACCAACCATCTTGAGTATGACAGAGATTCTAGCATGAAATACAGCCTTATAAGTCATGTCCAGACTCTATAAGAACATTCATTCAGCACTCTGCACTCTTTTTGGGTCTTGTGGGGCTTTACTCACGCAAACCTGTCATCCCTCTCTGAACCTGTGTGTGTGTGTGTGTGTGTGTGTGTCGGGGTAGTGTAGGGGGGCTGCTCAAATCGTCCCACCTCCCTCTCTCCCAGTCAAGACGCTCCAAACTTTGGGAGCGCACCGCGGAAAAAAAAAAAAAAAAAACTCTCCAAAGAGTTTTCAGCTGCAGCTCCAGGATCCGCAGCGAGTCAGAGGAGAAAGTTTGACAGAGAAACAAGCTCGCAGAGTCGCGGAGAGGGATCGGGACCGAGGCGGAATGATCCTCCAGCCGAGCGGCGCATGTGAGCCAAGAGGCCACCGGGAACTTTGATTCTTTTAATCCCCAGAAGGAGAAGGAAGAAGGGAGCGCAGAGGTAGAGACAGACAGTGAGAGCTGAGTGTCAGAAGCGTCCTGTCACCTCGTCATGATGGTCTGTCCGCCGGGACTCTGCTGGATCCTCCTGAGCGCCCTCCTGCACGCGGCGGCACCCTGGGGCGCACCGAGACCGGAGAGACCGAGACAGTGCGACCCACCGAAGACCGTGAGTCCTGCCGGGGCACCTGATCCCTGCTCCTCCACATACAGACACGTACTCCAGCCTGAAAGATTTCACCCTGTGTGATCCCACAAGTTTGTTATATTGAGTGTGACACAGTTCAGATGGTGACACTTGTTGTCCTCTTTGTAGTTGGAGAAAAAAACAATGCATAGTAATTTATAGTATACGTTTTTATATAATTTCACCTTTTATCATTTATTCTAATTTTGTTCTACAATGAGGTCAAAGGTTGTAGCCTGTAAAACATTTTTATCAATAACTTCCTAATAAACTGAAATGCAATGAGTGAATGATTAAACGTTGAAATTGTGAATGCAGAAGTCAAAATTGCATGAATAATAATAATAATAATAATAATAATAATAATAATAATAATAATAATAATAATAATAATAATAATAATAATAATAATAATAATGGATGTAGGCTATTAATATTATTTAAAGTAGTCTACAGTGATTGAAGACTGCCTTATCTGAGGTTCAGGTATTTCTGAACTGGCTCATAAATGAGCTTCCAAAAAGAGATCGGGGCATCAGAAATAAAAAGCAGTTGCCAGGAGAAATTGTTCCCTCTCGCCAACTTCGTGGCTGTTTATGTGACAAACCCAAGTGGGGAACACCCACGGGTGACTTGACTTCATTAGGAAAAAAGTTTCCTTGACCTTTCAGACGTGATCCTGTTTCAGAGCAGCACATTAAAACACTTATCGGGCGTATTGGTAAAATTATGTGAGGAGGTGCAGCAGCCAGGTCCAGCTGCAGGTCCTTTGAGTCTGTCTGTCTGAATGCATCCTAAAAAAAAGTTCAGTAAAATCAAACATCACATCCAGCACACTTCATTTCTGGAAACAAAAATAATATATGACCTCAGCAACAGACACATTTTTAAAAATGACATTTGGCTATGTGTCATCATTAGGGAGTCGTTTGGAGATCAGAGGCTTTTGTTTCATCAGTGCATCATGTCCTCTATGTGGATAAAGGATGTGTTGTCAGCGATCAGTGAAGACTTCATGCTCCTTTACTTCATGTGATTTGTAATGCGTCAGTACAGTGGTCTCTGTTTTCTGTTAAGAGTAATTACCCCCATAAAACAGAGCCCTGCGCGTCAAAGGCTCTCCAGAAAAAGTCCACGCAGCTTCAGCAGAGGGGGATCTCGCCTCTCCTCAGGACACGACCACACTTTCCATGTCAAAAAACTCTTCATTTATGGGGGGAGGCCTGAGCAAGCAGTTGCTAGTTAACAAATGAAAAAATGCTGCACGTGCAAAAAAAAGCTCTGCTATTTCAGTTGCCGAGTCTCAAAAATATGATGGAGAATGCACTAATGCGTCTAATGCCGTCCAAACCTTTCCCGTCAGTCTGCAGCGTCTGCTGGACTCTGCCAATGTGAAAATCGAGTTAGAAACCTAGAAACAAACTGTTTAAACATTTCAATAAAGAAGAAACGCTGCTCTGAAATTAAATAAGCTATAGCACTTTCGATGCATTTTGTCAGGAATTACTGTACGTTCATTGTAGTTAAGAACATGGAGCAAGACGACTTCACTGGCTTTTGGCAGTGATAAAAGTTTTATATGACAAAGACAGCTTTGGCAGCCTGCAATATAATTGGAACATAGCTGAAGGAAAACCTTGATTAAATTTTAGAAGTAAACATTTTCTAAGAATTACTTTATTTTACAGTAATGGGTTTCATCCCTCAAATGCCTGATTACACCGTGTCTCAGAAGCCAGAGGTTTGATATTGTTTATAGAAGCTAATTCCTTTTTCATATTCGGATAATGCCAACATCAAAGTCGTAGCACATGCACAGCACATTTGCAGAGCACTTTAACGAGAAACATATTTTAAATGCAATGCGGCCTTATGCTCATTTCAAATGGCTGTGATTATTTAATTTCCATTGTGACATTGTTTTGTATAAAGATAACCGCAGTAGACAAACACTTCCTGTAATATAAACCGTGGAGGACAAAAACAGTGTTGTACTTAAGGCTGTCAGCACCAGGTCGCCCTGCCTGGTGTAAAAAATTTCACAAACAAAAGTATCACAGTGGGGTCAGAATGGAGAGCAGGTTTCTTTCAGCTTTTTGGCTTTTATGAGCTCCAGTGCAGTATATTTGCACTGCAGCCTTCAAAATGCTTCCCAGGCCGAAAGAGGCTTTGGCAACCGAGGTATGCACCTCAACAATACACGGGGGTCTGTTTACAGCCCAGGAGGCCCCTCTATAAACCCGCTGCCTGCACCACAGCAGCAAGCCCTCGCAGCACAGTCCCGAGCTGACGAGACCTCATGCTTCCCCTGCCGTCATCTCAAAATGGTATTTCAATCTTTAACTTGTTGACCTGAGCCTTTGAGCCATTAAACCACAATAGAGGAAAAAAAGTGTCAGCTCTAGTTTTAAGGCAAGTTGAATTGCTCTAACATGATGGCTCTGGTATTTTTGTTTCCTTTTGCTCTCAAAATCTTTACTGCCATCTTATTTTCTTTCCTCCCCTCCTTCCTCTGCCTGTTTCGACAGCAAAGTGACATGAACTCTTTCCTGTGGAGAATAAAGCGAGCACCTCCTCACCCACCTTCTTACTTATTTGGTACCATCCACGTACCCTACACTCGAGTCTGGGACTTCATCCCTGAGAGGTCCAAGCAGGCTTTCCACAACAGCCGCAATGTTTTCTTTGAGCTAGACCTGACAGACCCTCTGACCATCTCCAAGCTGACCAGCTGCCAGCTGCTGCCCCACGGGGAGAACCTGCAGACCCTTCTACCTCGAGACCTGTACCGGCGCCTCAAGCGCCACCTGGACTATGTCAAACACATGATGCCTTACTGGATGACAGCCGACCAGCGTGGCCGCGGCCTCTATGCTGACTACCTGTTCAATGCCATTGCGGGAAACTGGGAAAGGAAAAGGCCTGTGTGGGTGATGCTGATGGTCAACTCGTTGACAGAGTGGGACGTTAGGTCCAGGGGGACGCCTGTGCTGGACCTGTTCTTGGCTCAAGAGGCTGAGAGGATGGGAAAGACGACAGGGGCAGTGGAGCGGGTGGAGGAGCAGTGTCACCCCCTCAACGGGCTCAATTTCTCTCAGGTAAGAGGAGAAAAAACTCCACTTTATTCTTTCCTTTCTGCATTTGGTTTCACATGTGTACACAGCTGGAATACCTTGAAAAATTGCAAGGACAAGCCAAGCCTAGAGGGGGCATGAGTAGATGTGTATTAAACAGCTCTGGAGACAAGCGGGTTGAGCTTGATATTCCACAATAAAAGTCGAGTGTGTGCGCACAGATTCTGGGTGTAGCATCCTCTTTGAGAGAAACAGCCAGGGAATGTGGGAAAAGACAATATGAGGAGAAAAAAGTGATTAAAACCTTTCTGTTGGAGACAGCTTTACGGTTATGGATGTCCCTCCACCTCGCTTAACAAACACACTCATCAGCTGAATCTGCAGACAGGGTGTCAGGCTGAGCAATGCACATGTAGAACAGATTAGAGAAGGTGAGAAGAGCAGAGAGCTCTCTCTTTCATTAATGCAGACTGTCTGTCTGGCTGTCTGTGGTGTTGCAGGGTTTGTGCTGTAATCGGAGAGTGAAAGGTGAACAAAATAACCTAATTACTTGATGAGCAAAACACGGGTAGCATATCCAGCTTTGATTTCTTGTCTGATGATAAAAGAGTGAAGAGAACATGCATCTATTTAAAGAATTAGTCAGATGGAGGTCACCTAACCTGGAGACTGGAGACCATTTTTTAAAAACTGTGGGAGGTCCCCAAAAAAATCTGTGATGAGCCTCGACAGCACGAGGAAGATGCTCTGTTCTAATTTATGCTCTAATACAACCTTTGATCTACATTATGGAGGAAAAATATTTCAGTATGTGTATTCATGCAGTACACACAACCAGACACATGTGCGTTGCATACATGGCACACACCACACACGAAGGCACTTTGTAGGCACGCAAAGCTCCATACATGCACACTGACGGTGCAGTGCAACAGAATCTGTGAGGGCCTACGTCTCCATGTGACAGGTCGGAGGAGCTCCGGGGCTAATTTGAGAGGCAGTGGGCTCCCAGCCTCTCCTCTTTCATCAACACCTCCTAACAACGCTGTCAAAGTCACACTGCAGGCTCTGCACATGCCTGGACCGTTACTCCCCCTAGAAATAAGCCCAGAAAGACTCAGTGTGCTTCTCAGTAAAGAAGAGGAGAAGTGCTAATGCCGTTAGGAGGGCTTTGCAGTTTGTGCAGTCCGTTACGTTGTTTTCTTGTTATCTTAAAAGGATTCATGCATCCTGTCTTTTTCATCTATAAAGTAGTCTCAGTTTAACTGTCCCTTACTGATCTGTATTTAGTGTGGCGGGCACGGCAGTTGCCCCTATAAACAACACTGTTTTAAATTACATCCTAACAGAGTTGAGTAGCAGTGCAGCGTCCAGTCTTTATGTTTCTTGAGAACTTCAATGTGACTTTAATAAGCATAATCTATTGTTCTTCTGAGAAAAGAACAGGCAGAATGCACTGAATTTATGAGGCATGGTAACATTTTTACAAGACAGGTGTTCAAATTCAGATAAGAGGTTTATTGCCATGGAAATTCTGTCAAAATCGGATCATGGATAACTTGAATTTCACCCCACCAGAGCACAAGCACCCTTGGACTTCTGAGGTTCCAGCCCCCTCGTTTCCAGATATGTATGAGAACAATTCAGAGCTGAACTGAAACTGACATGGAAACCATTATTCTCAATTATAATAATTTGTGATTTAATCTGAGCACTACGGTTGATTGATTCCCTCTCCGCTTGACTGTAACAAGGATGAGGTCAGAAGGACGGATAGTGAAAGAGTCAAAGAGAAAATGTGTGGGTGGGAGTCGGAAGAAAGAGAACGGAGACACGGAGAGACAAAGGCAGAGATAGAGACTGACTGGGGAATAGAAAAAGCGTAAAGGCAAACAGGGGTTGAAAATGCAGGGAGAGTGATGTGCGTCGTCTCACCGCTAACGCTAATCTGAAACATGAGCAATGCTTAAAGGGAGATCTGAGTTGGGAACGATTCCAAACCCTGACGGCCCACATATTATTTGTTCCCAATAAAAGTAGTTGCTTACAATATCCTGTAACTTTGACTTCACCTTGAGGCTCTTAGAAACATGAACGCTGGTGATTCATCATCTGTCACACAGTAGGTTTCTCAAAGGTGACTGGTCCCAGTGGTGCCAATGCAGTCAGGCGGGCACCACTGGTGGAGAGGCAGTATTGAGGCAGGTCCTCAGAGGAAGCTGTGGGATAAAAGAAGATGGAGCAGGTAGCAGCAATCTTCTGCTTGTAGTGGTGATCTTGGTGGTAGTGTAGGAGGGACAGACGTTAAGTGTGCCAGAGTCCTCTTTAGACCATGGTGGTCTAACAAGCACTCTGTGTGTCTGAGACTTCTCTGTCGTCTCATTAGATCACAGAGAGATGTAGATGTCTCTGTGAGAGGCAGCATAGAGGTCGTGGAAACAAAGGCGGATCATGGTGCATGGTTCTTCTCCACCTCTTTGGATGTCGATGTAGGCTGACAGCTTGGCGGGCAAGCCGGCACCAAAGTCTTTGTGAATGTTTTGAGTGCAGAGCGGGAATGGCTGGAGAAGGCTTAGCTGGCTCAGAGGCTGCAAGCTGCACAATCACAGCTCGAGGAGGGGATCAATGAATTACCATCATGATTTATCAGGTATTATACCAGCACAGATGTATCTGTCGTCGATATAAATCATATTTCAGGAGATGCAAGGTGCTTTTGCAACTACAGAAGAAGAGAAACAGCGATTGAGCAGGTCATCAGTCTCAGCATCACACTGCTACAGTGTCTTGATGGTGCACAGTACGAAAACACAATGGCTTATTTTTGCTGAGACGCCATGTTATTGGAGTTAAGAAGTGGAACAAAAACGATTCCAGTGCAAAGCTGCTTTTGGGAAACTTGAGGGCGGCTCCAGCCTGTGGGCCTCTCACACTCCCTACCAAATAAACACCCATATTTATTTTCCCTGGGTCGCGTTGCAGCTGAGGCCACTGGCCCATGTCGGAGAAAAATTACATCACATCGGTGGCGCCTGTCTCCTGGGCAGGGGTCAAAGGTCACGGTGGGAGGTGGTAGTGGAGCCGCGGAGCAGCCGGGCAGTAAGGAGACTGGCAGTCTGCTGGGGTCAGTCTGGGCACTGCTGAGCAGACAGGCAGCGCCCGATCTGATGGAGTACCTGGCCCAATCTCTGACCTGAGTTCCCATCAGCTCCAGTTATTTTGTGCGATTACTTGTATGCGTATGTGTGTGTAAGAGAGAGAGTGATGGCTGGCTGTACACTCCAGTGTTGTCACCGCAGGGCTGCAGAGGGGAGCGAGTAAAGGTTTCAGGGAATGAGAGGGCGGTAGGTGACAGAATCTGGTTTCCTCGCAGCAGGAGGGCGCCCTCCTCTTGGTGAGCTCTGATTACAGCCTCAGTGACAATCTGACATGTCTATTTCAATCAGCGAACCTCTGCTAGCCATCTCTGCGCTAGAGAAGACGTCAGGCTGAGGCTTTCTGCTGTGCTGACGCTGCACACATGCTGTGGTCACAGTGGGGCATTTTAAGGTCTGGAGATGTGGCTAAAATATCACAACAATGTATGTCTTAATGGTAAAATAATATGAAATATGATGACATTTAGTTTTTCCAATATATGTATGAAAATGTATAATGAAAAGTGCACAGTGCTAGGATAGCAACCACTGAATTTACACACAGTGGTCATAAAGCGTCAGTCTGAGCCAGAGACATTCCCCCTTTAACTGTGTTTAGAGACACGCAGTCTGTGTTTCCCATAAGTCACTATTACTTTATATGATATTCAATTTGATTCATGTTTGTGTTTGGTTTTCCAGTTCAGATTGGAGCTCGTAAAGTATATGGCCCTAGGATACAGATCAGTGATTCGAAAACGATTTAAAAACAGTCAAAGTTAAAAGCAGCACATATCCAAGAGGAATGTCTTTCTCCGTACAGATCCAGACGTTTCTGGCTGTGCATTATTTGATGAGCGTTATGGTAAGTGGTGAATATAATATTATGAAGCCAGAGTAGTGAATGTCTCCAAAGGCTGGGCAAGGTTTGCTAAGAGCAACAGTGGTACTAAAATCAAAATAAGATTCTCATGCGTCGTATCAAATCATGCAGAATACTTTGCATCGTGTTCTTTGGACCGTGTTCTCCTAAACAGGACATTTTTAAAGGGAGGAATTAAGTAACATCCAACCTTACCCATATCCAAATATTTACATTCCGTGACGGGTGTGTACGTTTGGGTTTGAAGCGATGTGTTGGCCGCAGAGGCTGACTGATGGAAAAAGCGATTCTTTGTCTGCACTCTGATCTTCTTCTCTCCGACCTCTTCACTCATTTCAGATCTCTGTTCCCTCCTTCTCGCTCCCTATCTTTCTCTCTGACATATCCTGAGGCTCTGGTTGTCCCATCGCTAACCCATTGCTCATCCACACACCCCGAGTGGAAAAAGTGGAGGAGGAGGAGGAGGAGGAGGAGATTACCTTTAAAGTGAGCTGGCGACGTCTATCCCCTCTTTAAGCGTGACATCTGAGGGTGTTTCACATCTAAGCTATAATTACCTGCACAAATATGTGGAAAACTGCGAGGCAACACGTATCAGGCCGATCATCTGGTCCTGTCGGCAGGCAGACGGCAGTCCCACTGTTGCACTAATGACTTAATAGGCCCCTTAATGACCAAATAGCCCGCTGCCATCCAGAAGCACTTAGACAATTATGTGCTGGCCAGAACACTGCAGGCTGACGGTGAGATGGAGGGAGGCTGGATACGGATGCTGAGAAAACAGGCGCACTGTGCACTTGACAACTGAATAAATCACAATTTCTTCAACTTGATTCATAATTTGTGGGGAAAAAAATGAAAGAAAAAAATGTTAAAGCTACGACTGAATGAAAGCAGGCAGCATACAAGAGCTGACAGGAACCAGGTACAGTGAGGCTACAAGAAATGTTCCACTTAAACGAAGTGCAACAATTTAGGCTTTTAGTTTTCTTAACTGGAAAAACCGAGTCAACACTGATATCATGATAACTTGTTTAACTAAAGTTGAAAGTTTGGCAACTGAAGTAGAAGAAAAACATGCAACAACACGATAAAGCAGTCCAACCTAGATGTGTACTTAATTAATCAACAGTGAAATATTAACATCACTGAATTCTCTGTGCTCCTTTATAAACCCGCTGTGTTGTCTCCATAAACTGAATCCAGCAGAGGTCACATCCCTCCTCGCTGTACCTGAGAGACCTGAAGTAATGACTCCACCACATTGTCACTGAGCTGAGTGCCGCTGAGGTAGTGAGTTAAGCGTGGCAGGTCAGAGTGCTCTTCCATACTTTAGTGTTCAATGCGCCAAATCCTCCCCTCCTTCCCTCGCCCACGTTCTCCCTTTGGTGGAGAAAATGAGCGTTCCTTTCAGCTTCAATTGTATCGCCCTCACATCACACTGTGGATCCATCTTCACCGTGCAGTCATCTTCCCTTCAAATGAGGACCAAAGCTGCTCAGCACACGCCTACACCAGCGCACACACACTTAGGCTGTTCTGTTTCTGTATAATTATTTTGTCACCATAACAGTGGAAATTGCTGTAAAGTGAATGGTGGTTGAGTGTGTTTTCCTGCGGGCAGGTAGTCTCAAACACACACACATTGTATTTCTATATTACATATTTGCTCATCACAACAAGGGAAACTGCAGTAAATTGTACGGAGCTGGAGGTTGTTTTGTGTGGGAAGGGCAGGTAGTTTCCAGGGAAGGCTGAGGTTAATCTCAGGTTGTCTGGGCCAGAGGCTGATTGATCACAGACAGGAATGTGACTGACTGATTTCCTCAGAGACCCACTTGGCCCCTCTGGAATGTTGTTGTCTTTTGGGACGTCGTTGTTTTATAACCTTTGTTTAACCAGGTTAGCCCCTCGCTAAAACCAGCGACCAATATGTACCTGTGATCATGTTCATGCGTTTCTCTAGACACCATCACTCATCATTACGTTTTACAAGTTGGATATATTTCATCCAGTTCTGACTGAGAGATGGGGCTTAGATGCAGCAGTTTACAGCTCATAAATACAGAGAAAGAACTTTATTTTTCAGGTGTTCATATTATTTTTTGTCGGTGGGAATGTGCCCCTTTATCTGTCTATTCCATAAACATGTCATATGTAACCTCCAAAAAGACACATCTGATATCCATATTGGCCGGACAACATCATTTGTCAGCACCTTCCCCAGCCGTCACAAATCACCATTGCAAAAATAAAACCATTTTATGATCTAACAACGCTTTGGTTAAGGTTAGGAGAGAGAGCGATTGTGGTTTGTTTTAAAATAACTACTTGGTTAAAGATGGAATGATAGCGGTCATGGTTAAAAGAGAGTCCAATATTTAGTTGACTCATCCAACTACCCTGATTTTCTCTGCTTCCAAGCATGTGCTGCTTAGTTCCTCTTCCTCAGGAGTGCAGTAGCAAGAATTGCACAAAAACAGGCACAGACAATTGGGGCTAAATGGGACAAAGTAGGCGAGTGTGAGCATCATGGACTGATTTCTTTAAAATCCCTGAGGAAGCAAAACACACAACAGCCATGAAATATTGTACAACGGACATCACGGATGAAAGAGCAGCAGCCAGTCAATATGGTGAACAAGGTGAACATGGAAAAAAGACTGCCAGCGCACCATGGCATGCGACTTTCCATGTTGGACGCTTGGTGGTCTGAGATGAACTCAGCGTCCCGGCCGGCCTGTGACATCAGCCACACGTACTAACACACCTCTCACAAACCACAGGCCAACAGTCGTAAATAGGTGCCAGCAGAGAACAACTGCGTGTATGTGTGTGCGCTGTATGAGCCAGGCTTGTCGGGGATTAGGTAGCATTAGTGGAGCCCTCTCATTGAACCCGGTTTTAATGTGACCCATGTGTCTTCTCTGCCCCCTCTGCCCTGTCCCCATTATACACAACCCAGTGGAGCACTTCAGCTCTGCTCACACCCCTGCCCCTGCACCTCTCACCTTCCTATACCCCCCGCTCCAAAAACCTACTCATTTTCACTTTAACACATTTACTAGCATTTTCCTGCAAGTCAAATAATAACGTTTCAGTTATGCTTTTTATTTATTTACCCAGTCAGACTTGTGGGGAACATGTACGTCATTTTTCTGGCAATACTGTGTGTCACACATTCACACAGTCGAGCATCTGTCCTGTATAAAAACACTTTGATGCTTCTATAGTCTTATATAAAAGCGCTGATTTGGGTCAAACATAGGATATTGATGATTAAACAGTCTGAGCAGCACTACTGAGTCAAGATAGTTGGCTGTGAAGAACGACAATAAGCAATGACAGATCTTTGAAGCCTTGGTCTGAAATACTGTACTCTCTATGATCAGCATTCCCAGACTCATAAAGGCTTCAACCATTGACATAATTGGCGCAAAGTAAAAATTCATAAACCTCTCTGAGTGTGAAGCAGGTGAGCTACATTACACTTTGTCAGGAAACAGTTGATATTCCTGCTTGGCCTTGTAAACTAATGATTTCATGCTTTTTCAAAAATATAACTGCCTTAAAAAATAACTCCAATGGCTGCTTTATTTTGCTGGCATGGTCAGGCTCTGAGGCTGGCCCCCAACTCTCTAATCAATGTGAAAACTGCCAGTTGGACCTCGTGAAGGATTTGATGGTTAACTTTATTAGGGAGTGCATAAATCTTGTCTTATCTCCCCCACCCGTGCAATCGGGTGGAGCGACGCCCATTACACACCTCTCCATCTAAGAGTACCTCTCAGTCGAAGGAGGCAGACAGACAAAACCAGCAGAGAGACAGGCAGGTAAGACGTAAAGCAGGAAGACAGAGATGAGGCGCAGCGCTAAGGATCACTGAGTAAACAGACAGGCAGGAGGGGAGGCAGACAAACGGCAGGAGACAGGCTCCAGTGCCATTAACAAGACTTGAGACACAGATGCTCTGGTACCACTACAAACAGTTTTGCAGGGATAGATTACAGAGATAAGTGAAAGCACAAACATAGAACGGCACAGGTCAAACTGAGCTGAGTGACCAATTTGAAAAATGTTACCGTCTGTACCTACTTTCATCCCCCAGGCAGACCTGTTCTCACTCACAGTCCTCTTTGCTCTAGTTCCTCCCTGGAAAACACAACAGAAGGATCTATTTCTTGACTGTATGTATGAGTCACATATGAGGCACATTATTGCGATGCTGTCACGTGTATTAAGCCATACCAGGGTAATTTGAATTAAAACAACCAAGTGTTGGACCCACATTTAAAAACTGATCCCAAAGCAGCCGCTGACCATCTGGATGGGCAACAGGCCTCATGTTACTTCATCAAAACACTTCAGCTCCTGGTCAATAAATTTGTTTTACCCCTGTGTGCCCTCAGCAGCTCAGGGGATTTGAGGCATTTCTGCATTCAGGCCTCTGTTTCACCTTTCAAATTAGAGTTCCCAGAACTTTCTCTGAGCTGGATTGACTGAGGGAGCCGGTTGCCCTCGTCCTTGCCCTCCAGATGACCTCATCCCTTTGGCTAAAGCCCCAGTAGCCCCCTCCCCAAACCCCCTCTGCAATGCTGTTGAACATGACTTCTTCAGTTCCTTGTAATGACACAGGCCTGAGTCAATTAGTCTTTGCAAATTTGGTTTTAACAAGATAAGCGGTTTAGCGAATACATGGATGGATGGAGATTATTTTTAGGTTTTTTTTACACTATAAAATGAGTTAACTATATCAGGACAGTCACAAAAAGCACTCTAATGTAATGTCACTCTTTCTATAGTGCTATGTGAAAAATCCTGGCACGTAAAAGGGATAAAAAATAATGATAAAATTGGCTGCCCTGCTGTTGACATGTGACCTGGTCAATCCCTACCACGAGAGAAAGGACCAAAAGAAAAAAGAAAAGAAACATAAAAAGGGATTAAGAGGAAGAGAAGTGGAGGAACAGGGACAAGAAGGGAGCTGGGAGAAGCAGAGCAACCCCCACAGGCAAAACGGGAAAGACAGGAGAGGAAAATAAAAGTTCAATTTGGTGGTACTGGGAAAGAGCAAAAGCAACAATAACACAGGAAACCCTCCACTTTCTCCACTCGACAGTTTCCTCTGTGCCAAAATAAAAAAGACAACAATAAAAAAAAAATTAAGGATGCTGCTGTGAAGTTTCTTTCTCTTCTCCTCTGCTGGTTTGGAGTTTCCCCTCCTGCTCTCTCACATCATGGTCAATTTCACCTGTCATTCACCAGTGCAGTTTTTTCCAACACAGTTCTTCTACCTTTCCCAAAGCATACACTCTCTTGGCGTCCACTAGAGCAGTTTAAATGTAATATCATAACATATGGTAGAGTTTATGGAATGTAAATGAGATGGGAAATCAAATTTACTTAGAGAGTCGTAGTGGGACCGTGGTCTCTGAGGGGTGCTGTTGTTTAGGGAGAGCCTAAATGATGGACAGCGGTAATCACAGCCACAAACTGCATGGAAGAGCGGTAGATGGAGGGGATGGGATAAGTGAGGGTTATGAGGAGAGGGGGAATGGGGGAAAGGGTCCTGGGGGGAAAAGAGAGGTGAGTGGGGGAGAAATTAAGAAAGAGGGAATCTCAGTGGGTGGCTATTTTTCTCATTTTTCTTGCTCGTTCTCTCTTGTGGGTGTGCATCATGTGACGATGTGTAATTGGCCTGTGGTCACACCAGAGTTGTGCAAACAGATTAGCAGGGAAACATGTCAGCCTGAGGGGCTGCGGAGGTGAATGTGTGTGCTGTGTGAATCACAGATGTGGGATTGTGTGGGAAATGGTTTGATGGAGTAAAACCTATATTAATGGTGAACAGGTGGGGCAGTTGACTTTGTCGCAGACAAATTTGTTCTCGTGGGCACGCGGGGAACGTCTAGAGCCCAAGTCCTTATGTGCAGTTACGCGTGCATATTGAATACAGACGTATTCATCCATAGACAGATTTTCAATGCTTCATTTGCATTCACTAAATTAAATTATGTTTGCACTCTACTCATATTTTCCAGAGGTTCAGTGTGGTTTGAGGACACTCGAGGATACAAGTCTTGGTTTCTGCCATAAAGCCTGGCTATACTGCACCACTGCACACACTGAACAGAAGTTCATTGTGTCAGCCTGGTATTTCTGAAACTTCTCACAGCTACTCTGCAGCTCAAATACACCAACTTCAACCTTTTTGATGCTATAAGAGATAGTGATAGAGGGGTTTGATGGCAGCCAATTAGCTTAGACGGGAAATGGGTGAAACGGCTAGCCTGGCTCTAAAGCTGACTAATTAACAGAATATGTGTGACACTTCAGAGTTAAAAAGACAACAGTTTTTGGTTTTCACAGGAAGTTATGTGTTGGACAATTTCTTGGTTGGGAGAAGTGCAAATTTGCAGGCTAGCTGTTTCCCCCTGTTTCCAGTCTTTATGCTAAGCTAAGCTAAGGGGCTGCTGGATGGAGCTTAATCTTTAATGGACAGACATGACAGTGGTATCAAATGTCTCATCTCACTCAATAAGTATATTTCCCCAAATGTCAATCTATTCTTAATGGAACACTTTTAAAATATTTTCATCCAATAGTCAAATTTTGAAATAATGAAAATTGACATAAAAAAGCAATCCACAACTTCATTGCAAAAATGTAACTATTCACCTTTAAATAGAGAAAAGAAACTGTCCCACTAGGCTTAAGCACAGTGGTGTTTTCAGTTCAAGTTGACTCTGGGAACAGACAGATATGTGAGTTTAACTTGGCTGAAGAAAGCGAATGTGTAAGCAGACAGTTATTGGTTTCTGATGCCCCTGTCAGCTCTGTGCCAGACCACCTGCCGCTGAGTAGTAACAGCATCACATAACATACCACCCAATGTGGACGCCCTGAAATACTCAAACCCCTTTATGTTGGGCAGGATATAAATATTTGAATCCCATTTTAAAGTCTGTTTGTTCGTTTTCTAGTAGCACTGTCTAATATGACTACCTTTACAAAGGGTTTATAGCTCGTAACTAATATCTTTAGTGATTGTTAATTATTTCTAATGCTTTACAGATCAGTGTGTTACTGTTCCTGCTATTTTAGGTTTTTAGATTAGCATGTACAGTGTTACAATTATTATATACAGAATTCATTCCCAAACCCTCAAAAATAAAGACATTTTTGAAGGATGTTTGCAGCAAAATCTGTACAACCTTTTGGGAGTCATAGCTCATTCACATCCAAATCCTTTAATAGTGGGTGTGTGATGATACAGAGTCTGATCCCATACTTGTATTTACTCAAATGTTGAAATATGTATCTGACAAACTGGAAGAACAGCAGTAGCCCTCTAAATTCGCCCCACCTTATTTTCCACAAGCTACCTCATCCAAATACTGAAGGTCCTGATTCAAATCTATAAAACTGACTGAAAATTACTGATATGATATGAATCAAAGTTTAACTGTAAGAATGCAACTGAAACTGATGTGAGGCAAACAGCTACAGAGAAGACAAATCAGAGATGTGAGAATGACAGAGGCATTAGAGTGAAACTTCTTTTACCACATGAACAATCTTAGACACCAGCTACAGAGAACACACAAACCCAACAACAGCCAAGATTTATGTTGGCCTGCCATCAACTTACTTATGGAATTAGCATTAATTATTGACAGATGATATGACTTACCACCGAAGCCACTAGCTGAATGTTTTCTCCACTGCTCTTCATTAATGAGAGTAGGATTGCCACCCATCCCATCTAAAACAGGATCGTTCTGTATTGAAAAAAAAGAAAGAAGCATGGATTAATATGTGATGCACTTTGTCCTGTGTTTTTGTGCACACCTGACCATAACGCATATACGTTTTCCCTTGCTTGGAATGACATGAAAAATAATAAGAGTTTTCTGATTAGACATAATAGAAAAAAACCCTCTGAAACCTGTGAACCATCACGTTTTTAAGTTTTCTTCAGTATCAAAGTAATCCAATGACTGTTGTCACTGGTACATTGCAAACAGCTAATAGCTAATTTGGCACACTTTTAATGATGCCAACTAATATAGGCTAAAAAAGACAGATCTCAAGTTGTAGCTCAGAGCTAAAAAAAATCATACAGTATATGATACAGGGCGTAGTGTCAAACTATGGAAACTGCTGGTCCACAGTATCTCTGTTGGAAAGATATCAAACTATAAAGAGAAGAAGATGTTTTTTGTTTTTAAGTCACACGTGCAGACCCAAATTCAGAATAGTTTGCAAATGACGTTTTAAGAGGTCACTTTTCCACTGGTTTTGTCTGGCTGCATCCTCACAGTGGAATGTGGTTTTGTCATGCATGGCATCTGTCCCTGTTCTTCCAGGCATTATTGTGATGGTGTGTTCGCCAGTGGTTACAGAGCTCCAGAGAGATGTTTCCTTGCCACCGGTCTCTAACGGATGTGGCCCTCAGCATCTTATGTCACGCTGCAACTTTACAGAATCTGATAATATGAAAAATATGGACTGGGTGCAGTGCGAGCCAAACCATGTTCTGGATCGACATGAACAAATCCGGTGTTTTTGATAGATTTTTCTGCAGTTGATTCTCTCAGGTAATAGTGTCAACGCCTCAGGCGGCCGACAAAGGGCCTGACAGACAGACAGTGCAGGCATGCGTGCCATTGTTGACAGCCAAAAGCTAGATCTTTGCGAAAAGCTCACGGAGAGCGAGCGAGTATTGGAATGGAAACACAAGTCTATTTTATCAGCTTGCCAAAATGCAAAGGAGCGAGCACATGAGAGACACCGAGAAAGAGAGAGAGATGGAGAGAGAGAGGCCCGGCCACCTCAAAGCCTCTGTAGTCAGCTCTGGTGACGGCCAACCCAAGCACTTGAGAACAGTGCGAATGGCTTTTTAATGCCTGCTAACAGCCGGGGTATTTAGTGGGATGGGGGGATGGATGAAGGGATATGGTGAAGGATGGGAGGAAAGGATGAGAGTGACGACAATGTTTGGACACGAGGTCCCAGCTGACCACTTCTGCAACAGCGCTGCCCTAACTGCAGACTCGAGCGCAGTCGGGGTTTCATGCTGTTAGTGATCGCAGTTTTTAATGCTGTGGTATTTTCACTGTCTCCAACCTCATTTATCTTGGTCGCGTCTCTGTATTTTTCTTGAGGTCTTGTTATTTTTCCTGAGACTGACACAAATGAAGTCTCAATTATGTGGAAATCACAGGCGTAATTGCCTTTATTGCTCCGCTATCTATAGATGAATGTCCAGCTGGCTATCGACCATACGCTCGCTCAAATTGGATTTATGTGGTGTTGAGAAACACTGTCCAATACAAGTATGATATAAAGTTCAATATACTATCACTAACAATCCTGACAAATTTGCACCCCGTTGTGGCAATGGTCAGAAGGAAGGCATTGGCTTGTCTTCGAACTTACTTGGACTTGACTTTTGTTTGGTCTTGGCCTTGACAAAGTTGATCATGACTGCAGTGCTGACTTACATTTTCCTACAGCTGCCGCAAGACAAAAGCCATCCAGCACAATAGCTCGGCGTAGGAGTGAAATGATCACAAAATTACTTTCATTGTTTTCTCCTCTGACCAATTTCTGGAGAATTCAGTACATATGATTTGACTCTTTATATTGTGAACTGCAGTGATTTAAAAGACTAATGGCAAAAAAATACTATGTTTTTGTCCATTTGTCTGCATCAGGGTCTGTGTGCTTCTAAGTATACAAATGTTGACTATCCCTGCAAGAAAATATTTATTGTATTTATAAAAAGACATGACCTTTGACCTCAGCTAATGATTTTTCATAATAAAAACATGGTATGCTAGCTCCACAAATAGTACAGTACGTAATTTGTGTGTTCTGTCACTCGCTGCATGTAATTGATTAGTTTTGTGCTGCATTGCCAAGGACGCAAGTTAAGCCAAATAATGGGAGTCTGTTGCGGCTGCTGCAGAAAGCAAAGTTGCGTGTCCAAAAGGTTTCATTAAATGAGTACTTACTCTTTGACTGAACAGCAAAGGATTTTGTGAATCAGTTCATTGGCCTTGGTGTCGTAAAACACAGCATATGCAATGAATAGCTATATACGGTATCAGTCCAAAGTAAAAAACAACCCAAAATATGAAAAACCACAAAGAGCAAGAATCCGTTTTTATCGTGTTTGTCAGAGGAGGAATACTGATGTAAGAAACTGGTCAGGTCATATAAACCACATGAACTTCACTATCTTACCTCAACCCGGCTGCTGTTTACACAAAACGGCCCCTGACTCAAACAAAAGCTGGACGGCTCCCTGGAAACCATGGGAAGAGGAGATGAGAATGATGAGGAGGGGAAAGAGAAAGAACGAAATTACAGGAGGCGGTGAAAGAGGAGAAAGGAAAACAAACTGAGGAATTAAAAAGTGCTCTTTCATTTTGATTTCATATTTTTCAAAGAGCATAAAACAAAGAGTCCTGCAGCGTCTTTTGACTTGACAATATACAGTGTTGGGCAGTATGAGCCGTCCAGTAAACTGTTAAATTCACTTTACTCCAGTATCTTTAAAAGACTTATTTCTATTTAACTATTTTTGAAGTATTTACTTTCTCGGTTTGGTATGGTAGGGAGGACTTCTCTGAGCCGTGATATGAACCATCCCCAAAGCTTGGCAAGAAAAAGTTTGCTACGGCTGCATCACATCAGCTAATTCATTTTGGATAGAGTGAATGCTTAAATTTGACTGAAAAAAAGCAGAACCTATATTCAAGTAAAACATGTCTGTCCTTCCCTTCAAACCTATGCATAGTGGTCTGCGTAAACGGAGAGACCAAACCCTGAATTGCTGAACCCCCAAGGCCCCCAAACACTTGAACCCAGTGGCGCCAAATATGGCGTTTAAGCTGCTCCTCCTCACACCTCACCTACACCCACACTCCGACCGCACTCCCCCGGGACGGACAGATTATTTGTCAAAACCATCAGTAGCTTCTATGAAGAAGAAAAAAAAGAATTCAGAAAGTGTAAAGTCTGGTTTAAGTCTGCAAGATGTTCCAGGAATTCCATCCGTCTTCACTTGGTCTAACCTGGGATGGTGCAGACTGGGGAGGCGGGTTTGGCTGGGAGGGCGCCAAGTTTGGGAGAAATTTTCGGGCATGTCTGTGGAAATGGTGGACGTTCCCCTCCATTTCAAGCAATTTTCTCACTTAAAAAAAAAAAGTGCTTATCTTGGATACGTTGCAGTCGTCAGCGCACCAGTGACTGCGGATGAAATCATTTTGAAGGCTGTCTGGTTTGGGTTCAGCTTTTCTGGGGAGGCACTGCCCACCCAGGAGGACCTGCTGATCTGGCTCTTGTAAAAAGCAACTCTATTCCACTTTCTCTCCCAGAGAAACACAAATAAATTCCTTTTAATCAGCCATGGGTTCTTCGGGGGCTCATTTTGAAGGAATGTAATTGAAACTTAAGGTAAAGTTATTCATAAGGTAAATGTGCTTTGGTAAGCTTGATTTCTCTCTCCCACAGCCGGCCTTTGATATACCCGAGGGTGATCGAGCAGCAGTTTAGATGAACACACAATTATTTGAGATTTTAGGAACACTGTGAATTTTAAAACTCACGCAGCACAGGAGATTTTTCAACAAATGATTAAACGCAAACTCTCCGATATCATGAAAGGTCCTTGGCTCTCACTTCCTGTCTGTCTTTCCTTCTTGTTCGCTGCTTTCTGGAATACTGAAGGGGAAAAGGTCCCGAGTTCAGCTCCTCTGAAAGGGGATCCAAACCGCGTGCTAACGAGAATGCCAAGCCTAACAGGGACTGACAGCTCATCACACTGAGAACTGCTGTGTGTATGTGTGTGTGTGTGAGGGTTGGGGGGTTGGTGTCAGAGCATGCCAGATATCTGTGTGCATTTATTATGAGAAGGCAAACATCCCCGGTGAAGCTTAATAACTCACTTATTTTTTCACACGCACGCATGCAGGAATGTACCCACATAAACACACGTGACGACGAGCTCTACGCTGCACACAAACACATGCTATCACACAGACGCAGACACGAAGCTCGCATGCATCAATCAGTCAGCTGTAATGATCTAAAGGATGTCTTCCCCCCCCGACGTCCCCACCTAACTCCATCACGGCCGTAACCGCCAGCTTTCTCCGCTCCGTCGATGCGGGCTCAGATGAAAAGCAGATGGGTCAGAGGGTGGTGAAAGAGAGACAGAAAGAAAGACATGAAGAGGAATAAAATGGGTGTAAAGTCACATGAAGGACAAGGGGTCAGAGTTAGACAGGAGAGACGGGAAAGTGCTTCAGAGAAATTGTCCAGAAAGAGAGGGAGAAGGCACAGAGAGACAGAGCGAGAGCTCGGGAGAAAGTGAGAGCGAGAGGGAGATAAAGGCAGCCGAGGGGTCAGGCTGGGAGCGAGGGAACAGTCAGCCATTTTCAGATGAAAGGAATCCAGCCAATCTCCTCAATGATAAACATGTGTCTGTGTCACCCATCCCAGGACTCTCTGCTCTACTTATGTGTGTGAGTCTGACTGTGTGTGTGTGTGTGTGTGTGTGTGTCTTCGCTGTTACAGACACTCTGACTCCTGACACCGACAGCGCACATGATGATATACACTTAAACACACACAGACACCTCGTCCACCATTTTGGCAAAGGCGGGGGGGGTAAACGTACCGCGCGAGTGTTAACTGACACAAGCCATCACACCCTCAACACAACAGCAGAGCCAGATAGTAAAACACTGCATCTCCTCGTCCTCTCTACTCCTCTTTTCTCCTTCAGTCCTGTCCTCACCTGCTTTTAAACTTGCTGCTCACTTACACCCGGAGGGAGTGGACAAAATAACTTGAACACTTCAATGTAGTGACAGCTTGCAGGATAAGCTACTTATATGATAACTTACTTCTATTTTGGACTCTTGCACTGGCAAGGTGGTTTGCAGTTAATGGCACAATTTTGCGAGACATCACAGTGGTCTCGGGGTCTTCTCCTTTGATTTGAATCTGGTCAGAGACTTTTGTTACCTGTCACTTCCCTCTCTCTCCCCACATTTTCTGTCTATCTCTTTAGTGTATTCTCAGCAAAAAATTCTCCCAAAATCTTGAAAAAAATTGTACATTTTTCACATTAAAGTTGACCTCTTTTGATGCATTGGTTTCTGCTGAGTTTGAATGAAGTGTGTTTTACGATGAGTTAACAGGGCAATAGTTTGTCGTAGTTTAGTAAAATGTCAAAACTGTTATTTCTTCACACACTGTTAACAATTGGTTATTTTTGAGTGTTTTAAACTAAAATTCTTTGATTTATATGACATAGTGCACCTTTCAATCTTTCCCCTTATAACTACTCCCCATATTATAATAAAGAAAAATAGTGAAACTAATAAAAACCAAACTAAACAATTTTAAACAACAAAAACTAAACTGAAATGAAAAACTAAAAATGTAATAAAATAAAAAGGAATAAAAAAATACAAAACTATAATCACTCTGGCCTACATCACAATAATACAACATCTTAGTGTTTACATTATTTCGTCTATCTACTGGACTTCCCTTCCCCTTTCCTTCCCCCTTCTCTCATCTCCTCCTCTGATTCATCACTCAGGGATCCCTGCAGTAAAAGTTAAGGTCCCCTCTCGGTGCCCTCTCACCCCCTGAGAGGTGGAGAGAAGGGCCTCTGTGGCTCTCTGTTGACTCATCCACCTTCTTGGAGTATTGCCATGGCCACTGCCAGCCCAGCCTGAAATGAACCAGGTGGGGGTTGTTGGTGGGGACGGGGGTGGGCGGTGTGGACAGAGAGAGCAGGGGGTCAGTGAGGCAGAGGAAATGAGGTGGGGAGAAAGGGATGGTGACCTGAGAAAAAAGGAAGAAAGAGAAAAGAAGAGAGGGAGAGTTTTGTTTTGGCGGGGTAAACATTCTGGAGCTCGTTCCTGTTGTTCAAAAGGTAACGTCCCCAGACAGCAAACATCTGTGTGTTTCTTTTGGCTTTTTTTAATCTTTTATGTCCTTTTATGTTTGTATGTGTATGCATGTTTATACCAGTGTGTGTATGATTGTGTGTTACTTCCTTTATGGTATTTTCACAACAATGGCTGTGGTGGACAGAGTATTTATTTGTGGGAGCTACAGAGCACAGTCATTCTTTTCCATTCTTCTGTTGTAACCCTGAACTGTGTAAAGCATCTGTCATCAAGCCCCTCTTTGAGTGTATGTGTGTGTGTGTGTGTGTGTGTGTGTGTGTGTATGTGTGGAGCCATTGAAACCACGGCTACTCACCCGTAACCACACACTGACGATCGGGTCACTGGCACACACTCATGCATGCAGGAGAACACATAAACACTCAAAGAAACGCACACACACACACGCACAGACTGTGGCAAGCTTGATGTGGCTCCATTTCCACTCAATCGACTTTGACAGATATTGTTTTCAGTGACCCTCGAGTCGATAACGTCATGCCTCTGTGTGCGTGTTTAAGACACATTTTACAGTAAGTAACACACGGGAGCAGCAGCTTCGACTTCAGCGCTTAATTACTGTCAAAGAAGATGTGTAGCTGGTATTAAACCAACAGTGATCTAGTAAAATCCCGGTGGTAATTAAGATAGGCTTTGGCCCAGCAGGGAGTGTGGTGAGATGGAAATGAGAGCTTGGTGTGGAAAACAAAGCTCTTGTATGTTTAGACAATGCCACCGGTAACACTCTTTTTACTCAGAGATCCCTCAATAATGCTCTAAAGAAGACCCGTCATTTCACCAGCTTTGCTTTCTTACACTGACCCAAACAATCCCAGCATAATGCCGCCCCAGTGTGCCGGGCTCCGGGAGGAAAAGAGGCGCGACGTCGGGTTCAGAGCGACATGTTAAATCTCATGCAAGCAGTAGCCGAGCTGTTCACACCAGAAGCAGCACTCAGCACCATTGATTGATTCAGGTCCTCTGCTCTTTTTTCATCACATGTAGAGTTGATCTTTACAATAACCTCATGAATTTATAACATAAAGCTTTTAACATGTTCTTGGATAAGTAGGGCGTCGCTTCTTCTGCAACAAGAAGTTAAAAGGAGCATCGCCCTCTGTGATGATCTGTGGGGAGGAGCTTCTCTTCTGTGATTCTGTGTTCAGAAATATGTGGTATAAGTAAAAAACACAATCACATGTAACACAATAGTGTCATGTCCCTTCATACCGGCTCACTCTTTTTACAAAAACATTGATTTGGCTCTGTTACTATCTCTACTGCCGAGTTGAAGACAAAACAGCAATGCCCTCCTGTTCGATATGTGTACTTGTTTCTTTTATACAGAACAGCGAGGCAGAATAACATCCCTGCCTTGAACAGGCTGTGTAAAAGGATAGGGCTGTATAAACAGATAGGGGCATAGTAAAGCAATTCAGGCCATGTTAATGCACAAAGATTAGGTTCAGACTGAAGGTTTGGTGAAACTATTTATAGCTCAGAACATAGAAGACACATCATCCCTCACAATAAAAAGTAAATAAACTCACAGCAGCTTTGTTAGGAACTTGTTCGGCTGTTGTTGTTCCACTTTCTGTTGTGACTTTGCCTTAAGATTGAGGATAAAAATGGCTAAAAAAACACACAAGTTTAAAACTCTCTTTAAAAGTTAATAAAACTTCAAAAGAGAAAGAAAGTCTTCAACACCTTAAAATGTCAGAATTTGAAAATTAGGGAAAAGGGGAGCAGTGTATTGCAAATCACAGAAAAAGTTTCTGCGGTGAACAAATATGATGTAGTCTGTACATAAGACACTAAACATTGCGCTGATCTCTGCTACTTCTGCTACTGGCTGTTTCTTTCCAAAGTCTCCCATTGAAGACAAACTGCCTAAGTTGTAATCGTGTTTATCCAGTACTCCTCCCGTCTGCTTCAGCATTCCTCTCCATCCGTGTGGCCTGTTTGATGATTTGCGGCCCATTTAAAGCCACAATCCTGTGATGTGTTGGTCCTGGTGACCACAAACCCTCAGCATGGCTGACCAAGTCTGCCCTTGAGCCACTGTGGGCTGCACAAAAACACACACACACACGAGACAGAAAAAAGCACAGACACACATAAATAGATGTATGTGCCCACATACGTACAACTCACACCTACTGTATGCAGACACATATACACTCATACACACTCCCAAACACTGAATTATGGGTCTTTCCCACAGGCTGATCTCCTCTGTCAGAAGCCTGTGCTGAGCTGTGGTCCAAACCCAATGTTTTCCTTAATAGAGGGTATGGGTGCTAAAACTATTAGAGGCAGCAATCATAGTCTTAATCATATTGGATTTCTTCATACCAAGCACTTTCCCTGGGAGGCTACAGGGCTGAGAGCTCCGGGTGGTTGGAGGTTGGATGAATATGGAAGTGTGTGTAAGTGTCTGTGCATCTAGCAAGCAAGAAAGGAAGAAAGAGAGAAAGAGAAAGCAGCAGCACCAGAGTCCTGATAACAAAGACAGCGAGATAAAAGAACTGCCAAGAATGTGACAAAGCAAAATAAAAGCTGACAATAGAAATATGTGTCACTGATTCATGAAGGAATAAATTCATGTGCTCTTCAGACGTGGTGAAATTTAATTCCCAGTTGGCGCTGTGCTCGAATTATCATATTAGCTCACGCAAATACACACACACACACACACTTTGCACAAAGCAGCCAAGCAAACAACAAGGAAAACAGAGAATGAGCTCTATAGCTTTCACCTGGATCTCTCTCCACCATTTCTCTGACTCGTTTCTCTCTCACACACATGCATAGACACACAGAAATGAATCAAGGTTGTAAATAAATTAAGGAGATTGTAAAAACATTCTCTAAGCCTTGGCGTAGGCTCAAATCAACAGAGCTGCGCGCCTCAACTGCAGATTTATGAAATAATGAGAGTCTTATGAGGGCAGTTAAATGCCCCGTCTCTGATGCAACAGCCAGCACCGCTCCTAGTCAAGGCCAGCTAAAGGAAGAGCTACTAATCTATGGCCTGTGTTACTGTAAACCCTCCACCACATGCCGTCAGGACTCTGCCTTCCACCTCCAAACCACTGGCAGCGTAGACGAGTTATTTCCCATATCCTATCGCTGGGCTCTCTTCCCCCTTCGCCGCCTCCCACTTGGTGCTTCTGTGAGTTTTCTTGTCTGTTTGTTTGTCTGTTTTGGTCTGTCTCTATGTTGGCTTCGCCGCCTCTGTCTGTGCCCTCCCCCTTCCTCACCAACAAATGCTGATTTCCCCTGTCTCGATTTTGTCTGTCTCTCGCACACAAACACAAGCAAACACACCTACGCACTTGCACAAATTCTTGTTTTCTCCAACTCGCCTTCCTCCAACACTGATTACTTGCTTTGATGATGCAGGCAGAATCATTCACGGGTCGCTCGTAAACATGATTAATTCCTCCTCATTTCAATTTTCGGCGCAGGCCTGACGTCTGCTTGAGCTGTCAGTACGAGCAGCTCCTTAATTAACTGCAGTGTGGCGAGGCCAAAACTGAACCCAATAATTTAGAGCAGCACTTTAGAAGCCTCCCGACGTCCTAAATTCATAAATCTCATTGTTTTTTCTCCCAAAATCTTAAGTGCTACACATCTTCTGATCAAAGGAGTCCAAGTTTATTGATTACAAGTAGTTAAAATGGGCCATTGCACCAAATAGACAGACTAATTTTCCCACTTTGAAACGTAAATGAAAGTTTCTCTGATGTAAACCACCTTAAACGTTTTATCAGTAAAATATAACTCTTGCATCTTTCAATCATTCAATTCATCTTGACATTTCACTTTTTTTTTACACCCCAGAAGGAAACCTATTAAGGGTCATATTTTTTTAGCCCATTTCAACAAGCTACCTCACGTTACACTAAAACACACATACAACCTTTTAATGCAAGAAGAAACCAAAGTCACAGAGTCACATCATTCATGTTTTCTTTTCCTCTGTTATTTTTTATCTTCTACTTTGGGTTTTTTTAATGTACACTATGGATAAATGAATGATCCTATTATACCACTTCTTTATACCCTATTTTCAGTTCTTCTCACTCACTTTCCTCCCAAACACCTTTTTCCCTCTGCTGTCATACTGTGTTTCTTCTTATTTTTCCTCCCTAGTTCAGTCTATATCGCCAGCTGCAGCGTTCACTCCTCTGTCAAGGTTGTTGGCTGAGTTTTATGTGGGTGTGTGCAGATGTCTGCGAGTGTGCGATATCTCTCCATGTGATCAGACACTGTGCTAGTGGATTAAGAAGTGTCCAAGTGTATCAGGATTTCCCCGGTCAGTCCAGCACATGAAATCTTGTGGACTGACTGTGAGTCTGCTCTTCATCTGCTTTTCATTCAGCAGAAAAAGAAGGAGAGAGAGGAGAGAGAAAGAGAGATTGCAGGATGGTGTCTCATATGGTATGTTTGCATGTGAATTGTGTGTGTGTGTGTGTGACAGGAAGGTAACATTACATTTTCTGTATTTAACACACAGGATAATAGAAAACAAGCAGCCAGCCTACAGTTTAGAGGCATTTTACTGACCACCAAAAAAGAACAAAAAAGGCAACTTAGCAGTTACTGGAAAATACATTCTTCCTCTTTTTCCTCCCTCTTTTATGTCCTCGACCATAAAGTCACGATGGACAGAATGTGGCATTGCAGAAGGTTAATCTTTCTCTCATTACTGTAAGAAAAGATGCAGCCAATAAACATTTTCCAACACTGAAAATACTTTTTATATCTGTCAAACACATCAGAGGTCTCTCCGGTGGTCCCGCAGTATTTCAGTGTTGGCAAACCCTGGTTGGCAATAGCTTGAACACATTTGTGCGTCTGTGTGTCCTTTATCTAAGGCAGCTTGTTCTCATCGGGGAGACGATTTGGACTCCTTGCTTCCTCGTGGATGTGCTGACAGAACGTTTTGAAATGACACAGCAGCGTGACCCTCACTCATAGTGTGATTTCCCCACCCCTGAAAACCCTTATGTAACACCCACTCACACACACGCATGCTGCTTGTTCACAGTCTGTGTCTATTTTGTGCCTGAAGGGTATACGTTACAATCTTGCTCCGTCTTTGTTTTCCTGCAGGCTGAATACGCCTGCATGAAATTGAACATTTCTCCTGCTGATTTGCCGTGAAATGGTGTGCTTGTGTGGGATTACGCCGCGTTAGCTTCAGCATCCAGTCTAATAGAGCCGTGACTGAAGGGAGGAGAGAAGAGGAGAGGAAGTGTGGTCCATTTACTCCTCCTTCTGCTGATCCAGTCTATTAGACATTCACAGCACTGTGCAATTTGGATAAACTCTATAGTGAAGACAGACACATATGGAAACACAAACACTACCCACACACATGCACGTATGCACACAAGCACTGAGTTACAAGTCCATGCTCATGCACACATGCTGAGCATGTACGAAGTGAAGCAAAGGAAGGAGGAAGGACATGAAAGCTAAACAAACAGAGATCGGTGACAGTGGTGGAAGGAGAGCCGCCATCAAATGAAAGAACGAGCGCGAGAGGGATGAGTGGGAGACGGATGAAGGGCTGTTGCTGAACTGTATAATCTAGAGATTTGTCATTGAGAGCGCATAACCTGGGTGGGGAAAGGGAGGGAAGGCGTGTGATTGCGGGTTTGAGAATTGATGGGAGATGAAGAGACATGAGTTGTTTTTGGAGGGATGGGGACAGGGCTGAGGATGGAGGGGCTTTGGGAGGATGAAGAAGGGAGATGGTGGAGGACAAAACTGTCCAGCTGTGCTCCAGACCTGTTAGACAGAGGAGGAGGAGGAGGAGGAGGTGAGGGCCAATAGGTCTGCTCTCGCCTCTCTTCTCTCTACCTCTCTTTGTTTAACTCCAAACATCTGTCCTTTTTGTGTCTCTTTTTGACTCGTACATATTTTTACACTACACCCCTTGCTGTGTCTCTTCCACTTTTTTCCTTTGTCTCTTTTTTCTTCTTATACTGTCTCTTTCTTTATTCCATCTCTTTCATTTTTCTCTCCTCCTCCTCCTCCATTTGACTTCTGCTCCTCTGCTGACACACTACTGAAACACATATGCAGAACATGCAGACGTTAACTCATACATAAAAACATCTCAATCATATCCCTTTGATATGAAAGTATGCTTTTTTATAGCTACAGTCTGCTGCGTTACACTCTGTGCTACTAAAATATTCACTGCTCTGCAAAGGAAATCCAATCCGCCTGTCAAATAGTGCAAACAAGAACAATTCAGTCTTGGATGCTTGCTGAGATGCACACACACAAACCTGATCTGAAATAGAGATTTATTTGAGGAAAAACCAGTTTGACTCCACTTGGCATTACATCATTAGAATATCATCAGAACGACGTGTGATGATTGAAGGCTGCATGCGTGCTTGGGTTGCACGCACACACAGAAACCTCTGCTAGGATCCCTCTCTTTAAAAGGAAAGAATTCAGTCACCTGGACCAGCTAACTGTTTGGACACTTTCTGTTTCTCAATCTGGATCTGCTTTCTCCTCCATTACACAATTTATGTTCGTGCAAGAGATTATGTTCGGCTCTCATGTTTCTGCTGGACCTCAGATGTGGACTTTGCAAGGGACAAATCATTCTTTAGGAATTATTCTGTCTAAAGCTATTAGTCCAACCAAAGCAGACTGGGGGAGATAAGAGAGAGTGGTCAGGCCCTGGTTTGGGGCTGAGGAGACATGTTTTAAACATACACGGCTGTTTTCTGCCTGCTCTTTTCTCATGCCGTGGAGAAGACTCAGCTCATCTGGTTTGGATAGCATCACACATCATAATGGGAGCCGGATAAATCCGATGGAATTCAATGAGAATTTTTCCGTTGGAAAAAAAAGCATACTGTGAAATGTGTTGGGATTAGTGGAGGCCGTGATGTTAGGGGTGGACTACGAGCTCTGAGGGAGATAAGGTTAGAGTGATCTGATCTACAGTATAAAGTCCTTTAATCTTATATTCCTTAAAACCACTGAAATAATCTGGTGGATCTGATGGTGAGTGAGATCATTTCATTAGCTTCAGGTGCAGTTTACATCAGTGATCCTATAGAAAAATAAAACAGTGTCTTGAAATAAAGCAGATCACGCCATTAAAAATAATAAAGTCTTATGAAGCCAACACATGGTGTTTTTCTTCAGTTCTTAATGATTTGAATCAGATAACTTTACAGACCCTAACACCGAAAGTACAGGTTGCACTTTCAACACATTTTAAAGTTTGTAATAATTATAACCTCTTTTTGAATACCAATGATCCATGATCTTTGGCCACTTAGGAGCAGTGCAACAGGTTAACAGGTTGACTAAGCATTGACATATTATCACCTTCTAAAATGAACAACTAATAGTTGTTTATAACATCCAGGAGAAACAGGAAACAGAGAAACATTAGCATTGAGTTGGAGCTGTGTTTATGCCCACCTGATGAATATAAGTCCAATACTCGCTCTCTTTTTAGGTCTGTATTTGGTCTCCGCCAACTCCTGAGGGAAATATCTGTCTCATTAGCTGCTGAATGCTCCATATGTCCACCAGCTAGTCTAGCTAACTGTGTCTGTCTGCTGTTTGGTGTAGAGATTTTGTTGAAAAAAGTTGCCTGCATCGGTTTGAAACAAGGTTGATGAGAGTGGTGAGTCTGAAGCGAAACATTAAAATGTTTCAGGCTGTAGAATCAAAACAACAAGCTAAAAGATGCTGAAATACTCCATAGAGCTAAAGGGAGCTGCAGAGTTAGGTGATAATTGTCCATGGGTCACGAGTGATACCATAAAGTATACACAGTAATTTGATCTATTGTTAATATGAAAATATCAATTTATTCAGCTTTAATTTACTGTTTGTAATCAAGCATGGCGTGCTCACGTGTCCTTTAGATCTGCAGTCAAAAATCGGAAGCAAAGACATGGAATGTGACAGATTTTCCCCTCTCCACCTGTCACCTTTACCTACATTACTCCTGTAATCTTCAGCTGTGTTGTCCTCGACACACAGTCTTATTCCTGTTCAACAGCTCTGGGCCCTTGATGTTGAAAGAAAACAAAAATTAGCACAATTTCCCTCTATAATTTTCCACCACTCTTTCACACCCCCCACACCCTCCGCTTGTGGGCATTCACGGTGAGGGACCAGCTGTGCGCTTTTTCACTCTGGATCAAATGATACTTTATTATTTTCTCTGTTTTTTGGGCAGGCAGGAAAGCTGGGATGACTGGCCCAGCAGCAGCGCCGCCAAGTCAAACAGCAGGGTTTATTTGTGGACAAGTGTAGGGGGCGACATCCACCCCCCCATTCACTGGAGACCCTTATTAAGGGGAGACAGGAGGCTCTGGGGACTGGAAGGGTGTATACAGTATGTGTGTCTATAGTTCTAGTTTCGTTGGAGGAAAAGATAATCAAGTGGAGAAGAGCGAGCAGAGAAAGGAGGACAACAGTGGAAGTGGAGAGAAAGAATTTTAGTCAGAGGAAGAACGATTAAGTAAAAGACAAGGAAGGGGTGGACGTTTAGAGGTTTTTTACCATTCCTAGCTAAGAGCGGTATATCTCCCATCATTTGACCCACACCCCCTGCCTCAGAAAGGAAATAAGACAGGACGGAAGGAAGAAGAAGGCGGGGGAAGAATAGCAGGCTTTCTGTGGAAGCTGGGAGCAGCAGGCCTCTGCCACTGGGATTGTTCCTCTGGTAATCCCTGGATTTCCTAGGTTGAGACAGGAGGTAGACCAGGCAGGGTGAGAGACTTAGTGAGACAGAGAAAGAGAGAGAATGAGGGGAGAGGGAAAGGAAGTGGGAAGAGAAAGAGAGGCAGAGATGAAGGAGAAACAAGCGCTAAAATAATGAGGCTGTCTTGAGTGGAAAAGATCTGAAATGTCCTCTCTTTCATTTTCTACAATATGTGTTTTGTATACAGGTATTGCTCAAAGAGGAATGTGGTGTGTATAATTATAAGTGTGTGTGCGCTTACGGGTGGTTGTGTACGTGTTTGCGAGTGTGCGTGTGTGTGTGTGTGTGTGTGTGTGTATTGCGGGTATTAACAGGGATAAAGAGTTGGAGGAAAAAGCAAGGCTCTGGCTCGCTATTGCTCATGCCAGATGTGATGAGTTGAAAGTGCTGCTCACCTTCAAATAAGCAAACGATACACGCAGAAAGGCGCCAAAGGGCTGTAAAACTATTTTGGCAATGCTCTGACGTTGGAGGTCGCGTTCGAGGCATTTTTATGCTCCAGTGTTGCCTTTAAAGCCCTTGACAGGTTACATGATTCCCTTGGAGAGAAAAAAAACGGACACGTCTCGAGGATCTTGTTGATAAAACTGTAGGACACAACAGCGAAACTATCATGTGAGACTGTCCAGACAACTTTGATGTGGTCTTGTGTGACACCATCTTTCCACCCTAATGTATTCAAGGTGCTTTGCAGAGCGAGCATGGACCAAAAGGTCAGACAACAGCAGGCTTTTAAAATACCCCTGCCACTGCTGCATGTACATTCAAGCATGAAGTCATACTGAGATAGTACCGGTTAAAGGAAAATGGACACATGGGTGTTTTTTATGAATTCTTTTATGGGTTTTCACTGTGGCCATGAAGGGGAAAGTACACTCACAAATTGGTATCCACCCTTTTTTGGGGCTGCTCTGTGAGGAACAGGGATGAGCTATCGCACTTCTCCTATTCTTGGGTTGCCCTGGATGTTATTTCAACTCCCCACCTCCTTCCCTTCAGTCACCCCAGGGTGCTGTGAACCCAATCCCCTCTTGTCGTCTGTAGCCGGAGCCCATGGGGGAAGATGGCTCGGCCCAGAGGAACCCAGCGGTGCGTGTCCTGGGTCAGGGGTCTAGCTCTTCTCTTTCTCGGGCGATGAAACACAAGCAGCTCTTGGGGAGACGAGAGCGGTCGAGGGGAACGCACCGCCCTGAAAGTGTTTGTACCGTTTTCTTTATCAGGGGCTGATTAAATGACCAGAGATAAAGACACAGCAAGAGTTGAATTCCCTTTCTGTTTGGATGGTCTGTATTCAAAGATGCTACAAAGCTTTTAAGAATCAACAGATTGCTGATAAACTCATTTATATACGTCTGGCAGAAATTACCAAGCACGGCACCATGTTTGGATTGATAGGTTCTATTTTATCTTTACTGTTTTTCTTAAAATTAAGACCACACTTCTCATTAACCAGATAAAGAAGGAAATGTGCTTTCTGTCACAAAGATGGCAACACAAAGCACACCAACGTTAGCGTTTAACTCAAAGCTGCTGTGCATGATTATGGCCTCACAGAGCTGCCAGAGTGACTGTTAGTGACTCTCACGCCTTGGTCACACGACTTTCAATGTCATTGGATCACTGTTTTGTTCACATTACATAACTTTCTGCCTTGTAATCGGGAATCCAGGGAAATCCTTGTGGTTTGCACACTACATGACTGAGCAGCAACAGGGGTCACACATTGCATGAGGAATCCCTGACAAGTCAGCCTGGTCTCCAAACTACATTTAGTCACAAGAACACACGCAAGTAACACAGGAAATTACTTTCTTTCTTACTATCTTTTGGGTGTCTGCGAGGCATCAGTGAGCTCTCCATTTGCATATTTGAACAGGTCATGTATAGTGATCGAGCGCTGATTTGAGAGTGCAGATGAAACGCAGATTTGCTTCTGATTTGAGGCTTTTGTCAGCGATCTCCAAAAACTGTTAGTGAGTTGAAAATCAGGACCTCGGCATTAGTGGAACTGCTCACAATTTATAGATATATCACCAGGGGTCTTAAATAGACACTGCTTCATTGCGTCAAAAGGTCATAAATGAAAAAAGGTTGGCAGTAAAACAATCCATGTGATTTCCTATAGTGGCAGCCAATGTGAGGATTATTACTGTCATGTTACACATAACACCCAAGAGGACAAAATGTGAGGGAGCAAAACAAGGAGAAGAAAGAGAAGAAAAGATCTACATGAGAGAAACAGCTTCAGTAAAGTTGGGCGAAAGCGGGAGATGTGTGAAGGAATAAACCTCTCAGATCTCCTGCCTAATGCTGGCAGGCACTGCCATGCTTTCATGCACCTGAGGGCCTGGTTAGACCCAGTACTCATGCCAGGCCAATACACTGTGTAGGCCTATACCATCTCGCCCGAAAACTCCAATGCGCAAAGGGAGAAGAATCACCTCCATCTGTACAACACATGCTCCTCTCATAGAAAACAAGACTTTATTTGTCTTATACCATTCTTTCACACTTTCAACTCTCTCTGGCTTCCCCGCTCTCCGTCTTCATCCTGCTGTTACTCCTCCCTCCCTTTGTTCTTTCTTTCTTCTTTGTCTGTTTGCAGGATTGTGGAACAGTCTCTCATGGTTTTACCACAACTTAGAGAGAAGAGGTGAATAATGGTCAAAGATTTTAGTGGACTTGAGGGAAGGAAAACAATAGAAATGGACAGGATTGATTTGTGACAGTGTTTTTTTTTTCTTGATTTGTGCATGAACTGCTGTTGTTGACAATGTGTGCTTTTCATTAATGATTAACAAATGTTTTCACCAACCCCTACAGCTGTCAAGTAAAAAGTAATCCCTGGTATTATATTTTCTCCGTTTTGCCAGAGTTCAGCGTTTGGCCCCCACAGTTCGACACTTCCTTCTGTTGTATCGCAGCCCGAAGCCCTTTAGCTCTATCCATCACTCACATTACCCAAATCAGATTTAAGGAGGTATAATAGGGGAGTGATGTAGTCGACAAGAGTGAGCTCTCTCAGTTCCAGCACCTTGTCATCGGCACCTACTCATGCTTCAGACCAGTAAAAGCTTCAAACAAGCTCACACTATTGCTAGCAAACGGCCAGGATTTAACGCACTTCAAGGTCAATTGCTGTAATGCATACACATGCTGATAAATGACATTTTCTGAAACATAAAAGATCTCTCTGATTTGTTTTTTTAATGTTCCTTCCTCTCCTGCCCTACCCCTTTTTTTCTGTTTTCTTTCCAACGCTCGCTAATGAATTTTTGGAGGGCTGCACTCAGATCGCAGGTTCCAAGACCATCCGAGTGCTCCGCTCCTTCCAGCTTTGTTCTTATAAAGCTTTTACTTAATTACAATGGGAGTTTCTCACGCACACATTAGATGAGACGAGGAACAAAGAGAGGAGAGACCTGCAGTAGTGAACAATGTGGCAAATGGTGTCAATGTTAGTTACTTCCAAAAGGTCTGGTTGTAAAAGAGCCAGTCTGTCAGGGTGAGTGGGCCACTTCAGCATGAGAACACCCACTCTGTCAGTCAACACATGCGTGCGTGCATGCACACACACACACATATTCGCACGTATGCATATACAAGCAAGCACACACACACGGAATGTTTGCATTTTTCCTCTCTCCCCCCTCTGCCTCTCCCACAGTGATTGACGTGCTCTTTCATTCAGCCCAGCACAAACTGAGGCACCATGGTTACAACTGCAGAGATGTTCTTTCCCCGGGAGACGGACAATATTGAAATAACAACTCCCTTAACAACACAACCAACCACACACACACACCCCTCCCTTCTTACCATGCATCCTCTACTTCACTCACCCTCCGGTCTGTCTGGCGCAGTTTGCCATGCAAAGGGAAACTACCGGAGCTGGCAGGATTACAAACAGCCTGGCAGGTGTGTGTGCTCTGCCAGCTCCAGCCCCTGCCTCTGCCCAGGGATCGCTCTGGTGTTTCTCTTGGAAAAAACCCTCGAGACGTGGCAGAGAGCCCTGTGGGTCAAAAACTAGGGGCAGTGGCAACTTGCTGGCACAGAATCAGCATCTGCAGAATTAGCTACTGTGGCTAGTTAGCCACAAGGCAGGTGTTAGCCTCTCTGGGCCTTTGCATCACACCTCAGCATGACCTTAAGTTCAGAGCTATGAAAGAATCTCACGTGAGATGGAAAAAGAAACCGAAGTCAACTCAAATGTAAAGTATTTTCTCACACTTAAAACAGCATGAGCTGACCTAGGTGCTTTACAAACATAGGCAAAAGAAATCAGCAGAGCAGAAAACAAAAATCATTGATATACCCAAGCAGGGATCAAGATACAATCAGTGAGTATTGTAAAAACTAATAAAACAAACATTATAAAAGCCCATTTACTGGTAGCAATTTAAGTACATTCAAAAGCCAAATAAAAGAGGTGGGCTTTGAGCTGTGCTTTGAACGACTCAGTAGAAATGAGGTATAGTGTCATTACTCAAACAGCAGGGGGGCTTCTGGGTTTGGGAAGGCTGAGATATGAGTTGAGAAAAGCATGAAAGTCATATTTTTTTTCTGGACTGAAATGGTCACAGGTTTGATTGAGACTCGTTCCTGGATTATGCACCTCTGGCGGGGCGACGGCACGGCGCTGAGCATAGCAGAAAATATGCTTGATGAAAGATGTCAGAGAGAATAAATAAGATCAGACTTAGCTCTTGGTTGTGCAGTGGGAAGAAGTGCTCGCTGAAATAGAGATGAGAGGAGGATGGACACACTTCTGATGTGAACGTAGAGCAAGAGCAAGGGAAGAGATGAGTAAACACGTGAAGGGGGGGGTAATGAGAGAGTAATATATGCTGTTAGCTCATCAGTTGTCTCTTTGCATTATGAAAAAAATGCATGTTCAAGCCAAAATGAGCCCACAAGACTGGCTACCAAACACAATGACCTCAGAGAGAGGGAGAGAGAGTCACAAGGTTGAGCTTAGAGCTTGGTTGTGATTATCCCGTGCAGCTCAAAGGTTACCTGGAGTTGAAACATTCAATATGCACGATATGGGCATTTATGATTGCAAAAACATGACTTAATTGCTTGAATTACGACCTAGGCTTTTGACATCGGGCTCAATCAGTTATGCAGCTGTATCGGCCTTAAGCTGCTCCACAAATCATCAGGGCTTGGATGCTGACATTCTCGGTGCAGTATTTTCCGAAGCTCTAGTCAGGTTTCTTCGTAATTAGGATCATAGTCATGGATCGGACTGGTGTGGTTTGAAGATACGATGAGTTCTAATCAAGTCGACTGAAGCTGTCTTACTGGGCGCAATGTAGAACTGTGTGAAATCTGCGGTGCACAGAACGAACCAAAAAAAACCTTCTCCTATAACGCACCTCAGGTTCCTGTAAGAGAGCTTAACGGTGATTGACAACTCGGTCCCGATTGCCAGGCCAGTCAGAGGCGGCGTGGGATTGTAGAGGGTGGGAGCAGGGAGATTAACCCCTGGTGTCTAAGACAGCTGTGGAGTCGTTGGGCTGGCTGGCGGCTGCACGCTATAAATTCTCTCTAAAGAGGGTTTACTTTTGATTTTAATGGGTGCTGTAAATTTACGGCACCCTGGCCTGGTGAAAGAGAAAGACGGGTTATTTTTAAAGGGTCTCTCTCCCTCTTTCTCGCTCTTCAGCTCCGCATTTCTTCCCCTGTTCTCTCCCTCCTTCAGAGGAAAATCAATGGAGTTTTGCCATGTCTTTTGTGGTCTGTTTTTACCTGTAGTCAGCCTGTATGGAAAGTGTATGAAAATATCCTGAACGAAATGAAAACGCTGCCGAAGAACTTACATTTCATCGACACACAGGAATAACGGGTTCATTGTATATTAAGGTCACACAGTATTTTTTAAAGAGGAACACTGGCCGTGCTTGCACAATTTCTTCCCCTTCATGGCAAATTCCTCTTGAACTCAGAGCGGAGAAAACCGAGTTCGTGGATGCAGAAAGTAACAGCCCCCTTCCTGTCTCTCCGTCTCTCCCTCCCTGCAGGTGCTGTTTGCCTTGAACCAGACACTGCTGCAGCACGAGGGCGTCCGAGCAGGCAGCCTGCAGGGCTCTTACACCACCGAAGACCTCATTACCCACTACAACTGTGGAGACCTCAGCTCCATTATCTTCAACCATGACACCTCACAGGTTGGTCTCCCCATTTACATTTTAGAGACCTCACTTGCAGAAATGTTTCTTTAAAGGATGGTTCATCGCATTCACGGCTTTGTGTGAAAAATATGAACAACTTGCCCAGCATAATACAAATCTGGTGTCATTATTGCATTTTGCAAAAATAGATTCTTATTTCCTTCCATATTTTCCTACTTACAAAGTTTTCCATGGTCCAACATCAGTCTGCTGGAAAGGTCTTTCTGTCTACAAGATCCCAACAATCTGTTTCTTCAGATTAAGTAAATTGTAATCAAAAGATCTTATAAATCAAGTTACTTTCATGCCGGGATCAAACTACACAATATCAGCCCAATAATGGCCCGACTTGACAGACATGAGGTGTCTTGAACAAAAGGGCAATCAGCATCATATACATCATTTCAACATTTCAATATTTTGACTGTTCATCCATTTGAAATCTTGTCATATTCATGTAGATTTAAAGTGAAACTTGGAGTGAGGCAGAAGTGTGCGTGTACACATGAGGAGGTGAAAGAAGAGTAATGTTTTATGTCATTTCACTGGAATAAAACATCACACAAGGGTGAAGCTCGGTTCAGGAGGATTATACCAAATCAATCACACCTGTGGGGGTGACGCCATCCTCTGCACGCTGCGTCTACACCCACACATTCACCCTATTTCGATCAACTAGTGAGGGGAAAGACAGACCGCCAACTGATGATGAATGGTTCCAGTTTGACTTTCATTAATAAAATGTGTCAACATATGTAGACGTTTGTTATTGGTGTTGTCGGGTGGGTGGTGAAGCTGGTCCCGGGTCATAAAACATAACATGCCAATTTATAGTCTGCTTGCCATTTCTCTCAGTCAACTGATCACCTAATCTGACACAATCTCGAAAAATCTCTGCAGCTTCACTATCATATAGTAAAATGTTCACAGAAAATGCCAGCTACTTGCAGCTTTAATCCAAAAACATCTGTAATGGTATTCAAAAACCCAAATTTGTCAGGCCCTCAATTTGAGTTGGCAAGCCTCTCACACCCACTTCTCTGCCATTACACTATCGTCACCTCAAACTTTTAGGCTTGCACATCAATTCCACAAAACTGCACATTGCCATCTTATTCCCCTCTCAACCTCAAGTTACTTGATAGTCTGACACTTTAATAGCTCTGGACTCAGCTGTAAATACGCCATCCGACCTCCACTAACTTTGTTTCCTAACATAGTCTGCTGCTTCAGTGATGGCCTCCTCATCAGTCATCACACCCAGCTCCTCTAGCTGTCAAAAGGCCATTCAATATATAGTACGCACACATACATAGGCAACACGTGCAGTAGCTCTCACTCCATCTTCCACCCTCGAATGCAGATTTACTCGAAATCCCTCCTCATAAGTCAATTATGCTATGTCAACCTCGCTCACTGATCCTCAAGTCTCATTAAACCTAACACACCATGTAACCTCAACTCAACGCTCAACTGCAGAGATTCCACATCATTTACACAGGAGACACACAAAGTAAGAGAAAGTTACTGTTCGGACACTTCACCATGAATCTGTTCTCAAGCACTGACAAAAGACACCTATCTCCCTTTTTTTTTTTTTTCTCCCCGTCTCCCTCATTGTCTGTGTCTATCCATCTCTTTCTCTCTGGTGGACACGAAGAGCTTGTTAGCCACAGTTTCACCTGCAGTCGTGGCTGCGGACGTTTCCTGCGTGAGCGCTTTAAATCATACCACTTCGCCCCTGCACCTCATGTCATAATAACATGTATTAACATTCCCCAGCACATGCTAGAACAATCAGACGCCTGACTGTGGTGCCTGCTTCCTGGTGATCTATAGCAGGTTTGTGTGTGTGTGTGTGTGTGTGTGTGTGTGTGTGTGTGTGTGTGTGTGTGTGTGAACTCTCCAGGTCATAAAAAACAGGTGTTTTTTGATAGATTAGAACGTAATCCAGAGGCCTCCAACACCCCTGATGCTCTCCCAGTTCAATCTTCATCATATCAGAAAGAGGTCGATGACGGGCCCCAGAGCCGAGCCCAGCAGAGGGGCGCAGGACAAGTTAATGCTTTTCAACATTCAAATGGTCCCAAATCCATCAGCGAAGAAAAGGTAAAGAGAGACAGAGAGGAAGAGACAGATAAAAAAGAACAGGGACGAAAGAAATAAGTTAAAAGGTCAAATGTTCAGATTAAAAAAAACCCACAAAGATAAATTGATAAGAGGCAACTTCAAAGAATTTAACTGTTAGTTGACTTCAAAAATGTCATCATTGGATGCAGATGAAAACTGCTTTAGATGAATGTTGCTATATTTGTCCATAACTGCTATCTGCATTGTTTTGTAAAGCTTGTAAATTATTTTGATGTTTGCATCAGAACTGATTATGCTCCAGGAAAAGGGAAATGACAGGACTAGAAGGGAAAAGGAAAAGAAATCAAAGTATAAGAGAAGCCAAATCATAAAGAAAGACTAGAAGAGAGTAAATTGCTGGCAGGACCGACTCACTGAGCAAGTGAGTGCAGAGCGATACCAGTAGTGAGGAAGGGAGGAAATATCTCGCTGTCACTCCACATTTCCTGTGCAGGTCGGGATGCAAAGCAGCTAATGGCCTTTGCTGTGATAAGTTATCTGCATTTACCGCTACACTCCCACCTTGACCCCTCTCTGACCGAACACTTTTTACTCTCGTCATGTAACACTCACGCTATCCTCACTCATCAGAGCAATGATGAAGCACTCCTTCTCCACTCTTCTCTCTCTTTAACTTATTCCTATGTGGAAGTCCAACTCTGCTTCATTTCACCAATGAATCATGAAACACTGTCAATCCGGATGAACCGGGGTCATTTATCCTGAAGAAACACAGATAGACAGTAAAAGGCTTCAGGCTACAGATATCTGTACAAATGTAAATCCTTCTTTTTGGCTTTCATTCCCCACTGAGTAACTATCTGTAGAGAAAAGTGAGATAAGTGAGTAAAGTGGCTTATGTCATGCACACCATTTGGATTTGATCAGGTCTTGAAATTAACAACCACTGTCTCTCAGGCATATTTAGTTTCCATTATAGTTTACAGATATCAAAAACACGCTATATTTTTTTGTAGTTTGAAATAAAAAAAACATTTTTTTTAAAGGAATCCATTATTTATTAATTCTTCATAGAATTCAAAAGAAGCTCATCAAAAAATTCCACGATTCCACAGATTTGTGATATATTTCAAGCAAAAATAGATAAATTAATGAAATGTGAAATCTAGAATGTGGGGTAATCTATAGCACGACTAGCCTATATGAAAAAAAGTCACCTTCCTACACAATGGCATTAACTGACTGCACATATATTTGATCTGAGTATTTTTAAAAGCATTGTACTTCTGTAACATAGTTGTATTTGCAATTTATTCCACGCACTATTTTTTGAAGTGAAAAACCTGGAGCCTACCTTACCCACAATACTCGGGTGAGTTTGTTTCAAAGATTCTGGTGTGTTGCGTTAATAGCAGTTAATGTAGCCTTGAGCTGCTGGCTTCAGGTAGAAATGAAGATTGAGCTACATAGGTCTGACAAGCTCACTTCTTTCTAACTCCACACTACTAGATTTTCAACCTTGTCTTCAGCACCAACCAGAGTGACATCACTTGAGGTAATCTAGCACGCTTCATGTGGCTCCCTCTGGAGACACAAAAGCCCCCAGACCTGTAAACAGACTTTGATGTGTGAAAATCGGTGGAGTTCCCCTTTTATGCACATCACAAATTAAATAAATAAACAGAGCGTAGGTGTGAAACAGAACCTTTCAACCATTATGTGAAACAGACTGTAGGACGAGCAGTCGGGGGAGTGAGAGAAAATGTGTCAGATACAGATTTTGGATGGATGCTGGAGAGCAGCACCTTGTTCACATGTGGTATAATAAATCTACCCATGTATTCAGTATTCAGACACCACACATTGACAAAGACACACACGCACACACACACTGATTTATGCGCCATTTGCAGCTGTTCTACTGTAGTGTCAACTTGTAACTCAGTTTTAGACAGCGGCTGTATGTATAAATGTGTGTTCTTGTCACACTAAAAATACAATTCTAGATTAAACACATCTGCATATGTGCACTGAAACACACACGGAGACACAAAAATATACTGTGATACGAAAACCCAAATCTTTCTTTCCAACTTGGGAAGAAAGACTGAAGGCTGCGTATCCTCAGGTGTACTTCTGATTGTACAAGAGAGACCAGTGAAGGAAGGTGACAGAAGACAGAGATCCCACTGAAATATTAACACAGGGAGGAGGCCTGCTCAGAGGTCAGTCTGGATAATAAAAAACACAATGTGAAAGGCAGTGAAGCCCATTGCATTCTCCTTGTATGTTAGGTGGTTTGTCCAGTATACTGTAACAGATAGATAGATAGAAATACTAATAATAATAATAATATATTATCGATATTATAAAGACAAAGTGCAATAAAACTGCAACAGACCAAAGAGTAAATAAAACAATAAATCAATTCTAAATGATCAAAATCAATTTGTTTTGATGTCCAAAACAGGAAGTACAACACATGGAAAAGTATTCTGGCACCACAATAGTATAAACAGCCCTCAGGTAAGAAAAGACTTGTTTATTACTGGCAGTAAACAGCATGTCGAGAAGAAGGAACAGACCAAACGGATGCACTTGGGTGGATTTTAGCTATATCCAGTGTTTTTTATGTGAAGCACTTGATACATGTAATTGCTTTGTTGTAAAGCACTTTGAGGTGCATTTGTTGTATGAAAGGTGCCATAAAAATTAATTTTCCTCTTATTATTATTTAATTGCATATACAGTATATATATAATGAGCCAGAAGAAGTCACATACAGGTACAGTGATATCCTGACAGGAAGTGAAAGAACTCAGGGCAGAGAAAGTGAGACTGTGTGTGCATCTGAGTTGGACAGCTAAGACCCTGATGCCAAACCCTGGCTACCCGACCGCCGACCCCCGCTCATCCTCACAGATTAACAGCCTGTTGAATCCATGGATGCAGCCAAGAGTGGAAGAGAGCCAGCATGGTCCGTCTCTGCCTGTCTGGCTCTTAATAAATCACACACGGCAATTAAACACACGTTCACACACTCACACTGGTGGATATACTGTACTTACACATGCACCCACTCAGGCACACACATATAAAGCATAAATACCTTAGTGTACACAGTCACATATAAAAATGTGCTACAGCAGCCTGAACACACACTTGTGGTGTTGACACTTTTCTCTCCTCCCTCTCCTTCATTTATTGATGCGTTCTCATTTAAAAACCACCCTATGTATGGTAGCAAATAATTGCTCATTTTCTGTCAAGCGGTCTTGTCACAAACACTCCTGGTTGCCAGGTCTCACACTCACATGGGCACACACATTTGCCAGGTTGTCACCGACACCCTCATTCAGTCCTCCTCTTTCATCCATCTCATTATCTGTCCCTCTCAGTTTCTTTAACACCCCTTCGTTCTTTGTGTGCGTTTGATGTTAAATGAGTCATGAACGTTTTATTCTGCTGTGGATATATATATATTTTTTCGTCATAAGGGTTTTTAAATTCTAATTTTCTCACCGCCTTTCTCTTTCTCTCAGCTGCCTCACTTCATCAACAGTTCCCTGCCAGCCCACGACCGAATGACGGCACAGGAGATTGACAGCTACTTCCGCCAGGAGCTCATCTACAAACGCAACGAGCGAATGGCTCGCCGTGTGTCCGCCTTGCTGCAGAGAAATCCCAACCAGACTTACTTTTTTGCTTTTGGTGCAGGTAAGAGAGTCTCAGATACTGCATGGGGGATGGTCGGGGTGAGGTTCAGTTTCTCACCCTCGCCACAGCAGCTGACCCCGCTGGTTATGGCATGTTTCTCTAAACCGCAGGCCAACCAAAATGAGAATCCATCATGGCAGCAACTCCAACCTGAATCTCTTTTTTACACCAAATGAGGTCTTTCCAGAAACATTCTGATTGGAACTGAGAGTGTGTGTTTGCATGTAATTGTGAAGTGAAAGAGAGATCAGGTTTGCTTTGGTTTGGAACACAGATCCTGTCAGCACTAATGTGTGTTTATGGTGAACAATTTGCTCTCTTTTTGAAAGCAAAACTGGAGAAAAAGCAGGACAATAATAATGTACAATGGTTCCCAGATCTCTGGCATTAAAAACTGTGTTTCTATACATGTATACACGCACACACACACACACATACACACAGAAGTTTCGATTACAGCCAGGTCCCACCTCAGAAATGAAGAAACCATGAGCTGTTTGTTTCAATTAGCATTCCTGGCTAATGCTGCTAATGTTTCCTGAATGGTGTAGTGTGTCCTGAGGGAAGTGTGTGTGTCTGTGTGCGTGTATCAACATACGCGTACATGTGTGTTTGCCCACAAAAGCAGGTGGTGGGCGGGTGTCTGTGTGTCTGTTTACTGTATGACTGTGTGTCTGTGCTTTTGCATCTGAAAATGGGTGGTACTGCCTCTAGGGTTTGTGTGTGTGTGTGTGTGTGTGTGTGTGTGTGTGTGTGTGTGTGTGGTGTGTGAATGCATGCAAGTGTGTGTGCCACAATGTGTGATTAATGCTGAATGCCTGCGTCCTTCCTCTGAGCATTTCTGCTCCCTCTGCTCTTTGTGCTGTTTGGACAAGGCTGCTGTTGCACCATCCAGCTGCCATGTGTGTGTCCGTGCACGTGTACATGTGTGCATGGATGAAACATTGTAAGTTAGCATATGTATTATAACTGTGATGAGGACTGAATTTGTGCAATAGTACTTAATAGGTAGTGTTTCTCTGAAGTGTAGCTGAAGAAAGGAGGGCTGATGATGTGTCCCTCTCCTGTTACACACTGTGTTTATGAAACAATGAAAGTTGTGTGAACCTCAGAAAGCCAACAAACCTGGTCCAACTCCTAAGGCTAAAAAAAGCACTGAGGAGCTGGAGTGAAGAGTAACAAGGAAGTTAGAAAAAACAGCCATGTTTCCTATTACAAGTTGTTAGCAATGTTGTATTGTTTAATACATGCACAGGGCTGGATGGGATATGATAACACGCTTCTTAGGCAACAAGTCAGCTGGGAGACAATTTTTTTGGCTTTTGTCAAACACTGAAAAAGGCAGAACATTACTTGTAAGATCAAGGAGGTGCTACATGATAGTTATATTTAATAAAAGTTAAAGCTTTGATGCAGCACTGTACTAGTGTCTGAGAGCTGAGTTCAAGCTAAAGCACAAAGAGCAGAAAGAAAAAACATTAAATTGGACTTGGGAGTAGGAGTTACATGATTAAACTAGAAGAGTGCACTCAGTAGAGTGCAGATCTCTGCCAGAATTACAAATCTGGACAGCAACAATTCCAACACCAGACCCGAGTCTCAGCTGCGTCTCACGGGTGGAACTGTGATCTAAGGCGTTTATTTGCACTTCAAGTCGATTTTTTTGACAATACGCGCATAAACGCAAGGTTGATGCCAAATTAAAAGGCACTGAATAAATACAAGTATCTACATTTTGCTACCTAGAGAGCAGCACGGTTAAGAGGAGTGAGGAGTCAGCAGTCAATGGCAGGATACAGTAAAACAGAACAGTGAAAATGTGAATTACTGCAAACATAACTGTGCACAAAAAATAATAGGCTGATTGGTCCAGTACAGTGAAAGATTTGTACACACACACACACACACACATACAATCACACACATGATCCCTTTCTGTAGGGCATAGGGGTTTTTTGCTGGGCAGTTCCTGGAAAAGCGTAATGTGACAAGGCTGTGAAAAAGGATGTTCAGCCAAGAAATCTTCTGTGTATAAATATGTGACTGTGTCTCCGTCTCAGACATTGTCCACTTACATTAAGCAGACTACCAACAGTTCCTTGCAAACATCTTAACTTGGAATAGGCAGTGAAATTGTGATATGCAACAGTGTTAAAAGCCAAACTAGATAAAACTGACATTTTTTTTCCCTCACTGCTGTTTGCACTGTCTTGTGGATTTTTGTCATTTGGGAAATTAAAGTGAACCAACAGGGACTCAACAGGTCACATGTTTTGCCTAATAAGACAGGTGCTCGTTTCCATTAAATTCATGTTGTCCAGGTTGCCCTCTGTTAAACGTTTGCACATCAGCAAGGCAGCGAAGTGTATTAACTTTCCCGTGTGTCCAACCTGACCTGAAAAACGTGGAGGTGAACACGTGTGTCGGGTCACTCACAGGCTGAGAGAACTGACAGCTAGTGTGAGGTGATAAGAACCATTACAGTTATAGACTGCTTGGCGCGCACACACACACACACTCACACACGCGCGAGCACATGCACACGCTCACACACATACAGTAAACACAGACGTCTAAGTAAAGGCCTCAGGAAGGCAGAGCTGATAGCAGTGAATGAGGGCCAGATTTACATGAAAGAGCAGGCAAAATTCGTGCTGCACGTTCATCCAATTTTGCACTCGCAATCTGCATGTAATTAACGTCAGCTTTACTACAGCAGAAGCTAATTACGCAACTAGTTACTGGGGCTGCCTTCTAGGTTCATTCAAGGAGAACTTCGAGGCTCAAGATTGGAAAATAAATAGTCAATAAAAAAAATCAAAAACTAGTAATAAAAAAGAGATATCTATCAATTACAACATTTTAATGGTATTTCAAAATATTTATTGAGGCTGAAATTAAACTATTAAAAAAATACTGATCAAATGATAATGAGTTTCAGTAATATTGAAAATCAGAAGTCATTAAATATATACCTAAGAAAATATAAAAGAAATGAATGGAAACTCAAACAACTCCAAAAGGAGAAGACCTATCTAAAATTGTGATTCACCAATGTCAGACTGTAGATTCAGCATAATCAACATGAAATTAAAATTCTCACAACCACAAAGTTAAAACTTGTAACTAATTCATTGCAGATCTCTATAGAATACAGGTTATTAAAATGAAATTGCTTCCATAATATACCAGCCAAATTGTTACTCTTATAGTGACAGTAAATCCAGCTGAACATCTGTCGACCACACTTATCAAGTCTCATACCAGCAGTTTCTATCCTCCTGTAAATGCATATAGAAAAGGGAGAGAGAAGCACTTTGATCATTAGTCGTGTCTCAGATGACAAACTGGGCAGATTTACCAAAAACAAGACGCAAAAGACCTAATAAATCAGGCTTAATAAAGTCTCTCCCATGCTTTAATCACAAAGCTTCCTTTCTCTCGTCCGTTATTTTGGTGTTTAGGACGCTGACTCATGTCTTTACGGTCCTGTAACCGTCCCTGCTGGTCCCAGTTTCCCTTTGGCCGAAACCAACCGTGAAATTTTATCATCCAGCGATGCCAGGATGTATTAAGTGACGGCCTGGACTCCCAGAAATCTGACTGTGCTCACGTTGCTCCAAAAAAAAAAAGTCGTTGTGGAAGTGGTCAGGCTGGCTTTGCGAAAAGAGTTCTGCTTATAGTCTGATTACAATCGGACCGCAATGCGTATTTGGAGTAACGAAGAGAAATAAAGAGGACAGGAGGTGTGAGGGCTAAGGTTGTACAGACATATTTTAAAATAAATACAGCCTGGGGAGATGTATAACAGCCATTTTCAGGCCAAATGTGGGCGTACAATAATGTGATCACATAAAATCCAATCTTTATGGTCAGATCTCAAAAACCACATTAATATGACGTGTGTAAGGCAGTGGGATTATAGTACATGACTTGTTTTTTATTCTTTTAGATTATAAAATGGAATAATCATAACGTGGTGCTGGTGCTGTTTGACAGGCCAGTGATCTCTCTGTTGCTATAATCCTCTGTTTGTGTCTATTTATATCTGTATGGAGTGGCTGTTTTTGTGTTTATCAGGCTGCCATAAAAGAGATAAATATTAATGACCCCTGTAGCCGTTTTTTTTCTTGGACCCCTCACTTCCAGCCTGAACCATGTCCAGAGAAGCAGAAGGAAAACAGGACTGTCGGGAAAGAGCCGGGGCAGCGCTCAGGTCAAGGCCCTCTAGAGTTACCGATGTCGTAGTCCGATCCAGGAGTTTTTTCGCAGGGTAATTAAACTATACAGCGTGTGTATAAAGTGGTTGAGGCAGGAAATCCATCTCTGCTCAGCTCAGCACCTTACTTCCCAGCCTCCCCCTTTCCTCTTTCTGTACACCTACACCTTCCTGTACCTACTTTTATGTGCTAAATGTATGCTTTTGTACTTGCTACAGCAGTTTCTTTCTCTTTTTTTCCCCAGCCTGCTCACATCTGCATGCACACACATGTTGTAACAGACATTCTTTATTTTCTTCACTTTCACCAACAGGTTATTAATACAAATTACAGAGGTAAAAGAGCTCCAGCAGGCATAATTGAATTACCCCAGGCAGTATAAAAAAGACTGACTGAGCAGTATTAGCCTCCTCTCTCTCTGCAGCCTGATGTAGGGCCAAGATTTTATGATATCGATGGAGAAACTCAGTCAACTTAAGTCTCTCTATTTTAACCAGTGATTCAAATTGTTGTGAGTTTACATTACTGTAAGCCTACAAAACGTCAGTAAAACTCCACTAATCAGTATTTTCTATTGCCATTTTATCAAGAGGTCACTCGCAATCATGAACCTTTTCACTTAACTCTTTAGCACTGCGCAGCCATTAAGACTAATTTACAGTAGCTGGTAAATTTGGTTTCTAGTTTAAGTCTCAAAAATGTAATATATGGTTCAGTCTCATTGCTTTCATCCCTTTTCAAGCAGCAGCAGCATTTTTTTCAGTAAGAAACACTGAGTCTAAACCAGAGCTGAAAGGAGACTGAAAATTGGAATTTCACTGACATTTATTAGGTTTCCAGAAACATGATGTCTGAAAAAAACAGTGTCTCTGCGTTGTGTAAGATAACCGTTTGCTAACATGTTGGACAACTTCATAAGGTGATAATATGTGCCGATTCCTTTTCTTGCTGAGTGTTTTATGAGAAGATTGATACCACTCTTGTAGCTGTCCGTTAAATCTGAAGCTACAGCTAGCAGCCAGAAAGCTAACCTAGCGTACAGAATGGAAACAAAGGGTCAAACTATTTCTTTGGCTGAAATGAGCAACATTGTGTTGCTGCATGAATATTTATCTAAAATTGTTATTCAGCTTTTCCATCTTCTTTCCCTCTGTCTCCTCACTGTCTCTCATCCTGTTCCTTTATACCACTGCGGTCACTGCTGTTCACTATTACTATCAGCATTATGTAATGGGGACCAATCATGGGCACCCACTGTAGCATGATGTTAGTGTTCTGTGTGAGGCAGAGTGAACTCATCACCATTTCCCCAGGGACAGAATGACACAGCAACACCAGATGAGAGCAGTAAAGGGAAAGCATGCTCGCAAACACGTCGTACACACATTGGACACTTGTTCTGTTGCTATTGTAAACAGACCAAAGCCTCAATGCACTTTTTCCATCACTCACACGGCAAAATATGCATTCTCAGTCGCCCTCCGTCTAGATCACACGCAAACAATAAACATACGCTGTCATTTTTATACACAAGTACACACAGTTATAATTTTTTCTGAGGAGCGCTGCGAGGGTAGGCAGCATGTTGTTGGAGCTCTGTGGTGTGCTTCAGCAGGTTTTCATTTGCCAGTTCTCTGGCTGCCGCTGCCCAGCCTTATTGAAAACATCCCATGGAATTTCCTGACGCTGCCACGGCCTAGACACCACTTCACACACACACACACACACACACACACACACACACACACTTTCACGTGCGTCTGTGCTTGCGACACAAAAGCCATACGATCTGCAGAGATATGTATCGAGTGGTTACTGTCAGAAATACACATTTAATTCAATTTTATGAATATAGTGCCAAATCACAACAGAAATTATCTCGGGGCACTTCTCATATAGAACAAGTCTAGACTGTAATCTTATAATATTACATGTAGTATTGTTTGTTTTGAAGTCTGATCCACTTTGAAAGTGTTTGCAGACAGTTGATTTTGGTGCGTATGTTCTGCTGTACAGGCCTATAATAGCCCATTGTGCAGGCAGAGCAGGCCCATGTGTTTTGCAGTCGCTTGTGGTGTTGTGGTGTTGAAGTGATGACTGAGGGAGAGAGTCTGCTTGGCGTGCATGACACTTTGTCTCCGTGGCTCTTCCTCTCTTACTGCATGTCTGCTTTTCTCAGCCCCGTTGCTCGTGTCTGTCTTTCTGCTGCCGACTGCGCTCCAGTTTGTCTTTGACTCTTAATTCCAACCTGTCTTAAGCTGCTATCTTACTGGTCTGTCCTACCATATCTCTCCTGTCCATTTTCTGCTGTCTCGCCTTTATTAAACCGACACCATCGCTCACTGCTCTCTAGCTCTTTCTCTGCATGCTGTCTTCCCTTCTGCATAGTCCAGAAGCTTTTTATGAAGTGACGGAGATACCATGTATGTGCGTCATGTGTTATCCACTGCTCAGTGGAGAAGACAGATAGAGATAGAAAGATATTATTAGTGCTTTCCTGCTGACAGTTTGGGCTTAACACACATTTAAATTTATTTTTAAAAGGCGTGCGGTTTGGCGTGGAAGCCAGCGTTGTTTGCTGCAGGGTGACAGATATGTGTGTAAGTGTATGGTGTGTAGTGCTTTGGTCCAATACAGGGCTACTTCTGTCTTGCCACTAGGCAGAAAATCTCCTCCCAGCATTGCTGCACACATCTCTTCTCACTCACTTTCACTCATACACAAATACACACATATGCTTGTCTTAGAAACTGTTTCGTAAGTAGCACTTATCTCAAACTTACTTAGGAATTTATATTAATTTGTGGATTGTTTCATATACAAGGGATTCATCCAAGTAACAGAAATGAAAACATACAATCTGCTCCTACAGTATGTTTACAGTGCATACAACAGTGTATACTTTAAACTATCCGGCTGAATCTTGCATATACTTATACAATTACTTCCTGTATACTTTTGCACTGTTTTGAAATGCCAAGACTATGATTTGTTGTGCAGAAGTATTTGAAGTTGAATCTGAAAAAAGTGAGGCCTAACCTTGTTTCATTAAATGTCATCCAAAGAAACGCAAATATAGAGAATTCTGTACAGTATATAAGTTCAATCTGAATCACTTGGGTTGGAATATAGTATTGCGCATCACCTGAAACACATTGTGCTGTAGCCTTGTGCTGTTCTTATTGTGAATGCACACAACAATTAATACAAAACATCAGAAAACCAGAGAAAGACTTAATGGTGATTTTTCTCAAAAGTATTAATTACTAATTAAAGGGCCATTTAATAGTGTTTTGATACAAATAATTTTCCTTTTCCATAATACTTTTACTGGATACATGAGATTTTCTCTCAGATCGGATTTCTTCCACAGGTTACATAAACTATTTGTAAAAATATTAAGAAAAATTTCAATTTCAATTTCAGTTGACTTCAGATATTGACACACATACCTTTTAACTACTGTAGCAACAGAATTTGTTCTGTTGTGGTATCCATGTGGGGTTATGTCATCTTTTAAATGTTCAGGAATGTAACTGTGTGAGTTTGCGTGAAAAGGTCTTATGGTAACTCTTAGCTACACTGGTTGGATTCCTAGCTCTAATTAAATCAGTACAGCTCATTAGCTTGTTCGAAGATTACACACTTCATTAGCAACTGAAAGAACATCTCATACCCTTATTAGAGCCAATAAACTTAATGCTACATTTCATAAACACAGGGATGCTTCAGTCTTGCTTGCTGTGATCTTTTGAGCATTAACATTACCCAACACAGCAAAAACTCTGTAGACCAAAGAATACAAAGGTTCACTTCTTGGGACCTGGAGTACTGCTGGTTTTCCTACTTGATAGTTAATTGCATTCACCTGGTGCTCCAGGTGTAAATCAGATCCTGATTAAATGGTAAGAATGAAAACCAGCCGGCCTCTGGTCCTGAGAAACACGAACACACACACGTTTACACACAAGTATGCACATACCTACTGTAGGCTACATACACAATCACATACCTACACACTTACTTTTATCTCTGAGCTCATGCCTGCTGGGCAGCATGTCTGTGTAATGTATGCCAGCAACACACACACATATACACGCACCATATTGACACACGCACACAAATATGCACTTTGTAAAACACAAAAACAAGATGACATGCAAATAAGCATTTGTATTTTGTAATGAAAGGCAATGAGATGAGAAAGATACAGGATGCCATGAGACAGAGCTCCATGAGGCTTCTTCCATCATGTGTGTATGTACAGTATGTGTGTCTATAAGAAAGAAGTCTTTCTCCACTATTGACCAGCTGCTCTCGATTCTCCTCTTGTCCCAGCAGGGAGAGATGGTAAAGACCACAGCTGACAGAAACAAAAACAAACAATGGGGGCAATTTTCACTCACTCCACTCAGCTCAGCTCAGCTCAGCTCCCTTCCTCTCTATTTCTTTGCGCCTTTGTATTCCTCCTCAAACTTTCCCTCTCTGCACCCTTCTGTTTTTTCCTCACCTCACCCACTTCCTTCACTTTCTCTCTACCCACCATTAGAGCTCTGCAGACTGCAGCGGCAGGCTCACGCAGTCTAAATATTTAAACGTGGGGAATCACTTTAAAGCTTCTAACACTGCGCCACTGAGCACGCCCTCCAGCCTTTCTGACATGGACCGGTGTCAGGCCCACCACATGCAGCAGACAGCATCTGGATCTGACCCCCCTCCACCCAACTCGCTTGATCTCCGTATTTGACCGGAACGTCAACCAGAACCAGGACGTGAACAGCCCTGTCAACAGCTGTCACTCATAAGACCCCAGTATGGTGCAGGGAGACAGACAGACGTTGTGCCGCATGCATAGGAAGTGAGGTCTTTATGGAGATGAGGAACGAGTGAGAGAAGTGGGAGGGTGAGGGGAAAGACTGCCATTATTCCTCTTCTACCAACTGAAAGCCAGGCTGAGAGGTGGAATTTACCATCCTGCCTTTTTTAGATTTACACATCAAGTGAAAGTGGTGCTCTGTTTTCAAGGCAGTGGTTCAACTATTTCTGAAGTGCCGTAGGTAGTTGTTTCTCCGGCTCCGCTCTGTTAATCCGAAGGCTGCTGTGTGATTTATAGCGGGATCCCAGTACTGTAAAACTGTAAATGGAAATGCACAGCAAGGCGCGGAGATGCTGGGCTTATTAAAATCTTTGCTGCATTACTCATATGTTGCTCAAGGATAGAGTGGTAGTGCTACGCAGGAAAGGTCTCTCTCAAACTTCCCCCCACTCCAAATTCTCAGTAATTTTTAAAAGAATAGGTCTTGGACACAAAAGTAGAAAAACACAGGCTTCTTATTTCCAGCCTATGACCATGGATTTTGTTGGATGAAATGATGACTGTCTCTCAGCTATTGCTAACACTTGAGCTGAACTCCAGCTGATACGTTTTAAAATAAGAACCTGAGAAACCCAAATAAAGGGAACGTATCTAATATATATAGCACAGTTCATGCCATATATTATTTTCCATTCCAATATTTAACTGTTGCATTATTTTATGTTTAATGTTTGATTGTTTGAATGATTCTCATTTTCAATTACTTTTTATATATACTGTTTGAGCATTGTTGGCAGGAGCCTGAGAATGAAGGACTTCATTGCCATTGACTGCTTCATTGTAATTGTTGTGCATATGACATTAAACTTGAAACTTCAAAGTAGTTAGTTAATGACATGCCCTTCGCCTTCGGAATTAATGCTAGGTTTTAAAGTCGTGAGCTAGTTAGCTGGGCATGCCATCGATTGCAGCTTATATTATTCTTTATATTCTTTATATATCTATTCTTTACATTTTTGCTCTTGCATTTTTAATTTTAGAAAGACAATAAAACCAACACCACCCTCTTCCTCCAAATCAACATGTGGAGAATTCCAACCGCTATAACGAGATACAATTACAAAGCTATGATTGGACCTGATCCTTTTGGGGGCGGGGTTTAGCAAACAGTCAATTAACCAACTACTGAAGATTTCAGACTGTGGTAGGCAACATTCTCCACCACCACCAACATCAAAACGCCAAACGTGGGAATATTTTATGAAAGGATGGTGCAGAGAGGAGAAGCACTGAAGCAGTTCTGGTGGCTCATGGTGGTCCAATACTCACGTTAGTTTTTCCTTTAATTTGTCACCCATTTGACACCTACGCATACATTTACAAACTCATGCAGATGAGAGGAATTTTCCCATCATCTCATACTGCATACACATTCGCAACACATTTCCAAACAAATCAAGAGGTAACACACCCTTGTCAACTCTAAAGTAGTGGGGTAGGTTTTAGTTTTCCTCTGTATTCACCTGGGTTCTCTCTTCACTGTATTCCTTCTTTCTCTCTCTCCATTCTCCCTCATCTTCTCACCTCCCTTTCATCTGCTTTTCAAATGGCTGGGAGGCAAAAGCTTTTGTTTGTTTAGATCATTATGTAGCAACAGTACCCAGCATGCATTCTGGCTGGGTGGAAGATGTATGTCAGTGCAGACCTTCTCGTCATCCTGTCTGCAACCTTCCTCTTTTTATTCACTCAATCCACCACTAAACTGTCTATTTTTTGCCCTCCTCCATCGTGTTTGCTCACTTCATTTTCTGTTTGTGCTCTGATTGCAGTTTTCATATGAGGTGGTCTGCTTGCAAGCCATGTGGGATTTTTTTTAAAACCACTAGTGTGCATCAGTTGATCCCTTGTTTACACAGTGTAATTGCAAACACATTTGTTTGCGCAAAACTGAAAAATAACATAATTCTCTTCCTGTGAGTTTTCTTCAATTCTGGATCAAGCTCAGTTTCCATTCTCCTCCTGCAATACCAACAGCTGGTCTTTGCACTTTGGAGGTTGTCCAGAGGGATGTAAAGAGGAAAGGATGAATAGGCATAAAGGGAGGCTTGGTGAGACTGAGCCTATGATGGAGAGTAGGGAAAGGGGGCTAGAGAGATATAAGGAGGAGTGCAGGCCCAGGTCGGGCGTGAGTAAAGAGGTGCTGACATGGCTGGAGTCGAGCCTGGGTGGCAACCAGAGAAACATGCCGCAACACCTCCTTTTGCAACACGCACTAATGCCATCATACACAAAGTTGCATGGAGAGAGACGGGTAAACAAACAGAGGATGGAAGACAACCAGACGAGAAATGCTTTAGAAAGACGTGATTAACTCTGGAAAACCAGACAGATAAAGAGATAGTCTCGAAGAGGTGGCTACAGTAAACACAGACAGAGGGAGAAGTGGAGTACAGCACGTCGCTACTGTAAGTGGAAATCAGGACGCAGAGGTTATTAAACAGAGGAGTAACTGGGTCATTAACTCAGCTCTCAGGAGCCACGGGAGGGGAAACACCCTGTAAGGTAATGTGCACACTGCAAAAAGTCGCAGTCGCCCCAACTTAAAACTGATTTTTTTTTTCTTAGCGAAGAAAATATTTAAGGCATATCTGCTTTATTAGAGTGATGACAGCAGAGTGGCAATAAAGACTGACGGGTCGGGCGATATGGGAAAGTGGTTGGAAGTGGTTGGAAGCCACATTACCACAAGTTACGTTGTTTCTGTCTTAGCCCAAGCCACAGATCACTTGGCAGATTAAACCCAGGGATGTAAATAATATTAAAGATTGAAACTGTCTCCCAATTCCATACTGCATATGATTTTTTTTTTGGAGTTTGTAGTTAACGCTGGAAAATGATTCTCAAAATGTTGACTGTCGAATTTTGAGTGAGCTTTTGATGTATTGTCCCACTGAACTACTGTCCTTTGACCCCATCTCTTGGAAATTACATATACTACACATTTGTTTAGTCAAAAATGTTTTGAGGACAATGTAATCATCGCTTGGATTATATTTAGTGGCACGTTTTGTTGAGAGAAGGAAGTGATGAAGATATGAAGAGGTTGTCTGGGGTAAATGGTCGGCAGTCTAGCCTGTGGTTTGGTTTAGGCAACAAGCTCTCTTTGATTAAGGTTACAGAAAGATTTTGGTTTCGATTAAAACTTAATAAGTAAGTAAACACATTCTGCCTCATGCTTCTAGTCACTTTTGACATTTTCAATATTTAACCAAGACCGCGATCTTTCCTTATTCTTAACCAAGTGCAAGAGTGAGTGCCTAAACATAACCATAAAAACATTAATCATGGAAATAGAGGAGCTGCTCACAGCTGCAAAACATCAAAACAACATGGAACACTGGTGATGCAGCATAAGGAAAAAATAAAAATTAAAGCTTTGGAATAACATTTTGCTTTCTCATTGTATTTGGCTGTGGCCTTCCAAAGTCATGTGGTCCAATTTATATTAAAGTCTGTTGGCAGAAAGCAGAAAAATATACTATGTAGTATGACACTTGGACCCAAAAAGTTTCTGCATGTTATAATTTGTTTATTATGACTTCCATTGTTGTTCTTTTCCAATTTCAGACAAACCATTTCTGCTGTTTATCTTTTAATTTCAATGTTACTCATCACTTCCTGACACCTGATGTTTGCACCAGAAAATATGAAAGCTTCCAAAAGATGTTAATTTGTATGCAAAATGTCATAGATGCTATAAGTAACTTGCGAGAACTTTACAAACAGCAGCAGCATCTTTTGCAGTGTGCTACCAGTGCAGTCAACCTGCCAGTGCAACGTGCAGCAGGGGAGCGATTAGGAGTCAGCTGACCTCTCATTACGTCTTGGCTAATGGAGCTGTTTGTTGGGCCTGCTCTCTGCTTCAGAAGCACCACACTGTTTACTGTCTAGATACTCCACAAACAAACACACCAGCCCAGCCTCCCCCACACACACACTCATGTGTATGGAAAGAGCTATTATCTCAGTACCGAGTCACTCACCCACACACAGGGATGAACCGCAAAAACACACAGAAACAAACAATACACATGCCGCTGATGTCAGATGAAAAGCTTATGAATAAGCTTTTTCCAAAAGTCCAAATTTTGAGGAACTGAGAAAAACATTTTTGTTTGTTTGACAAATTGTGCCAACTCATGGGGAACTGTGCAATCCCTCAATTTAAGTTCAAACATTGAAGTTACCAAAATTTGAGAAATGGTGGTTTTCACAATGAGAATGACAGTTTGTTTGTGTGTGAGAGGGAGCATGTGTGCATAAGTGTATGCTTGTAGCTGTTTGCAGTGTATTTGTGCCTTTTTTTAGCTCTGTGTTGCAGACATTGCATTGCCGGCCTGCCTGTTTGTTTGTGTATACAGTAAGCTGTTTAAGGAGTGGGTGCATGTTTACAGGATCCTGGAAAAAACAAACGGGTCATACTGATAGGAATCAACAGCAGATTGAATGGTTACAGAATGTCAGATTTACAGCAGGTGTGTCTCAGAAATGAAAAACATGTGGTCGTCTGCCGATTGTGAAGGAAAACTACAATTTTAAAAATACAAATAAACACACACACACACACACACACGCTGCTTTGTCTGGGTGTGTTCTGCATGACGGCAGAGCGGAGGAAATCAAGTCAGCACATCAAACAGCCAGCTTGACCTCACACTCGGCAGAACACACAGGAGGTGTTCTTCTCTGCCCTCGGCCTGCAGAAATTAATGAAATAGCTGCTTGACACAGATGTGAGGGTGGTTGAATCTGTCAGCATGCAGTCACTGAATGAGCTGACTTTGGCCCCTGTGTCTCTTTAGGAGAAAGGGATGAAAGAAAAAGCGAGAAGAATGTAAGAGAGGAGAGGGAAAGAATTATTCTTGGTAGCAATTAAGCAGGTATTTTTGTAGTGGGACTTTTTAAGCAGTTTTTTTCTCAAATATATTATCATTTTAACTTTATTATTGGCTACTACTATATGTCATGTTATAACATAAACCAACCATAGAGTACATCTTTTTCAGTTTACCCAAAAAATACATTTGCCAAAAAAGACATTTCATAGTAAAACAAGACTAAGAGCAGGCATGGAACAGCGATGCTTTGAGCTAACAATGCTATGCTAACGTGGTCATAATGCCAATCTGACATGCTAATGCTAAACAAGCGATAATATTTACCATGTTCAACAAACATTTATTCATCAGCACTAAATACAGTCAGGGCAATGGCAAAGTCATTAAGATACATTGGGGATCATGAGCGTCTGCACACGTTGTGCCAATGCATCTACTGGATGACATATATCAGCTAAGTGAAAACTTTGACCTGCTGGTGGCTCTATACACAAAGTCAGGGGATCACCAAAGTCATTAGGATTCATCCTCTGGGTACTCTGACTAACTGTATAAAATGTCATGGCAATCGATCGAATAGATGAGATATTATAACTGTGGTGGACCACAGTTATAATATCTCATCTTTGCCATAAAATGGAACTAATTTGAACCATTTTCTGGATGTATATTTAATTGCAATGACAAGATTGCTTGTAACTGTCCTTCATAAAAACTATGACTGTTTCATGGTTCAGTTAAATAACCTAACCCTGAGAAAGTTCTTAAAGAAACAAGGATATGAAATACAACCTCGCTTCTGCCATTGTGAGCATAAGTATAGCAAAACAAGAACACACACACACACACACCAATACATACACCCACCTTCACCCAGACAAAAACTCACACTCTCCCCTCTGTGTAATCCCATCTGATCTCGCCGACACTCTGTTGTTAGAAGCCTCCTTTCACTCTGCAGCCTATCCCAGCACTGCCTTTGAACTCGGCTGCCAAGAAAGTGTAACACCGCGTGCCTCTTTCTTTGACTTTCAGGAATGATCAGGAACATTATAATGATAAAATTGGCAGGGGGTGAGGAGCTGAGTGGGAGCAGAAGGCCCTGACAAAAAGCGAGTATATGAGGCTCGAATATTGTCAACGTGTTGTTAATAAGCTGCAGGAGAGAGCTGAGGGGTGTGAGTGTGTGAATTCCTGCGTGTGCGCAAATGTTTGCATGTGCAGGTTTGTGTATATGTGTGTGAGCACAAATATGAGTTCTTCTGTTAGTGTGTGTGTGTGTAGCATGGGTGATGTCAGGCTACATTACAGCTTATTGCTGGGTTGAGTGACACGCAGGATTATCGGCTGATGGGAGAAATAAAGAAAAAAGCTTTTATCAGCGTGGGGCTGGGGCCTGCATGTTTGATGTTAGTCTGAAGGAATCATACACAAGGCAAAGGAAAGAGGGACAGGGGCGGAGAGGAGGCAGGGGGTTGAGTGCTGACAATATGGGGTCATTTCGGAGCAACAAGTGGGCCCAGGAGATAAAGAGTGACCTTGCATTTGAACAGTCCCTGTTATCTCACAGATCCTCTAAAATCCTGTCTCTTGGTTCTGTCTGCAGCAGGACTATAAATGCCATAAAACAAGTATGCCTACACCTTGGGTGGAAAAATATCAGCTTTAGTCAGGGAGGTCAGCCAGTGTTGATCATGGATCCATTGTTGAAAGATGATTTTTGTGTGAGGATGATGCAAACAGAAAGATTATTACAGTTCCTCGTGTGGGATACCAGAATGTTTGTACCAAATTTAATGACGATTCATCCAATAGTTTCAGTCAAAACAACAAATGTGGACGTAATACTCGTGATGCCAGCAGTTAGGGGATCAGAGGAAGTATTTAGGATTTATCCTCTGGGGACCATGAATCAATATCCCTAAAAAACAGTGAAGGTTTTATATATTGAATAATACTTTTAAAAAAGAGTTTGAAGTCTCATTAGCAGCTCTGTGAGGACAGGTTCACATTTTTTCAAGTCAATCTTAAAACAATGCTCACATGCCCATATGTACATTGAGAGAGTGACTGCTCACTGTACTGCCCTGTTAAAGTGACTTAATTGTAAGTGATAGGGGACAAAACCTTGTACTTGTTCAGCTGAAGTTAATTTGAGGCTTCAGTCGTCTGACTTTGACAAATGAAGTGGATATCTTCCAAAGTAATTGTGTTTTTTTATATCAATGCTGCTATTAGCATCATGCTCAGCACAAAACTGTTTTTATAACTCTGTCTGAGTTCTCTTAGATCTGTCATGACTTTTGCTGTTTTGTCTCCTGCTAGGTCACTTCCTGGGGAACCACAGTGTGCTGGACATCCTGAGGCAGGAGGGCTACGAGATCGTCCACATGCCCCCCGATCACCAAGAGCCAGCCACAGAGTGAGTAAGCAGAGACGTAACAGATGACAGAGCATGTAATTCGATTGAAATACTGCGGTTACAAAGAAACAAAAAAAACATCTGTTGTTGAAGAACAGGAATAAAGCAGATAATTGCTTGGTTTACTAATTGCATATATCTAATGACAAAATGGCAGCAATTGTTTGACATGACTGAATCTCACAAGGGTGTAGCCTGGATGATAACAGAACATATGCATTGTTTTATTTTGGAGGCTAAATTACTCCACTGTGATTAAATTATGAGCACTGGATTATTCCAGTTTTGTGCAGGTAATCAGTCACAGATTACACTTGAAACCTTGAGGTGCTGTTAACCTGACAAGATAATGGATGGAAAAAGATGAGCATCACACCCATAATGTTATGGTAATATGACCTGTGAAACAGAGCATTTTAGCACTCTTGGTTTTTGGCAGGCGTGTGGATACATGGACATACAACAGAGCCTATCAAACAGAGAAGCAAAGACACAACTCATGCAGTCTGCATCCATCTTAGTCTCTCTGGAGTGCAGCTATTTAACCTCAGCAGATTTACTGAAGTGCAATGCAAATACGGTCCAAATTGTGCTCTATAACAAATAAGGCTCAGTTATGCAGGAATCCTTTGATATCTTATCGACTCCCTCACCTTCCTCCCTTCTTTCCTCTCCCCCTCTCTCACCTGGCTGCCAAAGGCGAGCTGCCAGTGGAGTTCCTGCCGCTGGTACCATGGTCAGCACAAACAAACAGACGTACACATGTGCATGCAGGGGGAGTGGAGTGATGCTCAGTGCCAGAGCAGGGTTGTGCACACACACTCAAACTCACACAGAGGCTTGGCGTCCTGCAGCATTTCTGCAAACCCTCTTAATAGCTCAGTCTGTGTGTGTGTCTGTGTGTGCACCCATTCTTTGGCACAGAGCAGCTCCCCTCTCACCTAGGGGGTCGATCCAAGGGGCCGTAAAATAGCAACAAAAGCCACTTGAATCAGGGTGAAAAACAAGACAAAAGGGCACACCTTTAAGAGCAGTAAATATATCCCCATCCATTAATCCATCCATCTAGCCGGGCTCTTTACAAACTTCTCATTACAAACTCCAGCTGTAAACGTAGCCTTCCTATCTCCCTCCGCCCTGTTTGCAGAGTTGTGGGCTTTAGCCAGTGGTTCTGGTTTGTAAAGCTGACAAGTGGACTGACTTACTGTGGTCACAAAACACTTGCGTACGCTGCACACACACACACACGCAACCACACGACCACACACTTACACGTGTGCATGAACTCAGACACTTTAGCTCCCTGATACAAGGTGACATGACAGGCGAGGAAAAACACCACAAGATGGCTGAATGAGAGGTGTTTATGAAAGCTGTTAGCCTCAGACCAGAGCCGATTGGCAGAAGGTCTTCAACAGTGATTATATGACTGACAGCAGCTGAGTTTGGCTCCACAGTAGCTTGACCGCGGGCCCGGAGCTATCATCACCCTGACCGGGGGGTGTTTCAAGCCTGTAAAAGTAGAAGTGTGGACCATTATGATGACCGGAGAGACGGAACTAATTACAACCCTGATTCCAAAGAAGTTGTGACGCTGTGGGAACAAAACAGAATGTGAAAATTCTTTTTGGCCATACAAAAACAATATATTTAATGTTTTACCTCATCGACTTCAAACAAGTTGGGACAGGAGCAACAAAAAACTGTGAAAGTTAGGTAAACAGGTTCACTGGTAACAGGTGATAGTATCATGATTGGGTATGAAAGGTTCATCCTGGAAAGACTTAGTCGTTCACAAGCGAGGATGGAGAGAGGTTCACCACTTTGTCAAACACATGATTGTACAACCCCAATTCCAAAAAAGTTGGGATTCTGTGTAAAACGTTGATAAAAACCAATTTTGAGGGTTTGCAAATCATTTAAACAATATATTTAAATGAGAACAGTGCAAAGACAAAATATCAAATGTTGAAACTGAAAAACTTTTGAAAATTTGATGCCAGCAACGTGTTTCAAAGAAGTTGGGACAGGGACAATAAAACACTGGAAAAGTGTAATGCTAAAAAAAAAAACACCAGAGGAGCAGCAGTTCAAATGCAATACAGGTTTTGGAGCAACATATGCTACCAATGTTAAATAGATGTTGTCTTTTTCAGGGAAGACCTTGCATATTTCAGCAAGACAATGCCAAACCACATTCTGCACGTATAACAACAGCATGGCTCCATTGTAGAAGAGTCCAGGTGCTAAAGTGACCTGCCTGCAGTTCTGACTTATCACCCATTGAAAACATTTGTCCCATCATGAAACGAAAAATAGAGCAAAGTAGCCCCTGAACTGCTGAGCAGCTGAAATACCATATCGGGCAACAATGGGATGGTATTTCACCTTCAGATCTCCAGAAACCATTCTCCTCTGATCCCAAATGTTTACAACATGTTCATAAATGTTTGATTTTTCTGTTTCAACATTTGATAAGTTGTCTTTGGACTATTTTCAATTAAACATTGTGTTTAAATGATTTGCAAACCATCAAATTCTGTTTTTATTAACATTTTACTAACTTTTTTGGAATTGGGGTTGTACAAATGATATTTCTTTGATACACTTTGTAAAAACATTGTCTGTAAACACAGTTCGTTTGCAATGATTGCATTCTGTTTTTATTTATGATCTACACAGTGTACCACTTTCCTGGAATCTGGGTTGTTTGAGTGTGCAGTGGAAATTATGACTAAGATCCATCCTACAATCCATCACATCAGCTTTAGTAATATGATTCAGTAATCGCAAAGTTTGACGTGCGTGTAGAAAATCGTGGCTGTTTCACTTTGTACTGTGTGAGTCAGTATGACTCCCTTAGATGATGTGTACAGTACGTTCTGTTTGATGTTCTACCTTGAAACGCAGTCACATGCAAGCCATATTGACAGGAAAAGAACAAGAGAGGAGAAAGTATGAGCAAAGGGTGGAAGAAAGAGGAGCATGGCAAATGTTTTCAAAGAGAGGCCGGTGATTCTGGGTGGTCTACTTTGGGCAGATGTCAGTTTTGACGCAGCAGTACGGCCACAAGAGTTACAGCTTCCTCTAATGCTGCCTGCTGGGTATTTCTGCCACTCAGTGCAGCGTTTACAGGGCAATGCTCCCTATGTGGTGTTCATGTCCTTGATTGAAGTCAAGAGCTGTAAGTGGAAAGCAATCGAGTGGTCAGAAACCACAAACAATAACATTCGCCGGCAGCCACTTTGAAACGTTAGAAAAGCCAAACAGTCCTATATTTTCAATTTCGATCAGCTCAGAGACACAAAAGCTTATTTTCCATGTATAAGTCAAAGGTTTAAGTAACATATTTAAACTGACTCCATATCCTCTCTGTCTGGTTTTCCCTGCTCCAGGAGTAAACCATCTGAAGAGCCTGCAGCCGAGTCCAGCGAGGAGAGCACTGACACGTCTCCCACCAGCTGGCTGACCAGTCCACCAGAGACCACAGAGCTGGAGCTGGAGGACCCAGACGACATGCCCGGCCTGGGAGACGAGGAGCTGCCCCACATGCTGCTCCCTGACAGCCTGAGCCAGCTGGAGGAGTTCGGACGACACAAACGGCCACGCAAAACCCACCGTGGTCATGGCAGACCCCGCCTCTTCAGTGACCTGTGGGTTCGCATTGGGGATAGGTGAGATATCTATAATGATGAGTTTACTATAGTGATTTTGAGCTCTTTAAAAGATATTCATCTTGATAAAGTAACTATTATGATTTTCGGAAGAAGAAGTGTCCTAAAATTTGTATTTTTCTTTTAATGTTATGATTATCTAAATTTTTGCCAACAATTTTTCATAGTTGTAAGCTGAACCCTGATTTCTTGTGTCCTCTTTACTTTAGCACTACTCCGCCACCCAATCTGAGGATAATTAATGGCTACGTGACAGTGGAGCCTCCGCTGACCCATCAAGAGCAGCGCAGACAGATGGAGGTCTACGCCACAGAGCGACATCCCAGTCCTTCTTCCTCCACCCCGCCTAACCCCAGCTCAGCCCAGCCGGCCTTAGTCCACAGCAGGCTCACGCTGTCTTGTATTTTAGCCTGGCTGTTATCACACATGCTGTTCACCTCCTGACCACAAGACAGCGTTATCTCACAGACAAACACTCGAGACACTGCGTCCACACCAGAGCAGTGGAATGTACCTGATAAACAAGGAATGACCATTAGCACAAGCAGAGCTGGAGGACACGACATCCTGAGGCAGGAAAATCCTGCTGTCGGCCTCCACCTACAGGGAGGGATCAGCTCCAGTCTGAAGAAAAGCCAAGTCTTTACAAACTTGTCACGTCTCACAATGTGTGGAATAAGCTCTCAGCCATGACACGAGCAACGAGTGGACTGTGTTGGACTCTGGAGGGTGGAGTCTTCAAACCTCATGAAAGTATTATGGTAGAATAACGAACACATAGCACAATGAAGACCTGTAACTTTGAGGAGTTTGTGTGGTTAAATCCTCTACCTAATAAGAAAACTGTAATAATGTATAATAAAATAAGACTGACATTAATAATGAGAATAGAACATACTAATAACAGTTATAACTCTGTGATAAATGAGGTGAATTCAGACAGTACTGTTTAGGAGATGAAACACTCAGTTGCCACTTTTGTAAATTGTGCATTTTGTTCATAAAGAAATATTGTATATTTATTATTTCTGGAAGAAAAAGAATATATTTTCTTGCTTTTTGAAGATAAATGAAAAAATAAACTTTGAAAACTATAAAAGTGTTTCAAGATTTATTTCTTTCCAGTCGACAGATCATTTGGGGTGTTTATGGCCAAATCTTGGAGGCAAAATAGGATCAAATAAATTAAATCAACAGCAGCCTCCTAAAGACAGCCAGCAATGAAGAAAGACACGTCCTCTTGTACATTCTTATATTTGTGAAATTAAAAACATTTAAATTTAATATTGATTAACTGCTTTAAGTATTCCCTGGATGAAGTATGTGACATCAATTTATCCATTTGTTTATATATCATTTGACAGGCACAACATTCATGTACCCAAGGGTAAATATGTATGTGTACATTAGAAGTTGACAGATTATAAAGCTTAAGATGTGTCAAACTCCATAAACCATAAATTATGTACTGAATAAATAACTTTGTATGTTATTGTGCATTTTATTTAAAGAAGAAGGAAAACATATGCAACAGGTAATCTCATCCTGCCACCTGCTGGCTAAAACTAAAAAACACTACCTGCCTCATGTCTCTACTACTACTACTGCAGCTGCATTAAGACCCTTTCCAGAAGATGCTCAAGTGACAGTCACTTCATAAAATCAAAATCATCAGACCTCAGGGGGGAAATGTTTGAACAGTGAAAGATGAGATCAGGCACATGAAGTCAGAGGGTTGTAGTTTTTCCTTGAGAGGGTAAGACAAGTGTACACTGAGTTGAGGAAGATGTGATGTCAAAGGAAACATGAATGTTAAAAAAATAAAACACTTTTTACCTAGTTAGAAGGCGACATCAGACTCTAACAACCGGCCATAATGCTCTGGTCTTACATGCACAACTATATTAATAAGTTTGTTTTGGCTGGTTTGAGTTCACAGTCACAACATTTTAATTATATGAACGTTGGTTCAGGCCATGATGAATTTAGGTCAGAGTCATAACTAAATAGAAAACAGTCACGGCGGCCAACAGCATGACTTTATTATACGGTAGTAACTGTCTCTTCACATTAAAGTTGCTGTGTCACACTGTGCTCAGCATGATGTAACCTCCGGTGAGCAAATCATAGTTCATGCTTTATCAGTGCAATGAGGAGCTGTTAAACCATCAACTTCTCCAGCAGACCATTATGAAAAATACTGATTGACTCCCATGTTTCTGTGAATTAATGACAATTTAGTGCCAAGTCTGTAACTGTTCAAGGTTAAAATTAATCCTTAGTGACAGCATGGATAATGGCAGGTGAGTGTATTAGTATGGCTGTGATCTTGCTTAGTGGTTGCACAGGCATAAACTGATTATTGCGTTGATGCAGCATTCTGAGTCTGAATACAGCTATGAGTGGTTAGTTTGAAGAAGCTGCCTTCTGATAATGAATTTCACTCCAAGCATTGATATTTATAATGAAGTTTATACATTCTTAATGTCTCATGGGAAGTTGAAAGTCCATTATTGGAAAAAGCATTATTACTAAAAAGGGTTAAAAAAAAAAAAAAAATCAGTTCAATAAACCTGAATAGCAAACAGAATTTTTTTAAAATTAGAACTGTTTTTTGTTGATGCTTAACATAGATTCTATATTTACTGTAAAAAAATGTGTTTTTCCCATTTGATCCTAAGATGTTCCAGCTAAAGTGCTTATTGGCCAAAATGAAAACATCCTGGTTACAGAATGTATCCATGTGTTTAACACTGTAAATAAATAAATAAATTATAATGTCAACATAGTGTCCCTCGGTCAAGTCAAACGCTTATTTTTTTTAAGCACTTTATTTATAGACCCTTTTTCAGTTTACAGAACACAAAACAACACACCAATCCCGCCCACCCACTTCCACAAGGACAAGAAAAATATATATATTAATGAATAAATAAATATATAAAATATATTTTTAAAGAGCAAACAAACAAAAAAAAAACGCTTATTTTAAAAACAAACAAATTAACACTTGCACGACTGCACTTTAACTTTTAGCCACTAGGTGGCGCCAGAGCCATATAATAATTTCAGCAGCGGTTCAGTAGGCTTAAAATGCTGCCTGTGAAAACATTGCTTAAAGGCCTCACAACCAGAGCCTGAGCCTGAAGCCATGCAGACACTGAGGTAGGCTTTGATTTTTGGATGTCATATCTGAATAGAGAACGTTTATAGGGACATCTTTCAACCCAAAATTATACAAATAAAACATTGCATGATAATTAATCTAATAAATAACATTTGATTGTACATTTTACATAAGATGATGAAAACTGGAACCTCTGATCTGATTCAAGCTTGCTAGTCCACACAGTTCAGAAACAGTGTTTATAATGTATTTTGAAATCACTATTTTAAAAAAAGGCACAAGTATATTCACAAATATTATTTGACTGCAAATTTAAGTATACAATTTATGGATTTCTTTTAAATTAACTAATCAGGTTTTGCAATGTTTATCACATTATCGTGATCATAAAATAAAAAACTACAACAAAGAGTTAATTTCTCATCATTTTAGGTTGCGCTTTTGAAAGGAAATTTTATTGATATAAAACATTTATAATATTTAATGAGTAAATACAAGTATTTTATGCCACTTTCTGAACAAAAAATGATATTTTATGTCTGTGTTAAAGTAATAATAAAATGGAAGAAAAATGATGGCTCGTTTTTAATCATTTAAATGTATAAATGAAAAAGTGAGCGATAGAATTAAAAATATATTTTACTGATTACAATGTGTGGCTGTGATATATAGTAAGCAAACTCTTTTGCAAAACAAGGGACAATTAAAAGATCCATATCAATATGTCAGTAGAGCCGAGCAAATCCATTTAGTCAACCAAGTTAATAAAACATAATTCAGAGACTGAACTTGATTGGACACTTGTTCAATAACCAATCAGTAAAAATAAAGTGAAATAAGCCAAATATGTAGGTTAACTATATCTAAAGTACAGTAAGGTAAATTTTGATACAGCTTTAAACTGGTAATGGTTCAATGCTGCAAAATCCTCTCAAGATGTTTGAATTAAAGGCTCCTAATTTATATTAATTAAACAGTGTAAATAATTACAGAGAAAATTTTGTTTCAATTTTAACTTTACACTTATGTTTCAAGAGAGCCCTTCCCTCTTAAACAGTCTCCTCTTAAACGGTGGAGGGGAAAAAAGCGTGAAGAGCAAGTTTTTTAGAACAAACAGCTTTTTCGCCCCTTAAGCCAAGACAGGACAATATTTGCCTTAGCTAGAATACCATTTTCCCTGGACTTTGGGGTGTTGTTTGAAGGAGTGGGGGCCTTGACAGGGCGCTCTGAGGGCTGACCCTCAGTCTGCCAGGGACACGCCGCCAGCCGCATATAAATAAAAGATTACAGTGGAAAATCAATTTCTGAGCAAACTCATTAAAAATGCCCCTCACCTTAAATGATTGCCATTTCCTTCCATTCAACCTGTTAACGCCTAGCTGTCCCTGAGACGGAACACCCCAACCCCCACTGCCTCGTCCCATCCCTCCCACCTCCCTTCCCTCCATCCTTCCTTTGCCCTGTTGCTCTCCCCCGGTGGTAATTACTTGCACAAGTCGTTTTTTGCCCTTTGATTTGCACCGTTTCACAAATGAAGGTTAAGTTTGTTTAACCGTGGTGGATTTGCCAGTCATGTTAAAGCATATAATGTGGCAGGTCCTTGGTTTCTGCACACACCTCCGGCACCCCCCCACCCCCCATCTCCTTCCCTGTTGGCTTGGGCCTCTTGGGGAGGTGGGGACTCCAAGGTTAAGGCTTACTGGGCCTGAGGAAGCCTCTGCAGTGGATCAGGCTTCAGACCCACTGACTTGACTGAAAGGGGTCCAGGAAGTTGTTAAAAATCACCTCTGGTAAAAGGATTAAGAATCAAACTGCCGTGTTTGCCCTGAGAGGATGTTAAGGTGCTCACAGTGAGTCACTGAAGAGATGGGGGGGGGGTAGAAATAGGAGCAAGATAATGGATCATTTGTTAACTTCTCTCCAAGGTCTTGGACCTAGAAGCTACTTCTATTGACATACTTTACAATGTAGTGGTGCAGTAAATAGCTGGAAAAAAAGAAGAAATGCACAATGGTGGAAGAAACACAAGTGTTGTAGTGATTTCACATTTCAGCACCGTGGACTCATCTTTGATCAATACCTCACAGAGAGTGAAAGTCACCGGAGCCAAGGTGAACATCGATCTCCGGCAGCTGGGGGTTGTTAAGAGCATTTCAAGTGTGTGCCTGCTTTGATTGTTGAGCTGCAGGTCGCACACCGATCACAGCAATAACACACAGAGTTTGTTAGTTATCACACAGCCAACATGGCACATTGTTGTCTCTCAGCTTATCAGATCTATTGTAGCCACACATGCATGCACCGAGCGCCACACAAGAAGCTTTGTCTGGTTGTTGTCGAAGGATGTTTTCAAATTTTAACACTGGATCTGTAATTGTGTGTTACAGGGAGCGTCTGCGCTCCCTAACCATGTCCTGTGTGGTGAATGTGACCACATATTTCGCTGAGAGCTTTGATTCTCTGTCTAGCCGAGGGAAGCCATAAAGCTTTGGGAAAACAAAAGTGTGTTTAGCCCCTGGGCAGATAGCTCTTCTACCTTTAGATAATCCTGCTGATAGCGAGAGACAAAGCGGTGCTGTTTGGTGAGCTCTGCTAACTCGCAGTGCATCTGTGTTTGTGCTGGTTGAGACATTACTCTCTCTCATTGTCCCCAGGCCCCTTGAAGATGTGTGGCTTTGAGCCGTGGGATTGAGCCCTGTGGCCCTGTAGCGCCTTAACACAGGTCAGGTGCAAGTCTCACAGGCAGGACAGCGTCTGGTGAAGGTTTATCAAAGCTCTGCTCATATTATACTGTGTGGTTTTGATTTTGCTTAATTCTATTCACTGTGTCAATGAGCCTCTTCTTGATGATTAAAATTTAATTTAAAATGAAAGGAGGGGCAATAATTATAGTGTTATTTTATTTGTATCAATCCCCTGAAGAGACCAAAACCAACAATGACTTCTTATTAATTACTAGAACTCCGAGCTCCAATGTTATCCAGAAACTATTAACACACATAAAAAAGGCCATACTGATGCATTGGGTGACTTATTCTTTCAGTACAATGAACATGGCCAGTATTGTTTATTCTGAAACAACTCAGTTACTGCATTTGCAATCTCTGGAAAATCACTGAGCATGCTCACTGACCATGTTTACACTGCCTTAATTTGACAGGCTGTACTAAAGGAATATGTCACCCAATGCAGCACTATGGCTCTTTTATATGTTTTTAGTAGTTTACGGCACAGAGTCATAAGTTATGACAGACTGTGTATAAAATATTTTTTTATCAGAATACATGATGGTTAGTTTTAATCTTTTTGTAATGGCATTTCTTTATAATAATGAAAATATAACCTCAACCATATCCCCAAATATTGTTAATGAGGATATTAAATTTATGTTCTGTAGCAAATAAAAATTACATGCATTATTGTGCTGGATATAAACTTGTAATTAAAGTAGGAGAACAGCTATATTGCACTACTGGTTCTTGTATTTCAACATACAGTAAGGCAAAATAGTTTGTTTTTGAGTGCAGAGGTAGAAGGAGTGAATGTGTACCAAGGAGAGTAAAGTAGGTACAAAGGAGAGAGGAATACCATGTGTACTTGTGCGTCCATGTGTATATGTGCATGCGTGTCCTTGTGTGTGCATTGAAGGATGGTGGTGAGAGTGTTGTGTTTCACAGTTTTTTGCCATGATGCACTGCTTTATTATTCCGCACAAGGGGCACTTCACATGCGGAATGGGTTCTCTTTGATATCGACAGCAGCTTGAGGGAGAGAGTGCACTCAAAAACAGGCGCAGGCGAATTTATTCTGGGAAAAAAACAGATAGTTGTGTACTTCCCTGGCAGTGGTTGCCGCACATGCGAAGAGCCAACCGCTTTGATGCTCCAGCGGTGACACTCCACACGCTAATGAAATATGGTAATTACAGCCACATGAAAGCCCTCCTAGACAGAGCTGGAGAAAGGGTATAAAAAACAACAAATATGACTTTATCCAAAGATACCCACTGTGATTAATTCTCCTTTTCATAAACATATATTTTATGCTGTTCACTTGCTACAAAGCAGTGTGGGCCATCAGTTGACCCAGGAACTGGCGAGGGGGAAAGGTCTGCTGATTAAGAACCCTATTGTTCCCTTTCAATAGAAGACCCTGTCTGCTGGAGAACACAGGATGGAGGAGTGTGGAAAAAAAAGACCTCCAAAGAGAGAGTACTCTATGTGCTGTGCTCTGCTGCTCTAACTTAGGCCCTTTTCTTCGCAGCAGCAGATATTTTTGAAATTCACCCAATCTGGACAGCAAAACTAACTCCGCAGCACAAACACTTGGCTCTGTCGAACGCCTCAGAAGTCCTATTTGTGGAAAAACTGGTCACTTGATTGTGGGAGGTAAGAGATTTAAAGTAAAGTATTGTGTTTAAAGTTTACACAATTGAAATTTGAGCAATATGTCGGCATTTTCCAGTCAAGCTCCAGCAGTGCCAGATATTACGTACACAGAGAAACAAATCACAAGGGAAGGACCACAGCGTGATATATTGTCAGTTCCTTTTTTTGAAATGGTTGTATGATTGTGCTGGAAGCTGGTGAGTGGGGCAGATTTGGATGGATGGTAAATTTGGCACAGGGTTTGTTGGAGATGAATGAGCGACAATTTGGTTTTGAAGCCCTACAGTGGTCTCTCTGCAGAGAAAGACAGAGACATCCCATGAGGGTAACCTGGAGAGATACAGCTGAGAGCAACAGGGAGAAGTAGCAGAGATGGAGGGCGGATATGAAGAGCACAGCATGGCTGGGAGCCCATCCTGTCAGTATAAACTATATTTTAGTGGAGGCTGGGAGGAGTCAGCAAGGCCCAAGTAAGTGTGTTCATTCCTCTAAAATCTCAGTTGTTATCATAACAGAATTTTTTGCAACCATGAATAATGAAAAATAAAGCTTGAATATTATAAAACACTTTTAGCTGCCAAGTTTTGTCAGGCAGTATGAAATCTGATGACATATTTGTCAGCATTCAGTTACTAAAATGGGAAAATAGTGTATTTTGGCAGAAGCTATGAAAAGGAGTTTACCTACAGCTAAGAAGTAAAAAGACAACACTTATAGGCGTATAATGTGATGCATAGAGTACTTTTTTAAATATTTACTATCTTTGACATTTTTTCAGAGTTGTGTTCATTCTGGTGTGATTTTTGAAGCTTAACATCTGCTACATTTAAAATCTGAAATTTTTCTGAAACCGGTGAAGCCACTGAAGAGAAGGGCAGAAAGAGAATACAACGGGTGCAGGGGGCCGTGTGTTTGACCATCAGTGTTTGCACACAGTCAGACAGCAGAGCAGCCCCCCATCCTGTCACACACACTCACACACACACTTTCGCCTTGCTGACCCGCTCTCCCAGAGGATGGAGACCTCCACCTTCTAGAGGTCAGGGAGAAGGTGGAGGTCAAATGGGCTCTGATAAGTCCCGCTAATAGGGCAGCGTGTGTGTGAGTGTGTGTGTGCGTGTGTGTGAATAGGGTTGTGGGGGTCTGAGCGGCTAACTGGGGCTAAAAGCTAAGTGAACAAACACACAGCGATGCACTGTGTGCACTCCACAAGAGCACAAAATACACACAGACACACACACAAACCCATGCACGCCGTATGCATGCATGCACACTCTTTAAGGTCAGAGCACAGGGTGAGAATGTTAAATGGCCAAGCTGGGGACATCAAATATTTTCCTACCCATCACTATCAGCAAACCACCTGCCTGAAATCTTGAACTGTGTGTGCACGCGTGTGTGTACGGAGGAGAGGGCGGCCGAGCAACATGTATAGGCTTAGCTGATGAAACTCCTGAGACAACTTGGCTTTATTAGAGCACACACTGAGTCAGACAGACACACAGACAGGCAGGCAGGCAGACAGACAGATAGGCAAGGTGTGTGTGCGTGGGCGCCAGCGGTTGCAGCACAGCAGACAGACAGGTGGGAGTTTTGGGGGCAGACTCAGATAGGAGCTCATTCCCACCCCGTGTTTCTTCTTCTTTTTATCGCTCTCCTCCAGGTGTATCCAGGTAACTCCAAGGCCAGGCCGCTCTTAAAACCTGCGACAGTCAAGGTAACAGGTATATTGCGGAACAGTACTCGTAAAACGCCCTGTTTGCCAACAGCTAAACTCCGCCCCGCTCAGTTTAGACGCCAAACTCTGAGAGGCAGGAAGCGGCCGCTCAAAGGACGAGGTGACATGGCGGGGTGTTGCTCTACGTCTTCCTTGTTCTTTTTTCTTCATCCGACCTCTTTTTTCCTTCATATCACTCCTCACTCCTCTTCTTCTGCTTGCTGCCCTCCTCATTTCCACTTCCCAGCCTTTGATATGAGTGATTCTAGTTCCCCTGTCTGCTCCTCACTGTCTTTATCTCTCCCTCTCCCGCCTTTCGGTGCCCATATTTCTCAGACTTTATGAGTAACTCTGGCTCCCTCCCTCTTTTAATGTTTGATTCCAGGTGATAAGAGAAGACTGGGAGATGAGTCTGACTGCACCGGTTAATGTGGTCAAAGGGCAGAGGCTGTGTTGGGGAGTGACGGGGGCCGGCTGCAGTCAGTCAGTCCACGTCGAGACCGGACCGTGTTCAGCTTTTGGACCCTGAGTTGTGGATGGTGGCTCTTAGCCAAGCTGCGTGCGCGCAAGCCAAGAAAACATACACACTGAAGCAATTGTCCATATCTGCCTGAAGAGTCATTATCTGACAATCTATCGAGATATTGATCAAGAGTTTGTATATATCTACTGTCACATGTACTTACCCTCTGAACAGAGATAAGATTACTACTTCTCTTTGCACACAGGCCAATAAACACATGAGCACATGCACTCATACACGCGCACACACAAAAGCATGCATGCAGCTTCTACTGTTTGTGTATTTGTGTATATGCTCAAATAAAAACAATGTACGAAGGAAAGCATGTACAGCACACATGAATGGATGTAACCTCACACACACATGCGCTGTACAGTTCACTGTCAAACACAGTCACAGTCCATCTCCTCACTTTCAACAATCACTTGTTTGTTTCACACCACAAACAAACAACACACTCCCCCACATAGTGGTCATTGACACAGACAGCAGCTGAACTCTGTCTCCTCTCTCTTACATCTTTTGCTCTCTTGTCCTCCCCAGCTCCTCTCCCTCCTTGCCCCTCTCTTTCCTTCCCTCTCCCTCTCTCTCCTCATCTTTCGGGTTTTTCATCTGATTTCATTCCTCGCCCTGCTCCGGCCATTATAAATTCATTGTATGCTTGTCGTGGCTGATTGAAGTGATGGGCTGATTCCTCAGAGCTTCCTGCCTGATGGAGGGTGCTATAGCAAATAGCCCAATGGGTCTGTTTAGATAACACTGACCTCTCGCAAACCACCGCCACCGTCTGCCGTGAGCGAGCTTTGTGGGACTCGCTGTCATCCCTGAGTGGAGGGATGAACAAAACAAGGGAAAATTTAAACAGAAAAATGGATTACTCACAAATGGAGCGATTGGGTGAAAGATGTTAGAAAGATGAAAAGAAAGAAAGGAGAAAGAAAGATATGTGGGGGGGTTAGAGAGGGAGAGTAAAGGAGAGATCTCGGGTGGGCAATGATTTGAAGCGTATTGTAACTCCCACCTGCCCTCTCCATGAACAAAAGTGTTAGTCATCATCAGGGTGAATTGTGAGGGGAGACAAGGGGGCCGCTTCGTTGGTCCCCCTGATCTGCATTCTGCCCATGGGGTTACCAGGGTAACAAGTACAGTACACCGAGGGGCGGGGAGGGTGAGGGGGGGCATGGAGAGGGCATTCACCCTTTTCCTTGGAAATGGATATTCATGCCTTTGTTCTGCAGGGGTTACGATCGTGTTGATTAGGAAAAAAAAAATCTTGTTTAAACGGCCCGCCCTCTCTGCTGGCCTCAGACATCATGTGGTCGGCCGGGGCCAACAGATCAGCATTCAAACACCAGCGTGCATTGAAAACAGGAAGATAATGGGAAGCAAATTAATAACCGGTGAATGCAAGATCTACATTTGTCCTGATAAAATAATTCTAATAAAAGAGGAGCTCAATTTCCTCATTTTTCCCCCTAACAGCCCATTGACCTTGTCAGTCTATCAACCCTCTGTGCAATTATCAGTCTACCTGTGCTCTTGTTGTGCTCCTGTGCTCAAGGATGGACAAAATATTTCTTCAATCTAGACAATATCTCTCTTCTCATACATATCTCTCTACATATCAACTCATTTGTGTCTGTGCATGTGTGCGTGCTGCAGGTCATCCTGTAAGTGTGCTCAGGCCGGCGTGTATCCGTGTCCGTATCCGCGGCCTTGTGTTTAACTACCCACTTTATGATACACACCAGAACACACATACTCCCGTCTTGAAGTGTGCATTTGAAAATAATGGCCCTTGGCATTATGCAACTCTTTGCACACACTGAGCCTGTTTTAAAAGTTACGGAGGGCAATATTATGGCTCATCTTTGAAAGCAGGGGGCTGTAAAAGATCATTGTAACTCCCTCATGTGACAAGCTGTTTTACAATCGCATCATTAAAAGCTATTGAGAGAGAGCATGGGCCATATAAGCTTGGGGAAGGTAAGCAGCAGCCAATGTAGGCGGCATGCTCTCTTTTCTCTCCTGACGCAGCACTGAAATCAGGGCATTCCTTACTGCAAGGAGTGCTGCTGCCCTAACATAATGTTGTTCTTTAATTAAACTATCTCTGCTGTGCAGTGTAAAGGAGCGGGGGAGAAGGCAAATAGGTACGGTAACCTTGGGCAAATGGCTGAAAACAATGCAATGTGAATTGTGAGGAGTATTGTCGGTTCCTTGTCGGGCACCGCAGGTGTGTGTGCGCATTAATAGTGTGTGTGTGTGTGTGTGTGTGTGTGTGTGTGTGTGTGTGTGTGTGTGTGTGTGTGTGTGTGTGCACTTTCCAGACTGGTCGCCAATTAAAACAAGCCTCTGCTCAGTCAAAACATGAAACTGACTCTTGCAATCACAGTTATGAATTAACCATCAGAGCTCATTACAGGAATCAGGTGATCAGCCTCTGAAGCAGCTTCAACTTACAAAAGATTAAAACCTGAAACTCAATATTGTCCCCATTAAATAATGTGCATAACCCAGCACTGAGGTCTCATATAACAAATAACACAGACACACTGTATGTGCATTAATATGTGAGCCTGCATCACTTAAACAAATACACATGTGATTTTTAGGTATCTTAAATATGTTTTCCATACAAGTGGAGGTCTGTTGTTTGTTTTAAACCATCTACTGTGTGCAAATATAGATATTTGAGCAATGAAACCACAAAAAATAATAAAATAATAATAGGCTAGTTTTATTTTTGTTTATTGAGTTGATAGAGTTAAATATGTATTATAATAATACTAAATGCATATGTAGGCTAATCTGTCATTATTTCTGCAAAAACGAATTGAGCCTATAATCTATTCATAATTCAGGTTTGTGCAATAATGCCTGAAATCCCGCTATAACAAAATAGTAAATATGTAAATTTAATATTAGCGGTGGTTCATTTTATTGCGACTTTTATCGGGAGTTTGTGTCCGGATGGTGCAGGAACTTGACCTGTAATTTCTTTCAGCTATAGTCGTGGTAGGTCAGGTTGACTACTGCTGAGATTCAAAGGGAATAAATCCGCTATCTTCGTGTTGATCCGCGTCCTGTGGTTTCATCCACCGGCCTCAGGTTTCTGCTGCCTGACAGAAAGCTGGCGCACAGACCAGAGTCCGGTTTAACCTGAGGATCACTGGCAGAGAAATAAGCCAACAATTTATCAACTGACCTATAATCTGATATGGACGAAGGCAGAATGTAGAATAATCCTGCTACTGTTTATTCAACCTGCTCTTATCATGATGCGGTTCAGCTGATGGTCTCTAATTTAGGAGGCTGCACTTCACCCTGCCGCCGCTAGGAGGAGGTATGAATGAAGACAGATCTGCAAACTCAGCTTCAGTGAAATCATTATGAACCACAAGTGGAAAAATGACCCAATGAATCAGGATATCGTTAAAAAAGGGTCTAATATAGGAACAAGTAGGGATGAAAAAATAAAAGTGGGACAAGCAGAGTGAGAGAGGAATAAAAATATATATTTTTTATGTTTTCAATTATAATGAATTACTGTATAAATCTATAATTGAATCTCACCTTTGGTCTCTTCAGGGTTCAACCAGTGAGAAACAGAAAATAATCATAATATGGAGAGTGGATTTTTAGAAAAAGGACCCAGAGAAAATGCCATTTAGAATTCAAGATTTCCATTTGGCCGCCTGAAAAGAGCCTTAACGCCAATTGTCCTGCTGGTCATCTCAGTCGATAGGATGCAAATGTGGAAGGTCTATAGGGCCTGGTGCGGGAAAGCCATTGATTTGAGATGAATACAGTGGCTACTCTCAGGCCCTTCACAGTTATTAGGACTAATAGAGAAACATAAAATAGTGAGAGAGAGAAGCAAGAGATCCGCACAAATGCTCTAAATAGCTGGCTACTCCACAGGCCTCTCGGAGAGTTTGGCTTGCAATTTGCATTCCATTGTGTGACAACTTGTAATCCTCCCCTCAGCATGCCAAGAAACACACAACAGATTTATTGTCCCAGTCAACAAATCGTTTAAGTCATCCCAAACCTATTACTGCCTAATGCAGTGGGAGCGCCCCCCCACCTCCAGCCACGCCACCCTTCCCCCCTCCCCTTCTCCTCCTCCTCGCCTCAGCCACCGGAGCCGTGCACACACACACATCCCGCACGGCCCGGGGCCCCCGCGGCTCCACCGCTTTGTTGGCCCCTTCGGTCTATTCAGGCTGGATGTACTTGGGAGGCTGAGAGAGGGACAGAAACCGAGCAGGGGTTTTTGAGGCTCAGACAGTTTTGGTGCTGGACGGACATGAGGTTTTTCACCGCTGCGGGGCCACACAGGCTGAGCGCACATTTCACACATTTCAAGTGCAAATTTGTGGGGGGAAAAATTCACTTTTGCTTCTTTAGATTAACTTCAAATCAGCGGAATGCAGCTAAAACAGAGCTAAGGGTTTATTTTTAACTTGATGATGGCTGAATTTAAATATGTAACACAGAAAACATTTAAAATATTCGATCCAGACCTGTCTGCAGTTTAATTTTAGTCCAAAATTGCTGTTATTCTCTGAGAACTTTGCCCTAAATTCTACTTTTGTTTATTATACTGTTTATTTTTCAAGCATGTGCAGCATCTTAAGTAAATCATCACGCGTCATATTGTTCTTAGACAATAATGAGCGAAGCATGACAGTTGTTTTGGTCCCTGTTATTATATTTGATGGAGGGAGACCACATCCTCACGTGTCTACAGGAAAAAACCAGAACAAGACTGGAGATGGTATTTTTGCATGTCTGGGACAGGCGTGGACTGACTGACTGACTGTTTGTTGTGGGGGGGAAGACAGACAGGAAGATGTTTTTTTATGCAGAATATTTTTCACCTTTTTCAAAAAAAAAATCACAGCATCATCTGAAGCAGCAAATGTGCTCTTAAAGAGTTTTGAATTAAGGGATTTAAAAGTGAATGAACTGAATTGGGATTTTACCCCAAAAAAGGCAGATAATGAAAGAGAGAGAGGAGGGACAGAAAGAGAGACTGCGGCCCATCTGCGTGTCTCGGCCCCCGCACCGCAGGACTCAAACGCGGGGTCAGCCCGCAGAGAAGGGAACGATCCCCCCCTTCCTCCTCCACCCCCCCTCCACCAGTCATCTTCCCCACAAACACAACAGCCCTTTGATTCGTTTGTTTGGACACACACATTCATGTCTAATTGTTGTTTTTCTTTTTCAGCGTGCCCCACAAGGCGCACATGCATCATGCGGGACAGACAGCATATGGCCTCGGTGCTCCTCTCTGACCACACTAAACGGCTCCGCGCTGCGCCGCCGCTCCCCATCGCACGCGGAGCAGCAGGCCAGCGTCAGTCTGCGTCTATGGAGATCAACACGGCCATAATTATAACGGAAGTCCGCGTCCGTTTTAGCATCAATGAAGAAGAACCCCGAAAATACAGATGATGCAGCCGACAATGCGCTGAAGTCACGCATTCGTTGGGAAAATTGTTTTGGGGGGCGGGGATGAAATTTTGATATTATCAATTGTAATTAGACAAAATTAGGCCAAATTCTACCTTTAATTCCTAAAAAAATCAAGTTCAATCTATCAAATGGGATCATCGTCATATTTCAATACTCACTCCAGAAAAGTTTAAATGATGGACACTTACATCCTCCACTATCTGAGCCAGTCTGAGAAAATGTACAGCACAATAAAACAGTAATGATAGACCAATAATAGGCGAGGAGCTATAAGGTAAATTACAGTCTTTAATTGGCTGCTCAATCAGGTGATCAGCCTTTCAAGCAGCTTCGACTTACATCACTTGAACACACGTGATTTTTAGGTTTTTTTAAATAATATGTTTTCTATATAGTGGAGGCAGAAAATCGCTTATAAATAATAATATAAAATAATTCAAAGCCTTTAATTGTCTGCTCAAAACCTGGAACTCAATATTAAACATTGTGCATAACCCAGCAATGAGGTCTCATAGAACAAATGACAAAACACACACTATATATGCATTATTATATGAGCCTGCATGTAAGCTGCATTACTTAAATACACATGTGAGCTTAAGGTTTTTCGAATAAGCAGTTTATAAGATTAAAACCTGGAACTCAATATTGTCCCTATTAAGCATGACCCAGCACTGTGATCTCATATGAGAAATAACAGACACACTGTATAAGGATTAATATGTGAGCATCACTTAAATGCACATGTGATTTTTAAATATTGTGTTTTCTATATAGTGTAGGTCTACTGTTTGTTTTAAACTATCTACTGTATGCAAATGTAGATATTTAAGCACTGAGCCCACAATTCAGTCATTACTCCGATACACTAATGACAGCACATGAACCTGGGGGTAAATGACAAACTTTAATTGTCTGCTTGCTGCCAGGCTGCACAGACCAGCGCCCCCACTCTTCTGTCTAACTTCACTCTGTATTTCTCCTACCAACAAACTCTCATCTGACTGTTTAACACCCAATTTCAAGGTCCAGCAGAGGCCGGACTTCATTCATTTTTTTAATGAAACCCTAATCCGCCTTCATCCTTATTTAAACGTCACTCAGTGTAAGACAGGAACAAGGCAACATTCTGCAGCAGGTGAATGAAGGGGTTAAGAAAACCTTCATTGTACCAAGCTCACAACGACATGAAACCTGCATCACACAGTCAAAGCTGAAACACATGTTCTCCATTTCCACGCAGTCCCTGACGCTGCTGTGATTCACGGAGCAACTCCTGGGCCACCAAATAACATCAGCCATTACATAATACACTGAAAGAGCTCAAAACAATAGGAGCAGGATTTGCTTGAGATAACTTATTTAAATAAGTACAATTCACATTCAAATGGTTGATTAATTGAGCAGACGTGAGTAGATTATTGACTTGTCCCAATATTTTATTTAACTAAATAAATTAAAACGTGCTAATTGAAATGATGTTATTAAATTAAATATTATCTTATAGTAGGGATTTAATACAATAATAAAAGCAGTAACAACAACAATGCATTTTGGTTGTTAATTTATTATTATCATAATTATCATCATCATCATTATTATTATTATTATTATTATTATTACATAGGATGATGATGATTATCATTATTAGTACTGATTTATTGTTTCTATTATGAGTTATTACCATATTAAGAAATCCAGTACCCCTACACCAAAGAGGAAAAAAGGCCCCTTATAGGCAACACATTTACAGATGTTACATCTAACAGAATGAGCTACATGTCAGTGCAGCTGAGGTCCACTGAAGTGGCTCACTGGCATTAATTTATTTTGTCAAATTTAATTTTCTCTGAGAGTGCGTCAAGGCCAATGAAGCCTGGATCAGGAGGGATGTTTGTAGTTGTGCTTGGCAGAGAAAGCTGGCTTGTTTCACGATAGCACGACCTTGTGTTTCAAAGACTATTTTTATTTCATTTTTATTTCTTTATTTCTCAGCCCCTGAGCATCAATTTCCACCATGTGGCAAAAGTTGCTACAAGTACCCCAGTCTATATATTGTCTTTTCATATTAGCTAATATTCCAACTCATCCTTTTAAATTCTGGGACTTTTTATTTGCACAAAAAAATATGTTCTTATTTTTATGTGAAACTTTTTTTTTTTTTAGAAATAAATTAATAAGGCAAAATATTTAGAAATAATTTAAAACACAAGTCATACTCCTACAATCCTCAACTCAATATGATCAGGAAGCAAAAAAAAAAAAAAAAGGCAAAATAAAGTAGCAGGAAGTCAGAACGAAAGCTCTTCATTTGGAAGAGCTGAGGGCCTAAATTAAGTCTCCCTCAAGGCAAATGTGAAGCCAGAATGACCTAAGCGACATGAATACATTTGTCTGGCCACACGGCTCCTTGCACACATGCCCTTGGTTAGGTTGTCTCCTTTTGCAAGACTTCCCACAGATTCTGAGCGTAACTCAATCTGTCGACAATCAATATGCTGCCCAGAGCCTATTGAATAAATACATGATTCAATTATTTGGAAAACTCAGCTGCATGCACCCCTTTTTTCATCTCATCAGTGGAAGGAAATCGAATGCAGAAACTGAGTCAGATTTGGCATTCTTTTCGGTGGTACTCCAAATGTTACAAAAGGAAATTAATTCAGAAAGAAAATCCACTTTTAGTTCACCTTTGGCACTATTTTGCAACACTAACATCCATAAACATTTACAATATTTCAGTCCTGCCAGAGTATATTCCAGTAGGTCTGACCCGGTGCGGTGGTAGCAGAGAAGCAGGTGTTTTTTCTTGCTTGTTGGAGGGTCCTACCATGAGCTTAAGGACACTGTCATCCTGGGTCCCCCCCATTCTGCAGCCCTGTTTCACCTCCTCTCTCTTCTGGACGGCCTGCTGCTCTCCCCTCCCTCCTCCTCCTCCTCCTCCTCTTCTTGGGCCTTTGATCAAAGCTGGCCTCTCTGCCACAGCTGCCCATCAGGGGGCTCCTCACCCTCACCTACAACAACACTGCCTGCTGGGCGTCCCTCTCTGATGCACACACATGGGTGCAAACACACGGGGGCAAACGCAGGAACCCACACACAGATTCACACACAGATCAAGTCCTCCAGAAAACTATTATTAATTTTTAAGGAAACAGCGAACAGGATGTTGTTACCTCAAGAGATGTGAATTATTTTTGCATGCATGTGAGTGAGCTCCAGAGGAGGAACAACAAGCGTTATGTGAGAATGAATGTGAGGTGTGCGTGTGTGTCTCTGTGTTTGGGTGGGTACGTCAGTGTGTTGAGGTCTAACCATGGGTTCACCAAATCACACAGGTTCATATGTGTTTTTGCCAAGTGAAAGAGACAGGGAATGTTATCCAGAGTGCATGCCATGCTTCGACTGAGCAAACACATTATGCGCTGGGAGCTGCATTTTCCACATACAAACAGACACCAGAACAAACAAGCACCACAGCTTGCTTACATATGTAGGACTGTACTTAGGTCCACCTGTAAGCTTTTATCTGAAGGCCTGGTGCCCAAGTTACTTCCTCTTCTGTACTTGACCTCAAAACTCCTCTCATTTGGCATGTGTACCCCCAATTATAGACACAAGAAACACTTTGGTCTGCTTTCCAGAGGCACTGGGAGCATTCCAGTGCAGAATTTTCATAAACTCTTCTGTTTTACTCATCGTGGCGGCAAATGTTTGTTGACTTCTTTTCTTTGTCTTTTCTCGATGGGAGCGTTGTTGGTTTCTCTTTGAAATCCACTGTTCTCCTCCAGAACTGGAAGTAATCCTGTCGAAACATCTGGTGATGACTCAGGCTGCATATCAGATACACATCACATGTGATTCATTATCCTGAGGTTGGCCTGTCCCGGGCAAATTGGACTTTGTATATTTTCAGACAGTCCCATACATATACATGGGACCCGGCTGTGATGACACATCGGCCCGATGAAAGTGTTTCCAGTGTTTGTGTCCCAGTTCAAAGGGGTTGATGGGTACCTCCACTGGTGATGTGACACAGGAAGCACCTTGGGCCAATCCTCTCCACCCTCACCTGCGCTCCAAGCCCCCGTCACCCTGCTACCCCACCCCCTCCCCAACAACTCTGGGGTCAATTAACTAATTAAGTGCCAATTAAAGCATTAACTGCCTCCCGGAGGTTGTGAGGTAGCGCTGGGGTGGGACGTGGAGCAAGTGGCCCTGCACGGGGGTGAACCAGAACAAGTTCAAAAGGGTTTTATTTCCTCAAACACAATGACAAAGAAGAACACTGCTGGGAGAGTGGATGACTTCAGTATATTTAAAATGTCGTCACTATGTGGTAAAAGGAAAATGAAACACAGATCTTTTCCAACCATTAAATGTGTTTGTAATTGTGTTTGATAAATTGCTTTATTATGCATTGAAAATCACATGTTCAATATTTAAATAAAGGACTTTACGTGAATAAATAAAAGATGTAAAGGATATGACATGAATAAGAAGTTTTATAATTATAAAACTGGCATTTTTCTATTCACATATCGCAGATGGATTAAAAAAAAATGAACCCTGCTTGGTGCTCATGTATCTGTGCACACTGATATAAAGTTTAATCTTGCAGGTGCTGGGTGGGTGGAAGTTACCACATTAGACAGTGCCAACAAGTTTAGACAAACACAGGAAAGTCTTTGAAAGTCAATTATCTATACTTCCTGATACCATTGGAGTTACTTTGACTGCCCACCTGCCTCTTCACACAGGTTAAAATATGCAGTAAGAATTATTTCTGAATGTTTGACCCAGGTCTGGCTGTGCTATCCCCCACATAGACACAACTACTGTTAACACCTCTAGCTCTGTGCTGAATACAGTGTTCTCTCTGTGTGTGATTTTTTTTTTCTCCAACGAACCCCTGCTGTTTGCCTGGACTGCGCTTAAACCTTCAGCGGTCAGGGTTGAAGGGGGAACTGAGAGTCAATGAGGTAAAAAAGCATGAAGGGCGACATCCATACCTCTTCAGAGGGCTGAATGTACAGGACGAAGGGTGGATACATAAGTAGCAGTGCATGTCCATGTAACGATCAAATGTCTCCCTCGTAGAGTTGAGGTCAATTTGCTCTCAGTTTACTCAGTTTAACATGTAACTCAAAACTGCAATTCATTAAATAATAGAATACACTTAAACCCTGAATCACTTCCTTATAGGTTACTGTAGCAATTTTATGCTTATTTTCAACTTTAATTTTTAGGGAAAATCCACTTGGTAGGTTGACTTAGAAGTGAATTAAACTTTGCTGCCTTGCAAAGGAGATACTGCCCTCTGGAAAATGATTTCCTGTTTGCAAGACTCAGGTCCAAATCCCATCTGTTACCTATACGTCCCTCAGAGCAGCTGCAAACCGACTTCCCTCCCGAACACGGGCTCCCAGCAAGGTTAGGCTTGGCCCTGCTCGCTCCCCACAGGCCCCGTTACTGGACTCTTTTCCTCCACATTTAGGACCAACAGGCTGTGTCCCTCGCTTCCCCTCCTCACACCGTGTTTACCCAGGCTGGACGCCACCTCCCTTTCAGCAGGTTCACATGGAGTTCGAGAAATCACATCATCATGACACGACAGAGAGGGCAGCGACAAGCAACATCACCGCTGTCGTAAAAAGCGAAGCAGCTAAATCCAGAGTGCTCTTAAGTTTCCATTCAGTAGGCAAACGGGCAGCTTCACAGGAGACGGGTGGGAGGAATGCAGCCAGCGAAAAGAGGACAGATGAAACGGATCAGAATAAAAATATTGTCTGAGACTGTGATGACAAAATGATGTAATTCTCGCTGAATGAGTAGGTTAAGCTTTAAGATGTAATCTATCTCACCTTTCAGGCATTTTAGTAAGACGGGGGATAATTAATGTGCGGCAAAAGTTTTCATAAGCTTTGTGGCTTCCAAGGCATTCATACAAATGTTATGTGAGACAGGAGGAGAGGGGAAAAAGACACCATGGGAGTGAAGGCTGTGAGGAGGAGTGACACAGAAAGGAGGAAGACAAGGAGTCGGACAGAATGTGGAAGAAAACACGAGACAACAACTCAACACAAGTGACTGCAACTGTTAGGCATTATCATCCTTTTGCATGGCCAGAAATTCTTGCGATGCACATAAACATGCACAGGCACATACATGCACCCAAATGGACAATCCAAGGAATGCTGACAGCAACTGCTCCTTCGGTGTTGAGAGGGAATCTAAGGAATGGTACCGTGAGGAATTTCAGATATCTGAAGCAATCTTTCACTTTCCTCCTAGTGAAGGAATTTCAGCTCTTACTGTTTTGTGAAAGCAGCGAACATCTGAGACTCATTCATCAGCTAACACTGCTTGTGCGCTATCTCCGACTAAAGTAAAAACAAGGACAAATGCTTCTGTTCTATATGCAGCAATACATCAGGTCGCAGGTTAACACTTAAACCAGCAGCCTTTTATGAAATATTACCCTCCTACCTCCAACTCCACTCTCTCTCAGTCTCTATCTCTCATCTCTCCTTTGCTGAATGTTTCTTCTGGCACTCGGCTCCCCTGTCTGTGTGCATCAACAAACACAAGAGGAGGAACCAGCAACTGTATTAACAGATGGCCAGAGTCAATAAAACACACACAAATCAAGTGTTGGACACATCTGTTGTATGTAGAGTCTGACTAATCTTTCTGTGTGGTTCCACGGGAGTGATGGAATCACAGCAGCTTGGCCAGATTAGAGGGGACAGGGCAGATCACCCAGGGGACAGCAGGCTGCTTTGGAATGGATCGTAGGATGGAGATAAAGCCTGATAGAGGCCGGGGGGACATGTTTTAGTCCAATAAAGTCAGTAGCATGGATAAGGGCCAGGAATAAATGTCCTATCATGTGTCCATTAGCTTACTGTGGAGAGACTTTTTTAAACATATGTATTAAGCCACTATCTGAGTCACATCACATTTTTTTACAAGACAGCATCTACATACAAAGTTACAGACATCCCTGACCACGTAATACAAAAAACTAGGGTAGGGTAGTATGGATAAAGTCTTCTATCAGATGTGATTGTATTTTTTGATATTTGTGATACAGCAAAATTTCTGGAAACTGTTCAAAGTTAATATCTGTTTTTGCATCACTTGGATGGAACAGTCATATTAAACCAATGCTGCCATAAAGATCTTTCCATCCTGCCTATTCTGAGATATTAGAAGGATAGTTACCATAGTATGAAGAGTATGGCAAAATGTCATATACATCATCACATCACCCAAACCTATAGAAAACACTACATACATGAAATTATGCAACCAGGTTGGTGCTAAACTGACTCACTGAGGATTAGATTTTATGCTTAAAAACCCCATAAACTTAAAGTGGCAGAGCAATTAAGCTCAAACAGTCCTAATGGATATGTCAAGTTTGTTGAACTGTGTGGGATAACCAACTTACTAACAGTGTGACAGAGTGAAGTATCATAGCTGCTGGTTGCAGCTAATAAAATATACATGAAAGACAGTGATTAATAAAGAGAGAGAAACATGAGGAATGAGGGGAGGACAGAGACATACTGTTGAGAGAATGGAGACAATTACAATTACAAGAATAAAACATTAACACAATCCTGATGAAAGTACTGACAGTGATTAATAGATCCTTCCTTTGCTATGACAATTACTTCAAAATAACTTGAGTCACCGATTCCTCAAATTTAATAATATTCTTTCAATTATTATTTTGGCACATTATATAATTTAATTAACATCGTCAGTTTCTAGGTTATTCTTTGAGATGGGTTGAGGATTTAATCAGTTAATGTGTCCTCTTAATGCAATGCACAACCATGGCAGCAGTTGTTGCTGACATGTCCACTCCAGCAGCCTCTGCGTCACTGGAAAGTCAAACATTACCAGTGAGATATAATTGGGAATAAGCCATTATGGAAAGGCCAGCACTGCTGTGACTGGAGAGACGAGACAGTGCACGGAGAGGCCGGCTTGCTGCTGATTAGAGGCAAGGTTAATGCTGCACAATGTTAATCCTCCATTTGTCTGAAAACATATCAAACAAAAATGTGCAGCAAAAACTGAATGCCAGTGAGCTGGCTGAAAAATAATGAAGGCTCAAAAAAAAAGCACCAAACATCAAACAGATGTAATCAGATGAGGTCGATAAGCATACGGGCTCGGTTAATTCCCAACAAATTATCTAATCCAGATGTTGCACTCTTAGTGTAAACACAGTGCCCTGCAGAATCATAAAACAAATAAGCATGAAAAAGGTTTAAAGTTTCAAACAGAGCCTAACCCCGGGCCGAGACCTTTCCACCGAAAAGAAAAAAAAGAAAAGAAAAATCCACACCACACACTCCCCCTTTGCTGCCTTCTTGAAACAGGAAAATGTAAATATGGTAATATTTAGCACGTGTTTTAAAACAGATCGGTTTTCTCAAGCAGGGAGAAGCAGAGAGAGAGAGAGAGAAGGTGAGAGAGAGGCAGACAGGGAGAAAAAGAAATGAAAAAAGTGGCCCACACACGATAGAAGGCCTCCCCAGATTTGTGTGTGTGTTCCAGTCTGTGCGATGTGGACAGGCTGCGGCTTCCTCTGTTTGCACACAGTTCCACCAAGAGCTCTGGCCCAGCGCTGATGGCCTTGACACACTCCAAAACACCAAACTGGATCTGTCCCACTGTGAGTCTAGAGAGTCAACAACAACTTAACAATAGGAAAACACCACTCTAACGGGTCATATCATCCATCTGTACACCGCAGCCATTTTTCATGGAGGGAAAATAGGAGGTGGAAGATTAAAAAAAAGGAGGGAGAGAGAGAGAGAGAGAGAGAGAGAAAGGGAGAGAGAGCAGAGGGAGGAGCAGAAATGGAAACATATGGATGTGTTTAAGGACCACCAGGGAAGGGAAACTTGTGCATTTTCGCATAAACCCCGATAAACTCCAAATATGTAATTACACGGGGTTTAGGGCTTGTCTGTTGCCGATTCATTCAGGAATTTCTGGTTACGTCTCTCTGAGAGTTCGGGTGTAACAGGGCTCTTTATCGTTCTCAAGTGGCGGATCTGCTCAGCTTAGTTGCGGCCAAGCCTTCCACACACACATGCACGCACACATACAAACACACACACACTCAGCCCAGAACCTGCACAGTGTGAGAGTGCCATTGTCCCCCCACCTATTTAACAAGGCGGTGTGTGAAAGAAGAAGGCAGTCAAAAGAAATACCTCCAACTACATAAAAAAAGGCAAAGGAGTGGGACCTCGTAAAATACCTGCAGCACGTTTAAAGATTTCATCACGTCGCAATATTTATAGTTCTTCAATTCCTTGTCAGTGTTTGTAGCCAATTTGTTGTGCTCCAATAAATAGACTGGCCTATTTATCAGCAGACCACATGGCAGCCATTTATGGAGTCTAACAAGAGGCAGATGTGTTTTGTATATGTTTTCACATGCAGGTTTGACGCGCTGACAGGCCGAGACAGATAGCTGAGATGTACAACCTCTGTCCCGACTGCAGTATCGGCTGTAAACATCAGCTCTGATTAGACCGTGGAAAACACAAACATGCCTCTCCGGCCATCCCCGAGCCTTATTTGTCTTCCCATGACAAAGGTCTTTGATTCATACACTGGCTGCATCACTCTGACTGCAAGTGAGACATGCAATGAGGGAGTGTGCACCTTTTCCTGCTGCCTGTGAGGCCTGTGCATGTGTGTCTATGTGTGTGTGATGTCTATCCCTGAGAGTAAACACAAACTGTGCATTATGTGTGTACATTTAAAAGTGTCTATTTCTTTGTACTTTCTTGTGTTGTGTGTCTACGTGTGTGTGTGTGTGTGTGTGTGTGTGTGTGTGTGTGTGTCTGAGTGTTGCCAATTACCCCAGCTATAAATACAAGATCCCCATCCGTCACTGAGTTTCTGGGTGGCTGCAGCGCCGCCATAATTGGTTTCAGATGGTCACCCAGATCTTTCTCTCTCTGCTGCAGCGCCATCACACTGCCTGTGTGTGAGAGAAAGCCGCAGGGGAGGGCGAGGTGGAGAGAGGGAAAAAAAAAAGATGAGTGACAGGAGTGAATAAATACAGAGCGAGCACAGGAATAAACAAGCAGACACTAAATGTTTCTTTTGTCCTGAAATTCTCCTCAGCCTGCAAGTGGTGAGCTGGGAGGGAGGGAAAGGAGAATTTGACTTGTTAACTCAATAAGCGCTCATGGTTTTGTAACCGGTGTTTTCATATTGATGTGATTTATTAAAATCAGATGAGGATTGGCAGACAGGATATTTGGGTCAGATGTGATACAAATGTTGACATGTTTGTTTCTGCATTATGAATGCAGGTGAAAATACAAAATCACATATTTTCTGCTTAGGTCAGCTTGACATTGACACAAAAATGTAATAAAAATCCATTATTATACAATATATTTTGACAGCATTTCAATTTCTTTAATAGTACTGAATTACCACTATATAGCAACAATAAATCTTACAAAATTAGACAATAAAATTCAGTGGTAATAATCTAGTTTCTTAATGAGGCTTTAATCTATTTATTCAGTGATAATGGATTGGCTCACCATGGTAATTTAACTTGATGGTATTTATTTGATGTGATGTTACTTAGGGATTTGGGTGAACCAAGCTTAAGTGCTATTTCTCTATCTGGTCCCAGAAGACACTAGATCAATGGCGATATTAACAATAAATTAGCAGACTTGGCCTATCGATTCAGAGAGCAGAGGACACTGTGACTCAGTGACAGCTGGTGAGTAGCTCAGTCTGAAAAGGTTGGATCAAAGAGGAATAACAAGTAACCAAAGCCGAGAATTGTGCCTCTAAATTCTTACTGGGAGAAATATACAGTAGGCTAAGTTAGGGTGATGTTGTGGCAAATAAAATAGGACAGTGTGACCTTCAGGAGGTAATTAAACAACACTGCAATAAAAATAAAAATTAAATAAAAGCAAATTTGTTTTCCATTAGGCCCTGTCTTTATTACTTTAGTCATTCAAGGGTTCATGAACAATATGAAACAAATACACACATTACTGACCACACCTGCACCTAAAATATATGTGAACCCAGGGCATATTTAACAAGTCATACATGTTAGCTCCTTCTCTATAATAGCTATAATACACCTGCCTGCTGCATGTTTCTGTTTATGCTACCTATGTGTATAGTGGCGTCAATTCACAGCTCACTGATTCCATCCTTCAAACTTTGCAGGCTCCATCCAAATAAAAAATGTGAGAAAATTACCTTCATTGTGAACCTTCACATCTACAAATTTGCACACTGCAAATTTTCACACTACTCCCATAAACCCTCTTCTCACTGGCCCTATAGACTACCTGTTTTCATCCTGGCCGTGGGAAAGCAGTGGAGAGGAGACACGTTTTTTTTTTTTTCCCTCTATGGTTCCTGTTAATGTGGCGGCGGCTCAACAATTATTACAGACATTTCTAGTCGGCGAAGCCAAGAGCATGCGGACGCACAGGAATCCTCAACCGCTACAAATCCATTAAATCCCTCTCATTAGAGCACGAGCCTCGTTGCTGCAAGGCGGGACACAGAGCAGGGGCGCGTGCTGATTCTCACGCCGGGTGTCGCCCTGCCCTCACAGGCTCCCCTCCGCACCGCACTCATTACTGGCTTGCTGTGTCTCTAATTGCCTCATTTTGTTGACAACAAAAACAACAACAGGACATCAACACAACAACACACTCATTTCAGTGCCAGCGTAACTCCAGCAGAGGTTGTCTTGTACAGTGTTCAGATCCTTCACTTAGACAAAAGTAGCAATAACATAAACTAATACTACTCAGTTACAAGTAAATGTGGGTGATAAAATCCCACTTTTACATACTATATCATTTGACTATTATAAGTAAGCAGCATTTTACTATTGTAGTGTCGTGGTGTTAGCTAGCATCATCACAATTTAAATGCTTAACGTGTTCTATGTAAAATCGTAATTTGTAATTGTTAAATTAATGTAATAGAGTAAAAAGTAATGTTTCCAGTATTTCCCTCTAGCGCAGTATAAGTGGCATGAAATCAAATCAAATTTGTACATAAGCACTGGACAGTAGATAAATGTAGTTACATTTCAACAGTAATCACAGAAAGTGAAGTAGTGTTAAAAAAATTGGGAAAACGTCCAACCATCTATTTCTGTACCACTATATCCCAGCATGCATTGGGGGAGAGACCGAGAACAACCTGGGCACGTCACCAGTCTCAGGTCACATTGCGAACTTCGACTGATAAAAAGAAAAATTAATTTTATTCTAAGATAAACACAGCAGTTATTATTATTAATTTGATAAATACTGTACCTATTCAACCGTGGGCTAATAGATGCATTTAGGGACCTATAACTGAAGGTATTTCTTTACAAGCAGCAAACTGAGTAAGGTCCAATTCAGTGGAAAGCTATTTTACAGTATTATTCAATTTCTTATAATATAGTATGACACGCTCTTATTTTTTATAGTTCAACTGGAAAGCAAGTGAAAAAGGAAGCTAAAATAACAAACCCCATATTTTTTTGCCAGGGGAAATTTATTACAATCCAAAACATCCAACAGGATCGGTGCTCCATTTTAAATAGGAAAAGTAAGTTGTTTCTATAATACAGTGCAGCCCCAAGCTTGATTTATACACTGGTCCATAAATCACACTGACATTTTCAACTGTGTCAGCTGAATCCTGTTTTTCACGGTGTACTCTACACTGTCTGTCAACAAGTGATACGTCTGTGTCAGAGGGGATTAAGACATCGGAGCCATGCGAAGTTGGTCTTCAGAACGAATATTTGGATTTTTGTGTTTAACAACTGGTGGAGGTGGAGGAAAAGTGTAGACAAGAGAAGAGATGGGGGGAGTTCAAGTGGAGGAGGGCGAGAGCGGAGAAACGACGTACATGGGTGAGAAAGACGCTGCTGGAAGATGGAGAGGCCAGGCGAGGAAAGCGAAAGGAGGAAGACAGGGAGGTGAAGGAGAGGACAGCAGGCACTCATCAGGAGGAGAGCCGAGAGGGGAGCGGAGGCCACAGCGTGGAGAGCGGGCCCTTGTGAAAATGGAGATGTACTAAACCTTTGCTAACCTGGATCGCCCAAGATAAAATATTTATATATGCTATTGTGTGACGGAGCGCTGGGCTGAGTAGAGCCTTAATTTGTTTTTCTCCAGGGTAAATTAATTCCCTCCCCATCATCAGTGGAGTGAACCCATAGTGATTACTGCCCGGTCTCCCTCTAGCCCCTCCTGCAACAAGCACTTGGGAGATTTTAATGGTCAAAGTCCACCTTACAATTATACTTCATCTGCTCCATACATTTCCATAGATTAAAGGTGAAGCAGAAACACTTAAGGGAGATGAACGTTGATCCCTCACAGCCTCATCTCCTCTTCCATCTCTTTTCTATATCATCCCCATCGGTCCTTTCTTTCTAAACCCTCATCTCATTCTCATCTTTGGTGTCGATCGTGGAAAACAATTCAAAACAACATACTCACCAATGAAACATAACTGATTTGACAAGTGCAGACAGTCAATTGTTTACCCTTTAGATGTAAGCTACAATATTGTGCCAAGTGGGTATTTATCTGGATACATGTAGATCATCATCATTAACTGTATATGTATGGCTCATCTCATACATTGAATAGATGTATAAACAGGATGGACAGAGTGGAGAAAAGGCGACGTCTGTGTCAGCTAACCATATGTAAAACACATAGTCAAAGGGCACACAGTGTGAACAACATTTGCAGCCCAGCACAGATTGACACTGATTGTCATGCTATTACAGGCAAATAGCAACACTTGGTCGGCAGTCGACAGGGCATAATCATGTGTGACTAACAGTGATGGAGAGAGCGCTACAAAGGCAAGGCGAGGTGGTGGAGGTGCAGGCTCTTTGTCTCCCCTACCATCTTCCTCATCTCTGAGTAGCCTGGAGGGGCGAACAGAACGGGAGATGATAAAAAGATGGAAGCCACTCAAAGTTCAAGGCAGGGGTGCCCTTTCATCTATTTCAAGACAATCATGGTGGGTTCTACATGTACATTACTGTAAACTACCAATCTTTGCTCCCTCCAGAAGGAGCAAAAGCCAGGAAGAAGTGAAGAGGTTGGGGCACAACTAACTCCTGCATAATACTTTTTCTTTTCTTACATTGATGGTTTGGGAAAAAAAGTCAAATACACGACAAAGGGCACACTGCTACCATCACCCTTATATACTACAACAGCAAATACATTTCAGTATTCACTTTTAGTGGCAAAAGTTTTATCACACATTTTCATGGCTATGATTTGTTAAGGTTGAGAAAAGACTGTGGCTTTGGTTAAACACTGAAAGACTCAAAAGTGACATGAAGCATGAGACAGGAAGTATTTACTTTATTAACATTTAAGTGAAGCCATGATCTTATCTTAACCTTATCCAAAGTGCTTTTGTTGCCTAAACCACACGGGGAACTGAGGATGCAAACCCTGATCTCTGGTATTGAAAAAGAAAGCTCAGGAGGGAATTAAACAACGCACACACTCACACAGTAAGTGATTGAATTCAACTACATTTGGCTGAACAATCATTTCACATCTAAATTTGATTTGTAAATGTGGTTCCTTTGTATAGTGTGGCTTGAAGCCTTCAGTAATTTAACAAAAAATGGGCAGAGAACATATGACATATCTCAAGTCAAGTATTGTGAAGTAAGCCTCACTCTTGTACCCATCATACCCCCCAAGGAGAGAGAAAGGAGGAAGTGGTGATTCAACGACATGGATTAGTCAGACTGCCCACAAGTCAGTCAGACATCAGGTCAGTCAGGGAGCCAGTAAGTCCACCACAGCCTATGTAGTCATTGTCTTGTCCATTACCTATGCATTTCCTCAGCAGTGGTGGGCCACCGCAGTAAGAAAATTACCAGCCCTAAGCCCAATTCCCTCTCATACGGCAAGTAAGTACAGGGCCAATGGTTAGAGCTGTTTTGATGCTGCTGCATGCACCAGAACCACAACTGGAACTGATGGACAGTTAACCTTAACTGTAATTAACCCCAGACAGCACTGCTGCTGAATTGTCTTTGGTGAATAAGCATTGTTGTCCCGTGCTACTCATTCTGATGTGTCCCATAGAGAGACTATTTTAAACCCTGAAAAGACTTTTCATTTTTAACATTTCTTCTCCATCTTTTAATCTTTCAGTCAGCCGCCCGGCCTCATCAGATAATCAGGCAACCGGCAAGCAAGGAGTCAGCCAGTGCACCAGGCAGGCAGTCGGAGAGGACACAGAGTTAAGTACAAAACTGTTCCTGCCACACAGTCTGATAACGTATGCATTACACCCTTACAGTGGAGCAGCAGCCTGTGGTTTAATGAACGTAACCCGAGCTCCCTGTTAAACAAACAGGCCGAACCTGTGAAGAAAACCTCCACATCACCCTTTCTTCATCTCTCATTAAAATCGCTTAGACCTACGGAACGATCCAGACTCAATGGCCGCCTTCCATTTCTTTAATCTTTCAATTACAGTTACTGTTGCTATTCTGCATATTTTCATAAGGAAACATTAGAAGTTGCTGCTGATGGGTTTTGCCCTTTGTGAGAATGTGGATGAATGAACGAATTGATTCATCTTGACACCGAAACGGAAGGGGAAGACTGTCTGATATAAAGATTACAGATAAATGATATGCACTTTTTTCACTCTGCCTCTCCCTCGTCCTTTAACCCTTCTCTTTTCTACCCTTACTGGCCCCTTCTGCTGGGCCATCAGAGAAAGTTCAACTTGTTTCCCAGTAGAGGACATTGCAGACTTTGGGGCCTTTTTTATAAGATGGCTGCAGCATAATTTAAATTACGGTGAAACATTCGAATTACGGGTTCAGTATGACAAAAATTGCTTTGCCACTCTAGTCTTCACACAAGTAGATAGAAAACAGTTGCTGACAATTTCACAGTAAAGCTGGAAATCCAAAAGGTCTATTTTCACCTGTCTAAGACCCTGACAGTTTACAGTTGACTTAACAGGAAGAAAGGAGGATGTGTTGCAGGGATATACAGAGGGAAAGAAAAAGATCCCTGCGGACAGACCCGACAGAAAGACAATTTTTAAATGTTTAAGGATCAGAGGGAAAGAGGGGTGACCGTCTGGCTATGTGGCCTGTAATGTTCAAAAAGTAGGATTCACCCTGTCCTCCTCACCCGCCCTGTTACTGTGTGCTTTGCCCCAGCTGCCTATCAAAAACTAATATCCTCAAATTTAACGCTGGTGTTATCCTTTGAAATTAGAAAGAATCTGTGTCTAATGCAATAAGCCAAACCTGGCTGCTGTGAACTCTAACCTCCTTCCCCTGATTTCCATCTCTCCCTCCTTTATCCTCCATCTTCCCCAGCAACTCCCTGTCCAGTCTGTGCTGCTAAGACCGAGAGGGAGACCCAGGATTTAGAGACCTACAGTGCAAACCCCTTCTCCTCCCCTCCCTCTCCCGCTGCACAGATCATCTCCCCTCCCTCCCCTCCTGTTTCGATCTCCAGCCATTTTTAAATACAGTAACACAATCTTAGGGAAAGCTGATATAATCTTTTCAAAACTATAAAAGTCAGTCACCCAGAGAAACATCTGCACGGTCAAATTTAAAACAAACTGTCAGGGAGTCCGGTGTCCCCATAAAGAGGGAGCAGAGCAGGAGGAGAGGAGGGGAGAGAGGAGAGAGGGGTGAACAGTGGAAAATAGAAGGGGGGGGGGGGATTTTTAGGAGGGACTTTTAGTGCTTTCCATTTGGCCTTAACTTAAAACGCAAACCTTCCTCAGGCTGTGTGGATGTTTGCAGGGTAAAGCTAACTCACCAACGCTACCAGTGTTTTTTTATGGCTGTTAGAATTACAAAGTGGTTGTCACTGTTTTACTGTCTGTTGACACCTGAGACAGCCAAATATGTGAAAGCCTTCACGGTTGACATCTTAACAGGCTGACATCAGTGCAACATACATGTTTAGATGTGGCTGTGTAGTGGTCAGTGGTGGAGGAAGTATTCAGACCCACCACCCAAGTAAATGTGCAGTGGCAATACCACAGTGTGATTTGATCTTAAGGAGAGGAAAGAAGGACTATTGACAAAATGCATCTTCCCATTAGTACATCTTTTGATTTGAGTACTGAATGTCAGGATATGAATATGGGTATGCTTAAACAATATCTCTTTCTTCTTTGTGTTTTGGATTTCAAAAGCAACAATATTTATTAACTAAATTGGACCCCAAAAAGGTCAGCAAAACAGAACTGAACCCTAAATATGGCAAACTGAACTGCAGCAAAACTAAATGACTTTAACCTCAACAAAACTGACTTCACTAAATGACAAACAGGGGGAACATATACTGGCTGGCTAAACTAATTTAACAAAGGGTGGCCAAAACACAATAACTACAAATAAACCATACACAGTTGTTTTTGATGTTATCTCAATATTAACTATTTCCACAAAAAAGGTCACAAAATATCAATGTCCATCACAAAAGTAAACCTGCAAAATGAAATGCCTGCCCTTTCTGTGGCAGGTGTTTGGTGCAGCCCAGGTGGAAGCATTGTAAACTCTCAGCATGCTCCTTGTTGTCATTGTTCTCCATTACTTTGTGGACCAATCTACAGTAAGTACAGTTAGGTCGACAGAGAAGAAGAAAAGCCGAAGGTGGTGGTTTTATGTTAAATTGTTTACAGTGGCTGTGTGTCATCATTATATAGCATGTGTGTTGTTTTCAACGAGCTTCTTCATTCTTCTCATCTTCAAAAAAACATTTGTTATTGGTTTGCTTTGGAGGGAGGTAGTAGGAGGAAGTGACTGTGTTGGATGTTCCACAGACCAACTAGCCAATCATAAACACGGAGCGGTGCCAGATCCACAGTCTTATTTATATCACTTGATTTTATAGATGGATACAAAATGAATTGTTCTGATAGAAACATATCAATACAGTAGTACAGTAAGTACAGCAGATTCATAGTTTAAACTAGATAGTGAGAGACTGTTCTGTCAGGTGATATATGTCATTCATGCTCTGAATAATCTGGACTGACCATACAACTGTAAAAAAATAGAAATCAGAATGGACATATTGTTATTCATCTCAAGGCCTCAAATGAAAACGGGCCTCTACAGAAGGCATTATCCTGGAGTGAGTATAGCTAAACAATCCAACACACTTCAGTCCAATTCCCATGGGTTTTAGGTTAGAATGCTGCTGAAGTACACGCTGAACAGAGGGGCACAGTGCCTGCTCTACTCTGCCCCGTCTGTTTTGAGCTGAGTGTTGGATTGCTTTAATTGATTTAATGGGAGAGCATGGAGTCACAGCGGGAGATGGGGAACACAGGATGCTTTAGGGAAGTCAAGTGTGTTGCACTACCTCAACTCGATCTTAGACAGCCTGTGTCAGCTGGCAGAAACAGCCGATGGCGATGATACATATAGGAAAACACAACGGGCGAGTGCACACAAGCAGGTAGAGCCACGTGTATGAATTTCTCTCTCAGGTATAAACACACACAAATTCACACTTGTTCCCAGCCTAGAACACCATGCTCCCTGCTAATGGTTTGAATAACGCCCAGAGTGGCGTGATAAGGCTTTAGCAAGCTGCTGTGTGTGTGTGTGTGTGTGTGTGTGTGTGTGTGTGTATGTGTGTGTGTGTGCGTATTCACGCACAGTGCGAGGGACACTGTGGCAGCAGCAGCCCGAGCTAATGCCACCCTGAATGGTGTGTCTAATTACTTGGCCTAGAGATAGCTTTTAGCTAAATCACCCCGCCTTCTGAAGAGCCTGTATCAACAGTGACAAGGGCCTGGACAATTACATTAGCCCTCTCCCCATCCACCAGGTCCAGCACTAACAATCAGTGTGATTTGCAGCCGCTTCATTGTTGTCATCCCTCTCTCCATGACAATGATGTTTTCCCTGCTGGAGAGACAGAGAGAGAAGGATGGAGAGTCAGAGAGAGACAAGGGAGAGATTGCAAAAGAGAAAAAGGCAAAGAGAGAATGTGAAAAAGAGGACGATATGAGAAGAGAGAGAAATAGAGAGGGAGAGAGTTGTCAGTAGAGGGCTTACTTATGTTAATGTTTTCCCTGCTCGTGTGTTGGCTGCAGTAGAGAGCTGGGTAAACCTGGGTGACAGAAGCAAGTGGAGTGAGCTGGTGACTTTAATTGATACTGGAGAGGGGTCTTCTCGCTGGATTGCTCACCAGCCCACAGTGCCAAACACACTCCCTCACACAAACACACACACACAAAACCACACAAGTACAGTAGCCACCCACAGAATGCACATACAAGCCAGGGCTCCAAATCACATTAGAGCCGAAGCAGAATTTTCATTCAGCTCTACTTAGTGGCTCTTCTGTTTGCCAACTATAATGTAAGTAAATGCAGAATAAGGCTCCCAAAGTGGCCCTTTACCTCAGAATGCTGAACATTCCTCCTTTTTGCTTTCCTTTTTTCTCACTTACACATGAATTGGTGCACACATGAGGCACACACAAAACAAGGTGAGCATAAAAGTCACCTGGGAGTAACTTCACAGTGTCTGATGGAACACAGGAAGACCCAAAGTTAAAGGATCCAGGGTCACAAAATGGCCTTTGAACTCCTAGAGTCTAAAGTACCCAAGCTGTGAGGAGAGAGTTGTGGGGAATGCCACAATACCTCTGAGAGACACTAAACATCAGCAGGATGTTTAAAGAAATGAAAAGAGTGGCAGGGACTTACTATTAGTGAAGAAGAAGGAGGAAGACTTCAAAGTTGTAATCTATAAGATTTCAGTCCTGGCTGATATAGCACAACTTGTGGTTACTGTTGGTGTTAGCAAACTCTCTGTATCTGGGCCATCTTGTTCCGGTATATCCATCAATATTTCAAACTGACAAAAAATGCTGAAAATGACCCTTTTATTGTGTCTAGATGCATTTTAGATGACTATATTGTCAGCACTAAACTAATGTTACTTCATGTTTGCCAGTTAAATGTTTTTAATGTGAATTACCAGCAGTACTAAATATTCTGTGTGTGCAGAAGCTCAAGGAGTGAATTTTCACTATCTGTGGATGAAAGTTTAATGTGTGTGATAATCATCAAAATCATCAAAAAATGTACAATATCAATAACTGAAAGTTAGCCTTCTGTTTTACAAGTGATCTTTGCATTTTGAGTAATAGTTCATAATAGTGATTGTAAAAACATGGTGGTCAGTAATCTATACGTTCTTGTCAGCTATAAAATACATAGCATATGTCATGGTGGTGAAGGAATGATGAAACCCTGAGACACAGCGGAACAAATGGGAGACAAGTAATAATGATCTCATGCAGATAAAACTTCTTGAATAAAATTGAAAGTGAATTGAGAAGGAGCGTCAAAGGAATGATAAGAACCGTGAGTGGGATACGGACACTATTGGGAGCAGAGTGGTGCCAAGTGGGGTTGGATCACTCGACAACAGCCTGTCCCACCCTATTACCCTCCAAGCTCCCCCACCTCTACCCTCTCCAAACCTCCCCACCACCACCACCGTGTCCCCCTGCTCTACAGGGTCACACCACCAGTCGTACTACAATGACACCATCACTGGCTCTTACTGGGTGAATGGAGAGAGAGAGAGAGGGAATGACAGAGAGAGAGAGAGAGAGAGAGGGGGGACGGTGGGGTGCTCTTCACATGGAGGGCTTTGCAATCACTGCGCATATTTTATGGGTGTCAATGTAACAGACGTCTGTGGGTGTCTATCATTAATGGGAACATGCTTTAATTTTACAAAAAAATGAACACATAAAACATGTTTTTCAAATGTCGCATGGCATTTCTTACATTGCGTCTACTTTTCTCCTTCCAGAGGAAAATTGGCCAACAGATAGGTGAGGGCACATCCAGCTCCAGGAAAAGTGGAATATACAGGACGAACATTTTTAGCACTCTGAAAAATCATGTGCAAACGTTAGGTTTCAGTGTCTGGCCATAAGGATCAAAAAGTGAGAGCCTCTTTGAATGAAAGTCTATTTTGTAATAGCATTCAACAATCATATGGGGAGAAAACCGTTGTAGAAGAGGCAGAAACACCAATTTCAGTGCCAGTGCCAGCCTCAATATACCAGAATGTAATGCATACTCCCAACTTTTATTGAGAGGAAAATGTATGAAATCACAAACTGGAGTAAATGTATAAGAGAGACACTGACAAAGAGTAAGGAACAAAATTAAAAGTGAGAAAAGGCACCAAATAACTCCAGGACGGCAATGAAAAAGCACAAGTCATTAATATGGGCTGGAATCGGGGTGGGGTCAGGGTGGTGGTTGGGGGGCTAAGAGGACAGGAGAGAAGAGTGAAAAGTGGAGCACTTTTGGAAGCACCCCCGGCTCTCCTGATGTTAAGGAGGTGCTCCCAGAGGTCCGAGACAACCAGTCAACAACAGGAGCTGGCTCTCTCCCTCTCCCCCTCTGTCTCTCTCTCTCGGCCTCTTCTCTGTGCCACACAAAAGGCTCATTGGGGGGGGATAGCAGGGTAGACGGGTCGAGAGAGCGGCATGGCATTTTAATGGTGGTGGAGAGAGTGAGAGAGCAGAGGAGGTGGTGGGCATGGTGGTGGAGCAGAGAGGACCCCCACCCCTCCTCTCTTCTCACACACACACAAACACGTACACAAATGCGCACATACACGCAAGCACAGCAGCATCATTGTAGGGGGCTTTTTATCTGAATGATTGCCCTCAATTAGATCCCTGCTCAGAGTAGGTGAGAACAGACAGCTATCTGGAGAGGGGAGGGTTTGGGGGCTCAAACCCGTCAGGCAGTGAGGAAACTCTTCCTCCTCCTCGTGCTGAGGGAGGAGAAAAAGTAGAGCCAGCTGGAGAGAGTGTGATAATGAGATACACAAATATAAAAAGAATAAGGAGATGCAAAACCAACTTAAAATATTGTCCTTGCAGTTTAACAGCAGAAGCTAAACAACATTAACAGTACATGAAAAGTTGAGAACAACCAGAAGCTATCATGATGATGCCAAAATAGACAAATTTGTGTCTGTAAAAAATATGTTTATATACAACCACCAAATTTTGTCATAACACCTGCATCATAGCTGACTCCCCAAAAATCTAACTGCTAACAATGTTTTTGATGTTTACTTGTACATGACTTCCCTAAAACTGCCTCATCTATTTCAGATTCAAAGACCAAATTCCTGCATGTCTCAAAAGCCTTGACTACCCTCATAGATGAAGTGTGAGCTTGTTTTCAGTCAAAGCGATGGCCATATACACACACATAGCCTGCAACCCCTCACAAACATTTATCAGTAAACAAGGCCATGAACTTTGCAGCGTGTGTACACAGGAGACCAGATTTGCCCTTATTTCAATCAATAAAGCTCTCGAAGCATAACAGCTCATGTTTTACTCACACTCTGAACACACTTAATGCAACCCTAATCATATTTATATGCTTCAAGTCTATTTTCTTCCGTTCGCATCCTGCGTAGACACAGACAGACCACTGAGGCTGCTGCTGCTGCTGCTCTGCTAACGTGCTGCTTTCATTACACCTACTGTATAGACATGGTGTTAAAGAGACATTGTTCTATTGCTCTGAGGCTACAGTTAACTGAGATGATGTGTGTCTTATCCATGTGTGAAGGCTTTCTCATTGTATAAGCAAGTGTTGCATGTTGCACGCAGCACAGTGAGAGGGCCTTCACCTTTGAAGGATCAGTTTGCCCAATTTACAAAAAAACCCAAAACAAAACATAAAAACCAACAAACAAACAAAAAAACATATTTTGTCTCGAGGGGTTTCTGCCCATTTAAATACTTTAATTACTTACTATTTTTGTGCTGAAGATCATATGCATAAGATATCGGGCATTGTTATATAATTTAGGTTTTCTATGTTTTTAGCATCACAAGCAAAATTAGTTTAGTTATTTATTTATAGTTAATTACTATAGTTCCCCTACATTCGACTGTGGGTGAGCAGACATGTCAGAGATGGTTTTCTCAAAACCTGAAAAGCTGAATTATATAAAGAAGAGCTCAAATGAGAATAATTTAACTTAAATAATGCATTGTAGTTGGCAACTTCAGTAGGTGAGTTGGCTGCCTGCGTGCAGCCTTTTTTTCACAGTCTGCAGGCCGACAATAGCTACACACTATCACACACACACAGGATGCAGAACATCCAGTCATTCCCACTGCTGCCCACTAAAGCCCAGTGTTTACTCTGTTTTGTTTTTAATCACAGCAAGCCTAAACTCTAGATGTAATTTTCCACTCTGCATACACCTAAACACAAACACAGACACATAGAAAGATACACATACACACACACATACAGTACGGTACACTCAGCTCTACAATTACCCCTCAATTAGAGATAATAACATGACCACTTCCTGACCAATCACCTGCAGCCTTGCTATGACTCACACAGTGTCGCTCCACAATCGCGCACACACACACACACACACACACAGGGTCAGATGGTTTATAAAGTTAGTGGTGGCTGTAGAAATCGTTGGTTATTTTGTCTGACCGCTGCGCTTTGTGATTTTCTCTGCATCAGGCAGGTGGAGCAAAACCTTTCCCTCATTTTATGGAGATAAATGTTAGCTTTCTGTGGTTTCCTGTATATGCTGACTGCTGTAGAGACACTCACACACATACACATACACACATATAAACACAATACAGACACATTTCCTGGAAAAACTGAATAAACTTTTCTGTCTCCTTGTCTCTCTCATGGATGAGTGAGAGAATACAGTGTTTTCCCACTGTATGGCCGCCACAGCAGGCATTAAATACACTGAAGACCTTCCCTTTCCTCCAGAGTGCATTCTCCTGCCTTTTATTTTCTCAAGCAAATACATCAGGGCTTCTAAAGTTAGCACAGCTTTACTCAAACCACTGAATACAGAGGCCTCTACCTGGAGGACAGAAATTGGTATTTAATAACTGACCTTATTCCCACTGCAGCCATTTTCAACTTAAGGCATTCTCAGCCCTGGAAACCTGATCCACAAGTAAAACCGACATTACAGCTGAAAAATTCACACTGATTTACCAGTTATTAAGTTATGTAGCAATGCTGGAAGCAGTAAACTATTCATTTCTACAGTAATAATCCATTTTTTTCACTGGGGACTTTGTAAAACGATAGAAGTTTTTCTGTTCTGTTGGCCTGGTGGTTTTGACGCATGTTGCCACAATGTCCCTGGTTCAGTTCTAGTCCGGACCTTTGCTGCATGTTGTGCCCCTCTCTCACTTCCCATCAGGCTTTCCTTGTTGAAAGGAAAAAATTCCAAAGAATTTCTTAAAAAATAGGTGGGAAGTAACATCGACATCAAAATCTCAGGTAGAAACATTTCTGAAGAAAATACAAAAAGAAACTAGAGCACTGAAGTGCGATCAACCCTGCAATATTTCACAACATTTCTCCACCTTGAGTTGTGCACTGATGAATGTGAATGTACGCCATTCATTGAATGTTTATTACATTCTGGCCCAAACATTAATGCAGCATTGTGTAAGCAGTGGTTATAATTAAATGGAAGTGTGGTGAGAATCAAGTCTGTATATGATGGTCTAATATCATTCAGTCTTACTTGCATTGGGAATGCAGGTCAACAAAACATCACAATGCATTATATTGTATCATATTAGTTTTTGTCTTTGAAAGTTACAAACCAGGAGATAATTACACCTTGGTTTAAGATAAACTCTGGACAACCATTGCCCAGATTTTAAACAATAACAGGACAATAGAGATGTACAACAGCACATGTACAAAATCTTGACATGTTATATAATGAAACATCATCTCCATCACTCCTCCCAACTATCAAAGCAGTTACAGTCTGCCAGTACTAGCACAAAAGGTAGTCCAGCTGATTCTCAGGCAGGTTATTAGTTCTAATCTTAGGGAAACGTCATGTACAAAAAAAAGGCAAACAAGGAAACCAAGATAAATACATCTGACAATGATGCGCACACACACACACACAATACCCCACAAGCCAAACACATGTAAATGCTTGTCGTCTGACACAATACTGAGACAAATCCTCAAAGAGCTCCCCCCCTCGTGCTCATAGGATCATACAGTCTCCTCATACAAAACATTAGCGGATTGACACTATCACACCAGCTATCCGGCAGAGCCCCTTTCACACATAATTACAGGCTCTCATTTCCCCCCGCCGAGGGAACAGGTGCAGGGGGAGAGGGAGAATAGTCCAGGCCCACTGTCTCCTCGGGCTTAGGGCCTTTTCCTGACTCTGAGAGGCCTGTATTGACAGAGACGGGGGGGACGCCAGCGCTGATAAATCACTGCGAACGTGTAAATGCCACTGCACCGCATTCCACTAAAGAACGGGAGGCCAAACAGCTACAAGTTCCTTTCTCTTTCTCTTTCTGTTGTCTTAAGGCCTGACCCCTCCTCCTACCCACACACACACATTATCCTCACCTGTTTTTTTTCTCTCTCTCCCCCTCTGTCTCCCTCTTGTCGCTCCCTCAAGCAACTAATAGCATAATTTGAGGAAGAATGTTCCCGGAGTTTCCTGTGAATTCTACCATTAGTCATCCGAATGACCTCTCTGTTCCTCTCCTTTCCCTTCCGTGTCACGAGCACAGCACTGCTATGGAGCAATGGCTGCCTGGGGAGGAGGGAGGTAAATAGGAACCAGAGCTGAACTGAGTGTGTGTGTGAAGACATTTTTGTGTTTTCTGTGTTTATTTGGATGTGTTTATTATTGCAGGTCTGCAGACATGCCTCCGTGTGTGTGTGTGTGTGTGTGTGTGTGTGTGAAAATCTTAGTATAAATGCTTGTGTGGGCATCTGTGTGTGTGTGTGTGTGTGTGTGTGTGTGTGTGCGTGTGTGTGAGGTGGAAGCTCCCCCACTCAGCGGGGTGCAGAGGTAGGGCCCCAGTACTTACCCCCTGACACTGAGCTGTTAACTGGGAAAAGTAGAAAAGGAGATGTGCAGGGTGGAGTGGGTGGAGGGTATGAGGGTGTATGTGTGTGTGTGTGTCATGGCGGGTGTGGAAGCAGAGATGTGCAGTGGAGGGGAGGCAACTGAGAGAGAGAGAAAGAAAGTCTGTGTCACCGCCACCATGCTAGCTGAAATTACTTGTTTATGTTCCTTTCAGCTCTAATAACCTAAGCAATTATTTGCTTTCACAGTGCAGTCACTACTTTGGCTGCGTATCTATATAAGATTTATTTGGATTGATTAGACAACAAGACAGAGGGAGAATGGGGCCGCTATGCTGCGCAGTTACGACAATTACATATACATAAACATCATTGTCTGGGGATAAGCTGGCCTTTGCTGTGGGGAGCGTGCAATTAGCTTTGGGGGAGTGAAAGCAAGGGTTGTATTCAAAAAGAAAACAGACGTCGACAAATTTAACTCCAGATGATGCAACATTTGTTGGAAGTGGAAATAGATTTGGGAATCTGAAACCAATTATTTACAGAGGAGATTCGGAGAGATTGAGAGTTAGCTTTATAACAGATGTTTTTGTAACTTGTGATTGACTCTGGATAGGATTATTATTAGCAGCTCCACTCAGGTTTTTCCAGCATAATCCTCCGCGGAACAGGTAATTGGCAGACCTTGTTCCATTACTCCAAAACATTTATGTTAAAATCATCAGTTCATTGGTTTCATCATGTACCAGACTGTAAAGATGCATAAACCATAGCGACCCGATACAGGAGAGTAAACTGATAGATATAAGGATACTTCAGAAAATGCTTGCAGACACTAACCTTAACATGTAGCAACCATAAACTGTACACCAGAACCTCCAGGCCCCTCAGTGGCCCTAAACCAGGTCTTTACCTATCATACACTCCTCCTGTCCTCCATCCCAACACCCTGAGCCTCTGCACCTCCATCCTCCATCACCCCCCCCCAACACACACACATCAAAGGCCATCAATCTCCCACAGTACAGGGGGAAAGGCAAATATTTAGAGAAGGACTGAGCCCCCATAAATCTGTAGTAGGGGAGAGAGAGAGAACATGATACCCACCCCACTCCTCTAAACCTCCACCCCCCACCACCATCGCCCAAGTCCCTCAGCAGTCCTACGTCTTGACGGCTAGAGGAAGCCTTGGGAGGCCACAGGAACTGGAGAGGAAGAGAGAAGGAGGTCTGTGGCAACACCAGCGAGGAAGACAACGGAGATTAAGAAGAAAAAAAAAAGAGGAGAGAACACCCTCCCACACTCAGTAGAGACACACAGTCAGTCAGTCATACAAAAACACTCACAAACACAAAGAAAGAGCTCACACACACACACAGCATGGACACATGGACACAGTGGTGGGACTCCTCTTCTTGGCCTTTGATTTACTACAACTCTCAGTTCCACTCGAGTGAGACTCTAGAATATCAGCAAGTATTTATGTCCTTTTTCATTTGAAAACAATACGGCTTTCAGTAATAAAGAAAGGAACGCTGGACTGACAGGTCAGGGTTGGGAGGTCACTGGGAGAGTAAATTGGGGGCAGATGAGATCCTGAACAAAGCTACGCTAGCTCCTACAAAAACTGCCTGGGTAGAGAATGGAGGCTGCTGTTCCTGAACAGCTTGAAGGGAGGCTAAGCATACAGAGAGACAAAGCTATTAGTCTTCTGTCTGAGAGATGAGGTTTTCATACAAAAATCTAGGACAAAGCCATATGTTTCAACTTGAGAATAAATAACAACAAACGAGTTCAAGCATTCAGAGCACTTGTCTCTTTTCTAAATGCCTTTGCTTCTAAGGCTGGCCAAAGTCCTGTTCTGTAAACCCATTTAGAAAGAAATCTGATGTTTTAATAAACATTACTAAGTGTAGAAGAAGAGCCAACACAGATACACACACAGTTACAAATATACATACACACACGCTAAAACATGCAGTCACATGGAGCCAACACACTATTTATGCACATAAATGCGGAGAAGACCAAATTAAATAGGAAAAAGTTTCAATAACAGCGACACTGCACCTATTTTGATTCATTTAAAAAGGACACCTGTACATGAAAGCATACACACTAAAACACACACGAAGAGATGTCCCCTGCAGTCAAGCTGTCACACCACTACGAGGGATTTAAGGAGCTTTGCTGGGCTCTGGATGCCCCCACTGACTAAGCGAGAGTCCCAAGGGTGAAGGGCATTGATCCCTGGGCAGAGTGTGTATCCTGCTCCCCTGACAGACTAGTTGATTGACTTTTTAGCCCCAGTGGGAGCCAGCCCCAAGCAGATAGAGACACATGAATGCCTTAACACCAGCGGGCTTGATAAAGTAATACATGCACATGTCAGTGACAATACAGAATTTCTGGGTCAAATAAAAAACACATGCAGTAAGATAGAGTACCCTTCCATTAGTTTACTAGTCTTCACACATTTATGATATTTAATTTTTTTAATATGTATTTTTGTGTCACGCATGAAGCATTAACAACAATGCTAATTAAAAAAATGTTAATGATTCTGAATGTATCAAAACAACCAGCAAGGAGCCTGAATATTTTGTTAATTTATTTCAACACAGTATAACATCACACAAGTCTCATTATTCAGAACTTGGTAATAGCTTAAAACTTTGCAAAAACAAATATATGCAGACCTATCAGCACAAGGTGTGATGTACACTTACAAATTAGCTCACCACAAACCTGCTGAGTATACTGAGCTAACTATGTAATGACAGCTACAGTTAGCAGCAGGTGGCAACTTCTGTGTTACAATAGAAAAGGTCTGCGTTAGAACCGCCCCCCAGATACTTTCATCCCGGCCCTAACAATAAGGTGCAGCTCCCGAATGAAGTGTAAGGTTTTGTGTTCCTGCAACCAATGAAAGTTTGTCAACTAAGACTCTCATTATTGACTAAGGGTTTAGTCGACTACTATGGGCCAGCCCTAATATGCATGCATCCCACATACCCGCTAACACCGTCACCACTGTCACCACCACAGCTGCCATATTCATGAGTGGGATCTGCTCTGAGCTGCATTATCATAGCCCAGATCCTGCCTTTGTTCTGGCCTTTGTTGGCTTTCCTGCCTGCCTCTGCCTCCGTCAAATGTCACGTCTCTGCAGATTCTGTATTTTGAGCATCAATGTCAATAATCAGACATACAATATTATGGAAGCCTGTGGACCCTTTGTTCACAGACACGTTGATACATTTTTTTATGTGTGTGGTTGAGATGGTGGAGGTGGTGGAGATTTGTTTCTACCTTGTCCTCTACATATCCCTAAACACAACTTCACATCTAAATCAGTGTGGGTATTTTTAATGGCTGCCTTTATTTTGAAGGATTTTTTTTAGATTTTGTTCCGCGTATTTGTTCTTTAAAAATACTTTTCTCTTCCTCCTCCTTTGTTGACCAGCTCCTTCTCTTTATGTTCCTCCTCTGTTGCTTCTTTTTCTAAACTTGTGCTGCTTTTTAATTCCATTTTCTACAATACTTGTCCAGCTATGCTAAAAATAAAGTCATGGTTTGAAACACAATTTAAAGGGGTGAGTCATTCTGATCCAGTACACTTTTTGACAGCTTCAGCAAATAGCTCCTCACAGTCTGCTAGCTGTCTCTTCTGTTTGTGCACTGAAAAGAAATCTGGTGTTTGTCCACAGCCTTGGCTCTGTAAATGGGAAACAATGTGGCTCAGATGAAGCCACACAACACTATTCCAGCCAATCAGCAACAGGTGGCGTTCATGCTCGTGCACAGGACATGTTAACAACATAACGTGTTAACATCAGTGAGGCGCTCCAACAGTGGAGAGACCTCAGAGAGTTGAAAGGCAGGAAGATGGATGTGGAGGCTGCTCTGTTTCTACTTGATAGGTGGGTAACATTAGTGTTGCTATGTGTAATGTAATGTTTGTGGTGTTTGTGATTTGTGTGTCAGGTAATGTGAAATTGCTTGCCCACGGACATTCAGCTTACTTTCTAGTTTGCCAAGATATGCTATTGTTGTGATGTTAGTTATGGTAGCGGGTATCTCTGTGTGGAGCTACTGTGCTCCCTGAATGTTAGATGGGCATCCATTAATATGGAGGGCATAGCTTGTGAAGGAGCGCTGAGGAGAGGGCTGTATTTGTTTGGGCGTTCAAATATCAAAAATCTTTCTCCAGAATGACTCACCCCACCTTTAAGTAATGCACTAGTCATGTCAGCATTTATGTATTTATTCAGTTATTTGTATGACTAAGTGACAAACGCATTGATTTGACACACAAATGTCACAGAGCTGTTTGAAATATATTATCATAACACTAAAACATTTCTGACATTTCATTCCGTTTTAAAACAATCACATCTGGTCAAGTCACCTGATTTCTCATCTGTGCTGGTGGTCAAACCTTGGCTCATGACTGCACTGTCATTGCCTATCCCTTTTCTTTCCTATTCGTCCTTGACACACACACATACAAACACACACACACATATACTAGATGTGCCTGGGGGAGGATAAGGGTTTGAGATGTGCTGGGAATGGGCACCTAATTGCTTCTTACTGATCCAAATAGCACATCAGAGGCAACGGCACTTCAGTGGACCTCCGAAGAGATCCGCTAGGTTGGGCCTGTTCATTACCCTGCTGACCCCCCAGCTCAACCCCTCATACGCACACATATTACACACACACCTCCACCCCTTCACCTACCCCAGCTCATTGTCTCTGGGGTTTAATTGGAGCGATGTTCTCCATTGTGAGCAGGCTCAATGGCAGTGGAGGGCTCCATTGTGGGGCTGAATGAGGGCAGGAGTGTTCATTAGGTGAGTCTCTGAATAAGGTCTTCTGGAGGTAGGGTACTGAGAGCTGGGGGCTGCCGCAGACCTCCAGGGTGGGTGTAACTGCACGCTCTCCTCTCCTCTCCTCTCTGTCCTCCCAGCTTCCATGCTCCTCTCCTGTGGTCTCCTTTCCTCAACAGCCTGACGCTTGGCCCTGAAAGGCAGCGGCTGCGTTTGTTGGAAGAGCAGCCTTTGTCTGCGCCAGGAGGATGAATCATAGGCAAAGAAGAGAGATGGGGATCAAAGACGGACTACAGAAAAAGCAGGGACCACCTCCTCCGATGGAGGGAGAAAGAGAACCGATGAGGCCTGGCTTCAGAGAAGTTTCATGATTACCCAGTCTGCATTTGGGCCTCATTGGTGGTCCAGACCAAGTGATACTTCATTGATCCCTGTTGGGAATATTCTTTACATTTTCCCTCACCCATGGAGGTCAAGGGACTGGTTCAGCTGCAGAGCAACACCTCCTGGCCTGATATGGGTGCTTCCTCCTTGACATTACCCTCTAATAACTCGGCCACTCTGCAGATGCCACAAATGCTACATAAGCAGGCGGCTTGTGCAGAGGCTGAAGTTCTAGAGAGAGAAAAAACTTGGCAGTGAAGAGAAAAGATGACTGTCTGGGCTGTGATTTAAATGACAGGTTCTAGAAAAGGGAGAATGTTGATTCCCCAAAAACTGATACGCATGCAAAATGAGCACTCATCACAGTAGCGTCTGGTATTAATGAATATAAAAACTGAAGGAAAGGAAACAGGTGGGCATTTCCGCCTGTCTCACTGCTGGAATTGGCAGCATCCACACTAGCCTGGCACACAGCCACATGCATGCTGCAGATTAAAGGGATTTACCACTCAACTATTTCTCTTTTTCTTTGGTTTCCTTTATGGAGTGGGGTTGTTTGAAATTAAATGGAACTCATTTAAAAACTACTTAAAAGAGAAAACTCTAATCAACTACATTCTAATTGACCTTAAAATGTTCAATTTACCGTAGAAAAGTACACACCATTTACTTTCAGCATGGCTCTGAAGTTGAGATGGAAACCTTTTAATGTAGAAATCCAATGCCAACATTTGCTGCGACTGTTACTTTTCTCTTTCCAGACTGCTGCACTGAAACTTTCAAGCTGCCACGGAGCTGACAGCCTTTGGCAGACCACCGTCAGCCAGTCCTCAGGCCTCTGCCACTGGCTGAGGCTGTTGTGAGTGTGGCGTGCAGTCGGACGACGTCTGTGTGACAGCCTCGACTTTCACACTGACCAGAGCCCCTTCGCCCGTTCCCTGCCCAGCCGCTGATGTCATCCTCCCTCCACCGCACACACACATGCATACACGCAAACCCACGCATGGAACGCCTCTGCTCTTCCACACTCCCTTAGCCACTACCTTCCGCTGTTTACATTTCTCTTACTGCCCAAAAAACAATACCAGACATCTTGTTCGCCACATTGAATACACACACATAATCCACCACATTCACACGCGTATAAACACAGGCCCCAACCTTGCGCTTAATGCTAATCTGACATCATCAGAGAGGTGTGTAGGGTTACACATGCGTATGTGTACACACAGAGCCAAGTCTTGAAACTGTGTTATTGCTGCCACACACAAACACATATTACTGGCCCTTAACAAGGGTGCGTTCAGGTTTCTGAAACAGGACGGTTCATCTGTCTCTCAGCTCCCCTCTGCAGCTCCCTGACTTCAAACAGACGCGCTTTCCTCTCCTCTCCTCCTCTGGCAGTATTTATTTTTCTGTCTGAACAGCTCACATAAAGGCCTGTATGGACAGTGTAGTGTCTGCCTTCTGCCTAGGTTGTCACAAGCATTTCTACAATCCAGCTCCAAGCACACATCAACACTCCAACGTGAATGCAGATTCAAACGTACACATAGGCCAGGTGTGAACACATACTCATTCACAGCAGCGTTCTGACGTGCACGTTTGCCACCCACAGTGCTCTGGCCTCTCTGTGGTCACTTATAGGCGTTTGGCCTACCGTAATGTTTGGGATATTCATTTAAAGGAGCAATGGCAAACTTGATCCACACTGAGAGGGCCTGCCGATGTGGGTCTGTATTCTGAGTCCCCAGTGACGGTCTCCTGTCCCTTCCTGTTTAGCCTGGGCGTCTGCCGCACATAAACACTCTGGGGCCTCCTCTGCTCCAGGATATGTGGATGTATGGAGATGGGGGCGTTGGGGGGGAGTCATGGTTTCAATCCCCCTGGAAAGCCACCTCAGAGAAGGCCAGCGTACAGACTGACTGGAGGGGGCATTGTGGAGGGATGATCCTTACCCCAAAATTAAACTCACCTTTTCCTCTGAGCTTAAAGATACACTATGGAATTTCCTCATAAACAAAGTGTGTTTACATTCAGTTTTTCTTACCAAACACAGTGAGCCCATCCTTGAGACACAAATGATAAGTCTGGTGATATTCTGTATTTTTCTTGCTGTCAAAAAGAAAACCAACAAAGATTTGGTCGTACTAACAAGTATTGTTTTTCCACTGCGCTACAGAGCTCCATTGTTGTCCAAAAATGAGCCACACTTTGCACTAGGTGACATGTTGCTTCATTATGATGAACATGAGAACTAGTTTATCTTCAGTCGCTCCCAAATACATTGTCCTTCTGCCATAAATACTCACTGGCTAACCAAATCTGCAGCTGAAAATAGCCCCAAACAAATATACAATTTACTCCTGTTTGAGTAACATATGCTAAAATCTACAGCGCCCAGTCATTTTAGACAAAAGTTTTCTTTTTTTTAAGAAAATGAATGCATAAATTTGCGACATGTTTTCAAAGATTTATGTTCTCAGTATAGGAAGGAATAGCCACATATAGGGTAGAGAAGTCAAAACATAATTAGAGACAGACTAACGCATCAATGGTTTTGGTCTTTCACAGGATTTGTTGACAATAATATAAATATCAAACAAATATCACCAGACTTATCCTTTTAACACATGTGCTGAATATATTTTTTAAACTTAACAGGTTGCAATTTTGACAAAGTTCTTACAGTTCATAGAGCCATACTGACAGTCGCATAAATTCATTCTGGTCCTTTTCTCTTTACTACATTTCCTGCTGCATTACCACCGATTGTCGTGGAATAGTGTAAAACTGCGTGATTGTCATATAGGGCCCTTTCATTTAAGTACAGATACTGGCGTATAAGAGACATATAGTGCAAGGCATACATCGTGTACTCTGTGTCTTATCTTATCTTGTCCCTCTGTGGAAATTAGCATAAGATAAATTTATATGTTTTGATAATAGTGGTGGTCAGAGGTAACACTGCTGGAGGGAAAAGTCCAAGAAAAAAGGAGCACGTTCCTACACAAATGCCAGGTGTCACCAACCAAGACAGTGCATGTGCATGTGTGTGTGTCAGGGCCCCACACATTGTAGTTTTCAAAGATGAACCGGAAGAACGACTTCCCTGTCCTGCTCTGCCACCATCCTGACTCCTGCTCTGATCACAGGGACGGATTTGGTCAGAGATAATGGATTCAAGAGCACAAATCCAGTGTCGCCGCACCCAACTCCCTCTCATCTCTGACATGGAGGGGAACCAATACGACACCATCTGCAAGGGACCAGAGACGGACCACACAGCAGGAGCTCAACCATTCATCAGTGTGAACATCTAGTTATGGTCTGAGAATGATAAGATGTTATGGTAAACTGCGCACTATGGGCTGTCTGTCCCCAGTGCGATTACGATAAAAGCCTCACTCTTTCTGCACGTACTGCTGCAGAGAGGAAGTGTTTCAAAAATTTATTGTTTGCCAGCCACAAAATACTACGTCCCCCAACCATCGTCTCGGTTTCACTCTTTCTGAAGTTTTAAATATTTACTGTCAAAAACAAAAATAAAAGGCTACCATGGGCACTTTGGTACTACCACAGTGATTAAGTGATGCATGACAAGAGACTTCTATCATTAACTTCTGGCAGTCATGTTACATGTGCTGCAAAGAACACAGGCATGGTATGTGTGTGAGCAAATTCATGCACATTTGCTTTCATGTCAGCATGCTTCCATGTGTACGTGCTAGAATTACAGCTGAGGGGACTTGGCAACACTTGTCCCCCGTTGGACTGTGAGAATGTTTCGCAGGCTGTTGCGTAAAATTCTCCGGTTTGTTTGTTTGCTCTGCCTTGGTACCATAAAAACTCAGGGACGGGCAATTGGCACCGCCCTGTTTACATGCCGAGGCTGCGACTCCAGAGAGATGAAGCAGGGTAGGTCTGGGGAACAAATGTTTCCCCACGCTACCTCACCGCAGAGGGGCACTGATTAGGGCTGCCGTGGGGAGCCTGACGTGTGAACGGCTGGCTGTGGTGGGACTAGGGAGAGCCTAGGGATCCCAAGCATCAGTGAGGGTCTGCGGCACGGCAAGACAGCTTCATCTCTCTTCTTCTCTCCTCCTCGTTTAGTCCCACTGCTGCTCCTTGGGAAGCTGAATCCTGACTTTAGCCACATCACATGGCTGCAATGCATTGTGACAAGAGAAGAAGACAAAGTGAGAAAGACAAGGAAGGCAAGGAAGAGGAAAACAAAAAGAAAAGGACACTAAACACATCCCCCAGCACGGAATATCCTGCCTCAAGGAGTGCCATCTGGGCCTGAACGTTGAAAGGGAGAGAGGAGAACAGAGAGAGCAGAGCCGGAGCTGGGGTCCATAAGAGAGGGAAGGTGGGAGTCCAGCTGGGTCCCATTAGGGCCGGACCACATGTGCCTGCAGGGGAGGTAGTGGCGGACCGAGGGGGCAGGAGGGAGCAGAGAGGGCAGCGGGGAGGAAGTGCTGAGAGCGATGGGCCTAGACCCTGTGAAGCTTTATTAGGCCTGTCGTCTGCTCTTCTCAACGGGGCCGCTCACACCCCCCTGCAACACCCGCCACCCTACCTTAACCCCCAACCCTCTCCTGCCCTCGGGCACCGCCAGGGCAGAACAGTATAAAACTATTAGAAGGAGGGAGACGGGACTAGACCACCCAGACACACATACACACACACACAAACACACCCATAATGGCTACCAGGAGGAGGCCCCAGCATGAGAGCTGCAGCTGGAAAGGGAGAGGGGCATACACACACACACACACTTACAGGCAAATAGAGTGACACAAGCTACACACAATAAACTGGGACGCATGTGCTACAGAGACCATTCAGTCTTTCATTCAAATGTCAGACACACGTGTGAATTTCTTTCTTTAATTTTATCTGTTTTATTACAACAGTTTGGAATAAACTCTAAAGGGCATTTGCATCTGCATTAATGTTGTATAAATGTGTCTGCCACGACCACCTGTAGCTCTCTCTCCCCTTGTGGTTGAGATAGGTGCAGAAGTCTGAGGCTGTATCCATGTGTGTGTGAGAGAGAGAAAGAGACACGAAGACAGTCAACGATTGTTCTCATGCATACCCTGTGCATGCCTTTATTTGTGTATGCGTTTACATTTCACAGTCCTGACATATCTGACATGCCTGCAGGCTCATCTGCCTCCTGCCTTCCTACCACCCATCCATCCATCCATCCCTCCATCCCCCCCCCAAAGGACCCGTGAGAAAAGCCTGCCTGGAATCTGAGCCCTTCCTGAAATGCTGACCAGCACCGTGAATGGATGTGTCGGCTCCGTCAGAGTAATGATGATGATCATCCTACAAGGTAGCAGATGGATAATGAGCCTTATGACGGAGAGCTGTCGGTCTGGTATTTCAACATTAGCATACTGAGTTCAAAGTGCTTGAGTGCTGGAGGAAATCTTGGGTTTGACTGTAATGGGATCAGAGAAAGTGGTGGTGCCCCATAGTGGCTGTGCTTCAAAGCTCCATCAGAAAGATAATATACTTTTAAAAAACAATTATGGACTTAACCTGGATAATTGCTGCAATGCAGACAAAAAACCCTAAATGCTTATCCAGTGTGTGCTACATATATTTCTTCATCTGCCAGAAAAATGCAAGATGATTGAATGCATGATTGAAATTTTTATATCAGGCTGGAAAAAAGGCTCCTTAAAAAGCCTGAACTAAACAGAAACACACGACCTTTTTTCACCTGAATTTAGTTTGATTTAGTTTGAGTCACTTTTAGAACTGATTATTACACTGGAATATTCTCTCCAACATAAAGATTTACTGAGGCAACTTCACTGCCAAAGTAAGTGTAAGGGGGTGTGAGTTACTATATTTACTTGTTGATGTGTGTGTGTCTCTGAATAGGATTTTTACCCTATCGAACCACTCTGACAGGATTCTTCTCTTACCTCCCCCTCGTCCAGGTCAGGACCCCATAGCCAAAGTTACAAGGTTTAATACTTCAGCCATTCAATCATTAAGGTCTTTTATGCAGCCAGTCCCTGGACTTCTCTCGCTCGTAAAAAAAATAATATTTGTCTTTCCAACTGCACTGTGGACCACAAAGTCCTCATGTTTTATTTTAGTCGGAGCAGTAAAACCCTGTTCTTCCCCCTGCCAACCTACTTCCACCATAAGCTGTTGTTCTTGTTCGGTAACTGTACGTGTGTGTGTGTGTGTGTGTGTGTGTGTGTGTGGAGCCACAAGGGGAAGCACAGAAATTCAAGGTGGAGGTCAAGGCTGCTTGAGATTTTGAGAGTGGGTTTTTTAAGTTCTTTATTTCCCAAAAAGTCTGATGCGAGAGAGGAGAGAGGAGAAATCATGAATGAACATGAGAACTGATCGCGTACACATACATATGTTCTCACTCAAAAAAATATGTTTTAATTTCTATAGAATATTTCCTTTGAAATTTCGTTATGTTTTTCTATTGTTTTCTACTCACTGGCATACATTTGCATTACAGATTCATGTGTATGATTAACATACAGGCAATTTGGATATTCCAATAATGTGGATGGGAAACTTGGGAATATGCTAATGTTTGTAAAACATTAGCATATTTATACCTTTTACAAAATGTACAAACAATATACCAAGAATACTGTGAACAGTCTCTTGTCGTCTGTTTTCTTTTTCGTTTGCCTGTGTTCTTCTATTGGTGTATGTCAGCACACTCCTTTATACTTGTTCATTTACAGTTTTGCTGTTGATCAAAGGGCAGAAAAACTGGTCTTGTCCTCTTCACAAAGGCTTTGAAAAGAGAACCAGGAGAGTTGTTTGGGTTTCCTTTTATGTTGGTCAGTTGCCTTGCAACAGTGCTTTCAAATGTTAACCACAATGGCACGCTTCTTTTGAACTTCACATGTCACAAACTCATAAGTTCCATTTGAAGGCAGCACAAGGTGTCCTGTGGTTCATCTATAATCTGATATAACTGTATAACCTGCATCTTAAGTATGGAATAACAGAGGCAAAGATGTCAGTCAGTCAAGATGTCGAAAGCCTAATTTACAGTGACATAAGACAACATGTGTTGTTACAGTAAGACGTTACAGGTCTGGGCAATAAAACAATAGGAAAATTTCATCAGCAGCAATAACGAAATTGTTCTGACAGAATGCTCGATAGTTTCACTTAAATGCACGCATTAAACTCCAAAGCACTATGAAAGCACATAAAAAAATGCACCCTGGCTCATAAACAGCCTGTCACATCCCTGACTAATGGAGCGGAGATCAAGCGGACTGAGTGACAGGCATCGGATCAGTGCTGGGGCACCAAGGCAATAGGTACAGTAGGCAAATACACCTTTAGTCTGGCAGCCAAACACTCATCTTTGGAGATTCATACACGCACGGGCAGCCAAGCCCTGGAAGCACCAGACACAACTAAAAACAAAAAAAATACAATATCAATTCCCAGAGCTGTGTTTGCCATGACATACTGAAGACATTACCAGTAAATATTAAAAAAAAAAAAAAAATCGATATCAACTGGAATTAAATATATATAGCTAAAATAAGATACTTGATTTGATGGTGTGGTTTCTAACTAAATCCTGTAATCAGAGTAAGCATTATAATTTTTAATTATCTGGTTAAGTGCGTCAGGGCCCCTTTTTTCTGAATATTAAGTGTGACATGTATAATATCCTACAGTCTATGTGCAAATTAATCCATATTAAAGTCAAGTGAAGGTTCCATCTGAACTGAACATTATATGACATTATACTATATGTGTTGGTGTAACGGGCAGCATGTCTGGATTGAATGACTTTGGAGTTTACAGGGAAAGAGTCATTGAACCAGCAGTGAATGGAGACTCCTGCAGTACAGAGAGCTTGACCTGCTCTCAGCTGAACCCATAGATGAGATTAACACTATGATAAGAGAGAAAAGGGGCCTCCTATCACAGATAATCATTGCTTTGAGCAAGACACCACTGAGTTGAATGACCCCTCTGCTAGAGCCTTGTTATTTCTTTGTCACTCACACCTGACTGTGTAAATACACTGTGTATTCTTTTCATTATAGTTTAGCTGAATATGACAAACTTGATACAAGCATTACAATAACTGTTACTCACCACAATGACATATGAATTTACAGTTTAATGTATTTAGAATTTATTATATTATTAGAAATATTCAGACAACTTTGTTTAATTCCAAATACTGAATCCATTTTATTATTTGAAATGTCTTCCTTGCTTCCTTATGCACTTTCTTAACATACCACATAATCACTAAATAAACTGAATTTCCAAAAAACCAAAGGACTAGCTTTGCCTTAGCTGCCTCTGAGTGTTTATGCATGACACCAAATCATTAGCCACAAGTGCACATGTAACGCCGCCTCATTAGCTAATCAAACCAGAGTCTCAGGCGTATGAGGAGAAGACGTCTCATTAAGGCAGGAGAGGAGACGATAAGATGAGGGAAGAGTCATCTTGGGGGATTATCTTAAACTGTTGTGCAGTAATGTCTTTCTCGCCGTGCCACAACACAAATCTGAGCTCATCGAATGATCAGGGTCCTCATTTATAAAAATCTCTCGTGCGCAAATTTGCTCAAGGTCAAAGTTCTGATTTATAAGAGATTTACAGAAGTGCTAATGTCTAAATCAGTGGTTTGCATTAATTTTCTTTCCAACACTTATATACAGAAAGCTGTTGACCTTGTTTCAAGTTGATTTACCATAAGGGAAACAAGCTCAAAATCACTGGCAATCACAGCAATGTTGCATCTTTTTTGTGCATTTTAATTAATGATTAATGGTTAATGATTCTGAATAATACTGAAGAATACAGGAAAACAGCTTCCTGTTATACAAGTCTGAGGGAATGGAAAAGCAGCGACAGGTTGATGGAGTATGTCAGGGGTCAGCTTTGTTACAGGTATGGATTTGAGAGGTATGGTGCACATTAATGCCCAATGTTTCATCCACTTGTGTGCTAAAGTATGAAAGTATAATGGAGGGACTCAAGTGTTTGTATCAGAGATTTTAGATATGAGGTGAGTCATAGCAGTTTTGAGATGCACACTAGGAGAATGGGGTTATTTTGGGGAGCAGCAAACATTGATTATATCATCACTTAGACTGAGAAAGCAGAGTCATGCTGCATTCACATGGACTCAGGCAGACGGTAGTCGACAGATGGACAAGAACCTCTGGAAAAAAAAACAGTCCAACAGAATGTCAGGACAGCGAAACGCATGATGATATGTTGCTATGGTCATGTCATATTGTTCCCAAAGAATGGAATAAAATATATTCAATAAAATGATTTTGTATCTATTATAGTATGTAATTATTCCAGTAATGCATATAGCTATAAAAGCTGTAAAAATGCGGCTTTCTCTTGTTATTCTATTGCAAACTTAAAATGAATGTTGAATTCCCTCCAAAACGTCTGATAATATATTCATTTCCAACATGAAGAGCGATTTCCTGCAATATCTTGGAAGGAAGTCAAGCTCTGATCATATAATTCCAGGCACCAAAGCTTTTCAGATCAGCCATGTTTTCTTCTTGTGTGAGGGACATACATAACATAAAACTTATTTATTGAATTTTAACTTTGGACAGCAATGCCATCTACCATTACTGTTGCCAGCCTCGCCTAATTTTACCGTCCTGCCCTCATCCAGTGAAATTATCCATTTTGCTGTCTATCGTCTGCCAGAATCCATGTGAATGCAGCATTAAAGTTTGTTGTGAGAGGTGGGATGTTTTGTCCTGTCGTTTCATTGTCTCTGGGTGCCACAGTGATGAGGAAATCTATAAGAAACAACACGTTCCTTGCTGTACTACATTAAACATTAACTCATGTCCCCAGCTCCTTGCTTTTGCCAACTAGCTTTGAAAGTACTAAATTCCCTTTGTCTGCCTTTCCACTTCTGTCATACCCTCTATCCTCCCCATATACCCATCCTCTCTCCTTCTGACCTCCTCTTGCTATTCTACTTTCTCCATCCCTATTACCTTCTATGAAGTGTTATATTTCAAACCTTATCAGATATTGATACTGTGAACAACAGCAATCTGCAGCTACTGCAGGATAAGATGCCAAGTCTGTCTGCCCCTTATCAGCTGTTTACAATGCCAGTAAAAATAAATCTTTACCACCATTTCCACCTTCACATCTATCATCATCATCATCACCATCAGGCATCGATATATCCAACTATGTCAGGTGTCAAACGGGGACGTACGAGCTGGGTGTCGATGACAGAACAGCGCCCACTGCAGCCAGTTAGTATGCACTGTCATCTTCGCTGTCTTCCATTTGAAGAGCCTTTTGGCTCTCTATCCTGCTGCCTTTAAACTACACTCTAAGGGTGTCTGGTAGTACGTTCACCACATGAATCTGAGTTGGTGTTATAGCAGTGTGACCACCTGTCTCCTTTCCCTCTGTGGGACAATAATTCTGTGTGGACTGGAATGAGGAGCATCTGAAGTGATGGCTGTGGAGTCATCTTTCCCTTTCCAGTTACAATGGAATGTCACATTCATCCATCCATGTCTGTCTGTCTTTCTGTCTAGCCTATATAGTGACCTAGACTAAATGCATGTTCAACTTAAGGGACCCACATAAATCCGTCCCACATAAGCAGCATTTTTTTACCAAGTGCAAATATTATGCTATGATTCAAGCTTATATACAGCATTTGTGAAGTTTTATGATGCACATAAGGCGTAAACTGCTGAGTGACAATTGGCAATAACAGAGAAAGAGACGATGACAGAAGAAGCAAAGGAACAAGGAGTAGTCAGAAAAAAAGAAAGCAAAAGACACAGAAGAAAAAAATCTGCTTCATGCAAGTAAGACAGACTTTTACAGACTTTTGACTGAATTGTGGCATATCTTTTTCTCTAACTGAATACATCATAATCTATAAAAACTAGAAACCTGATCCAAGAGACAGGGGCAAATGAAAATAAATAGCTTGAGAGACAAAAAGACAAAGAGTGAGAAAGGAAGACAGACAGCTATGGAGGGGGTTGATGTTTGTGAAGGGGAACATGAAGTGGCAGACTGAGTATTCAGTGTCAGGGTTGGGTTAGGTTTCCAGCTTCAGCATTGTCAACACTTTCACTCCTTTTGCCTGGCTTTGCGTCGCTCTGCAGCCCACCACGCACCGGGCAGGATGGGGTTCACCCTAAGAACAGGAGCTGGCGTCGCTCCTCGTGCCAAAACCACTCTGACTTTACAACACATGGAACCTGCGAACATGACACCGGCGCTCGGTGGAAAACAGCATGCAGGAACAATTCTGTCACGGCCCGGGCCATCTGAAATGAATGTACTCGCCCCACATCACTTGATCTTGCTGATCCGTCCCCTTACTCCTGCCAGGTTTGGATTTTTCCCCCCAACAAACACATTTTGTCACACATGAACCCTCTGGATCAAAGTCTAATAAATTTACAATGCTTCACTTTTGACTGTGTTTGACTTATGTAGGCCTATTTACCATGTGTGCATTTGACAGAGATATCCGCTTGAGAGACGGCATGAAAAGTAAAGGAATCAGAAGATCAAAGATGTGGGGTGTGGACAGCATAAGAGAAAGAGCTGGGTGGGAAGATATTAAAAAATATTTCTGAGGGTAATGCCGAAGGAGCGAGAACATGTGTGCTTGTTTAATATTGGTGTGGGAAGTCGATAGGAGTGTAGTAACAGGGTGAGAGGGAATAGAGTCTGTGGCTGCTAGTGTTTAGATTTAGCAGCGTCTGATGACAGCTAGCTGTTCTTGAATATGGCTATGAGCTGCCCACACTGCTGCTACAGCCTGAATAAGAATTACCAAGACTCAAAAGACTGCAGGAACGCTGTATGTCAAGAGCATTACTGACAACTAACAGGATGGATGGATGGATTATGAGTATGGCTGGGTGAATGTATAAACAAATAAATAGGGAAAAACAAATCACAAAACAAATCAAACCTGAAGGAATTTGAAATTGTTAAAAATCTCAGGAAAAATGCTTTAATTTTTTTCTTGCGTAAAGTTACCACTTGAAACCTTGATATCACTTTCATGTCTGTACGGTAAAATATGAAGCTACATCCAGCAGCAGATTAGCTTAGCTTAGCATGCGGAATGGAACTTTGTACTTTTTTACAGTTCTGCTTTTGAACCGTAACACCTTATGTAGAGAATACGTGACATGTGGGTGGAGGCTTTGGAGTTGTTTAAAAGCATGTTTGGGTTGTCCCAAGCAAAGAAGGTTACTTTTGTGGTAGCATAATTAACATTGCAATGTAATTACTTTTTCAGTGATTATTATGTAATGAGTAACTAATTCCATCAAGTAACTTGACCATCTTCTCATCTAACTTTGGGCAAGAAAGCAAATAAGCATATTTCCCAAAATGTCAATCTATTCCTTTAACTGCATCATCCTACAATCAAAAACTGAATATAGCTCTCTGCTTGCTTGTGTTTTTCTTAGCAAGAGTCTGTATGAAGTGAAACACTTAAGCTTTCAATACTTGATGCCTTTTTTTATTACGCCTGGATATTTTATGGTCAAGAGGAATGAATTATATTGGCTAAATGCAGTCTGTTGTTTTAGGACCCGTGCAGCTACTCGATTAGAGTAGTCATTTTGGTCTGCACCTCATTCTGCAGCCCATAAAGAGCAAAACCTCAGAGAATGTGCATGTGTAAGCTCTGCATGGAATAACAATGACACAAGAAAAGAAGTAGTAGTCTGAGGAAAAGAAAACTGATTAAAAACAAGAACAGAAAAAAAGGATCAAACTGCCTTGAGGGAAATATGAGGTGCTTTTGATTATTCCCATGGTTGTATACTTAGCATACGGAACTCCTTTCTCTTTCTGACTTTGTTACATGCACACACAGTCATTAACACACACATAAACACACACACAGGTCGCCGATCATGATGACCACCCAGCCAGTGCCCCCTGGCCCCCACCTCTCACCTCGCTCATTGGCGCTATAGCTGAGAAAAACTACACCATTCACTTCCTTCGCCTCCCTCCCCTCCTCCTCTGCTTTTCCTCCCTCCCTACCTAGTTCCTCCCTCCCTCTCTCAGTGCTCCCATTCATGTTGTAACAACTCGTAAAGGAAGGAGACTTTGACCCCCTCAGTAAAATGTTCCCAATCTCTTTCGTTCATCTGCTCTGTGTAGGAGGGTTAGGCGAATTCAGACCGACTCTCCTGGAGATGACGGCTGTGTACTGACTTCCTGTTCAAAGTTCCATTGTAAATGTCCAGCTGCTAAAAATGGCTTTAAAAAAATAAACTACTAACTTGTATTACAACCCTTTGCAAAGGCTTAGCACTTACTTTAAATGTCACGACCATTCCTTTTGAAGCAAAGAAAACCAGCCACAAAGTTTTTTATTGAACTGTAATCCTTAACTGTACAATATTACAGTAAAGTAGGGATGGGTACTGAAAGCCAGTATTAAACAGCACACAGGGCAAAATCATCAAAGAAACAAATCTTTTGCATGTATGAGCAGAAACACAAGAAATCTTTCTAAACATCTAGCGAAAGTGGATCACATATACACAGAGACATGTACAGTTTTCAATTGCCTAGCGCGTAGTTCATCTCTTATTGCCTCATCCACCACTGTAGGTTATGTACACTAGCTTGTCTACGCTGCAGCCTAGAGCCCACACAGAGTTAACTCAATTATACAAATGAGCTCATAATGATTGTTCAGCCATTAATACAGGTGTGTTCATTAAGCTGAAAATGGTTAGAGCATCATCTGAACTGGAAGGACGGAAAGAAGAAAACAAGTAAACAAAGAAGGGAAGAATGAGAGAAGGAAAGAAGGAAGGAAAGGATAAAAGAAGGAAGTAAGGGAAAGAAAGAAAGAAAGAAAGAAAGAAAGAAAGAAAATGAAAGATGAAAGGAATACAAGGAAGGGAAGGAAGGGAAGGAAGCAAAGAGAGAAAGGAAGGAAATGAAGGACAGGAAACAACACGTTGGACGTTCAGTAAAACACAGAGAACACAGACAAAGAACGATAAGGACAGCACGCCTCAGAAAATGTTTCAGAATTGCCACCTTTGACCAACATGATAACCTGGTCGGTTAATAGCGACGCAGTTCAGCGATAAATCAACTACAGACCCAGCTTTCATGAGGCAAGTGAGTGACACTCCAGTCTGTTAAAAACAACTGACCAGATGTGTTCATCAACAACAGCATAACACACTGGTTTACATTTTACATGTGGACCAGTGATGCTGGAATTTAAACAGGCTGTCTTTTACCTGTGTACTACACCTGCGAGTGATCAACTTGTGTACCAGTGATCTGGTCATGGCGCACGGAAGATACAGAGCTAAAAACCACGGCATGCGATCGCAAGCCGCAGACAGCTGTTGTGTTCACTGTTGCTGGTTGACAAAAACACAAACATGAAGCAGGGGAAGTTTAGTGAGCATCCAGTGTGTTTTGGAGTTAGTTTAACACTGAATATTGAGAACAGAGAATTGGATTTCGTTTAGCTTTTGGAGGAATTTGATGACTCAGTCATTACAAATACTGGAGGTGGAATTTCCATATTTCACTTATTCCATTGGACATGACCTCCTGTCCCCTGTGGCACTACGTCCCTCTAGGGAGAGCAAGACAATATAACTCACAAGGGACTGTCTTTCACACTGTCCAAACAGCTGTGAGAGTATGGAATCATTATTTTATTATCTTATGATGTAACATCCAAGTGTATATGCATGTTATGTATTCCCGATGTTGCTGCATTTGTACTGTGTGATATTCCAATTTTATCATTCTGTGACTGAGGTGTGTCACCTTTAACATGACAGGCAGATAAACTTGACTATAAAGCCTTGACCTCCGTGTCTTATCTGATGTCCCTAGATCACAAACAGAGGTGCCTTTCCTGTAAAATTAACTTTGCTGAATATATCTCACTGACAAAACGTTGTTTGGTTAAACTGTCGCTAAAATGCTAAAGGCTAAAATCTAAGCAACATTATCTCAAATATTACACTTTGACCTATTGTACTTCCCATAGCTGAGTGTCCATGCAGTTTTTCAGTGCAGCAGACAGTTGGGACAGATTTATGGGGTGCATTAAGTTTGTTTTCTTCAGCTACTAGGGTCTATATTTTACTGTGCCTCAAAATTATAGGGCCATTCTTTTGCATCTACAGTATCTTCTGCAATTATAGCCGGCATAATATTGTTTAGACAATGCACTGTATAGCTGATTTGTATGTGAGGGCTTTGCTGTTAAAGTGAGCAACAAGTTTTATGATTTCTAACTGCAATTATAAAAGTCATTTGTAAGAACTAAGTTTAGAACAAGCTCAACACTTTTAAAAGACATTTATTTTGTAATTACCTGCATCCTGTAATTTAAATGGTCCAACAAAGTGTTGACTGGGCAGACAGGCCGACAGACAGACAGGCTAGGCAGTCACTCAGTCAGTAAGACAGGGATAAACAAAAAAACATGCATGAAGAGAGTCAGGCAGACAAGACAAGTCAGGCAGTCATTTAGTAAAGGCAGCCAGAGACACGTGTGGGAGCAGTAGCAGGGGAACCAAACGGAGGTCAGAGGTCGGGCGGGATTTGGGTTTCCGGCTTCTAGACCCTGGTGGAGCTCAAACATGTCTCCCCCGCCTCAGAAAACCATCATCTCCGCCTGGATCTGTTCTGCTCTGCATCCTCTGCTACTAACACACCTGCGTTTCTCTGTTTTTACTTAAATATGAGCCGGAGCTGCTACTGCACCTGGAGGAATTTTACAGTTTTTTTTTTTTTTTTGAGTAACACTGCCTAAATGCTGCTACTGAACACACTGCCCAGCCAGAGCAATTGCTTGTGATGAGAATGAGAATGAGGAATGAGGACACTTATCTTCAGCAGTGATTGGGGTTACTGTTCCTTTGTTTTCGCTGCTTGATGTTACAGGGTGCAGTTCACAAACATTAAATGGCAATTACATTTCTTGCTCTCTCCACAACTGCCCAGCATCACAAGAGCAAGCACGCATAAAAAGCATGTAAAATGTGATATTGTGCAGCTTGACACAATATCACACAGCAACAACTGTGTGTTTCTCATCTTTGTTCATGCATGCATGTTTTTCATGCATGCCATTGTTTGCATTACTCATGTCTAGGCATACACATGTGTGTTTTTGTATATTGTATTTACTGTGCAAGTGTGTGCATGTGTGTTTATGTGGGGCCAGCTCCCAGTGCAGCACTCTTTATAAACACATCAGTTGGGCTGACAGTGCACAGCGGGAGGGAGAGAGAGCATTAAGACAGCCTGGGACAGAGGCCTCATAAAAAATCACTTCTAATTTATTTCCCTCCAAATTGGAAAGTGCACGCTCACACCTGACTAAATCATCACGCGTCAACTGGAGACGGCCCCCCACTGCACGCTGACGAAACCCGATCCCAGTTTTGCCGCGCAGGCCCAAGCCAGGCCTGGCAGAGAAAACACAGCGTCACGCTGCATACATACACACTCCTTAATGACTTTTGCAGATGTGCTGCTCCCGATAGCCCCGCTAAAGCCCCGTAACCACCCATCCCTCCCGCCCGCTCGATCTGGCCCCCACTAGCCAGCAGGGCTTTATCAAATTTTTCATTTCTACTCATTTTTGTGGTTCATGTGGCCTCCACATGCCCTCTTGCTCTTTCCCAGCAACTCATCCTGCTCTTTCCACCCCTTTGCTCTTCTTTTGAGGTCATTTCCCCATTTTATTTCCACACTATGTCTTGATCTGTTTTCCCTCCCTTGTGTCATCTGTCACTCCGCTACAAGGCCTGAGCTCAGCAAAGCTTTGGAAAAACCTCTTTGCTTCACTTTTCTATCTTTTCTTTCTCCCTCTCCCTCTGTCCACTTCCCATTATATCCTCCTCTATCACTTTAAGTGAAATTATTACCACGGGTGCAGATAACTGATACAGGTACAGATGTGCAAACAAACTGTGACTGACTGACTGTGGGACATTTAATCGCTCTGGTGTCATGCTACTGCAGTTTTTACAGAAAGGTGGAGCAAAAAATACTGCCATGCTGAAGAAGATATGTGAAGAGAATTGAATCTCCTCTTTGAAACTGATGAGGCCTCACAATATCAAAAGGTCTGCATGGAGGCATGAAACACTATAGAAAATATCAAGACTATTGCCAAATGCAGCTGGCTACATGTGATAACATGACCTGCAGCATATCTACACAGCATTTTCAGTGTTTTCAGGCCAACATGTTTGGGACTGACAACACTTGATGACTCACTCATGATGACCACTGGACAGTTCACGCTTTTGCTTGATGACAAAGACCACTACAGGACACACACAATATCTAATGCGAATAGGGATAAAACAAATTTAATCAAGGTTTAAATGAAGATATGACCAGATATGACTCCCTCAAGTCATGTGATTATTTTTTAGTTTTTGATTCTTCAACTTGGCTTCAGAAAATGCAGGACCTCCACCGTTTTGGCAACACAACAATGTGCACCATTCTTGAGGAATATGAGGCCACCTTGCAACATTACAGAGACTCCACTGTAAGAGAATGGATGCGCTTAAAGCAAGCAGGAAATCACTTGGCAGCGTCCTCTGTGTACAACTTAGGTCCAAATAGTAAATACAAGCAATCCAACACCAACAAGGCTGTTAATTTGTCTCTTCCATGGCTTTTGAGCAGTCCAGCAGGTGAGAGAAGATTCTCACATCTCAACACAATAAAAAAGCACAGATCTCGTCTCATCTCTCAGCCATGTTGCACATTGACCTGACACCAGAGTTTTTTAATTTGGTTTCTGGTGTTTGGTGCAACATATTGTTATAGTATGCGGGTTAGCACAGTGACAGGCCCATTTAACACATGAAATAGACACCTTTTTAAAAAAAAACACAAATTAAACTACCAATAAACTTATACGTCAACTGTGATCAATCAATATATTCCTACAAACTAAAACTAAACACAAATAATTAACTGAAAGTACTTGATAATTAAAGCTCTCATACACAAATTATTTAACCGTAGAGGCATTTCTTTTTGCAGTAATTGGGCCCACAAACACACACACACAAAACACAATACCTTGCAGCCCTGTACTTGGTCCGTATTATTTTCATCATCACTCAAACCAATGCAGATGAATTAAATGTTAAACTTACAGTTGTGTTTCAGTCCAGGAGAGACAGTCTGTCAAAAGAGGGATAGCAGGGAGCAGTGGAGCTGAAATCTTCAACAAAAGTCACAAAAAGCTTTTAGGTCCAATCTTGAAAATCCTTTCAGGTCACAAGTTACTAATGGCGCCATCTTGTAGCATCTCCACAGTCCAACTTCTTCACTCACAAAGCTTTCCCGGTCTCAGTGAGGTCTATCTGGACTTGAATCCAGCGTCGGGTCCTGGCTCATCCTCCGTTGTGGTTCATTTATCAACCAGCTACACAAGCTAACTTCTAGAAACTACCGTTAGCCAATGATAACAGTTAGCTTAATTAGCCGTTTGTAGCGCAACTGTTATTAGCATCGTTACTCCAGCTAGCTTAGCGGCTAACAGCTGCGCACACAAGCGCTAATGTTCAGCCTAAGTAGCTGAAATTAAGCAAGTAAAAGTGGTGGCGTCTGAGTCTACTGCTTTTTCTTCAGTTTGGACCTTCTGTCTCTGTCTCTCTCTCATATTCTTACTCTTTTCTCCACACTTTGCATGTTAGCTGCCCCCTTTTCTTTCTCATTAATGCCAGTTACAGCTGTCACTGATAAAGACCATAATAATGGAAAGGGTTTAAACTAAAGACACAATCTGTGATTTTATTTTTAGCTTTTTAGCTTTTTATTATTATTATTATTATTATTAGTTAGTTAGTTAGTTAGTTTAGATATAGTCTTATTGTTAACTGGATTATTAGTCAGTCCCTTACTTAATTATTTAATTCTTACTTTATTCAAAACTAAATTACTTTCAGTTTTAGTGTCTCATGTTACTATTTTTACTTAACTTTATTTTGAAATAAATTACTATAATCCCTTTTTTTCTGCTTCTTCTTTTCTTTGCTCTCTTGTGTTTTTTACTAGTTTATTTTCGGTGTATGTTGAGTTTTATACTCCAGTGTTTTTGGCTTAGGGTTTAATTTTGTTCAGGCTTTGTTTCAGTGGCTGGAGGTGTGGTCTTCAGGTGCTGGGGCTCTCTATCCTCTCAGCTGTCCACAATATCACCTAACCACTGGCAGCTTAAATACCCCTCTCATTCTCTTGCAAGCTGCCAGATCATTCCCTGTTTTCTAGTGCTCTGTGGTTCCTGTGTTCCCTGGCTTTCCCCCTGTTTTTCAGTGATTCATGTCTCCAGTGTTTTTGTCTTCCCTTTTCTCCAGTGTCTTTAGTGTCTCTAGTGTTATGTCCTCATCTTCACCTGCATGTCTCCTGCCGTCCAGCCTTAGCATCCACCTACGAGCCTCAATCCACTGAAGCAACTCTGCTCCACCTGGACTTCCTGTTTTTAGTTGCCTTTTTGGTTTTTCCTGTAAGTCCAGGAGTTTCTATTGTTGAATAAATCCCTTTTACCCAGTCACCCTCGTCTGTGTCTCGCTCCTGGGTCCAATTAAGAGCTAACTGAAATCGTCACAGTTCCCAGTCCCCAGTCCCCAGTGCTAGATTAATTATGTAATTTTGTAATGTTCTTTTGTATATTATCACATTCAGACTGTTGATGAAAACACACACTATGTTGCTGCAATTTCAGAAATTCAAACTTGCAAAACAAATTAATGAAAAACTCAGATCTAACATATAACATCAACAAAAAAGAAAAAAAGCTGACATTGAGCAAGCTTCTCCTCCAGAAAACATGCAGCACTTGTTTTTGCTGACTCATCACAGTCTGCATAGCTCAACACGGCTGACCAACCAGTCATGCGTGTGTATTCCAAACACTGTCATGACCTCCACCTTCCCACCACCACTACTCTTCCCCTACATTATCTAATGAAGACTGTGGCTGAGGAGTTACAAACCAAACACAACAACAAATCCCAGCATGCCATATAAAAACAAAATGTGGCGGGTGAGACTGAAAAAATGAACCGTGTCATGTGCACTCCCTCAAAAGTTCTCAAGTAAATATGAGGCTGATGAGTCGGGCAGCACGCACCAACACACATCTCCACACAACATAAATTCAACTCAAGAATGAGGAAGTACAAACAGAGGCAGACAAACGAAACAGCGTGATAACATACTCTTCTGTTTTGGAAACTGTTTCTCTCTCTGCTGAAATGGACTCTGTGAGACCTTGTTGGTCTTTGCTGATGTGGCTGGCTTGCGTTCGTAGTGCCTCCGTCTGTGTTTTATTGCACATGGAGGACAGGGTGGTCAGATGTTGAGGTCACTGAGAAACAGTTTACAAACTCACCCCAAGGCCTCGAGGTCAGGAGCAGAGGGCAGCAAGGGGCCGGGAGGACAGGACAGAGACACACTATTGTTTTTACAATGTCGTCTTGTTGTCCTTCTGTTTAGTTTCTCGCTCTCCCTCCCTCTGTCTCTCATTTTCTCTTTCGCGATCCGTCATTTTTTGGCCAAAGCTGGATTTGAACAGTGAAAGGAATTACAACAGCATACTCTCAGTACAGTGGATTACAAAAAAGCTGACAATATATTGGATAAAATATTATGTCAGCTGTTGGCCATGTTATCCTTTGATCCAAAAATAATGATTTAAACTTTGCTTAGGTGAACAAAATATCATGGGCATGATGGCCATATCATCGTTACTCAAAATCATAAATCCCACCAAGTCAAACTTTCAACACACACCTTAACTCATTATTTGCTAACGCTACACATTCATCAATCCTAAGCCTTAGACTGTTTGATATCATTTTTAACACATGAAAAATTTGCAAAAGAAATCTTTGTCTGTCTACTCATCTCTGTGTCTGTCTCTCTCTTGCTGTCAGGGATGAGTAACTCTATCTCTGCCTTCTTTGTGACCGGATGTTCAACTCTGTGTAACTCATGGCTGGATAATCCAGGTAATCACAGCCTCCTCGAGTCCCTCCTCGGCTCTCTCTCCATTGGCACCATCACAGTCCCTATTCAGGTAATGTTAATACACTATTAAATCAATTTGCTTCTATATAAAGTTCCAGATAGAATTTTCTGATTACTTTATCCAATGCAGGATATCTGGTTTGTGATAGAAATCATATTAAGCACTAGTTATCAGCGTGTTATCAGAATTGACCCAACCCCCCTAAAGGCCTTCACACCCACGGTACACCCAAACACAAGTGTTCAGTTATGTTGCTTGATTAAACTCTGAGGCATTAACTGCACCAATTCATATTTAGGAGAGATTTACACCTGCTATTTCAAAAGCCACCTACAGAGGGAGGCAACTATGTCCACAATGGGCAAATTGCAAGTTATGTTGGGAATAGAGCACTGATATTTGCAAATAGGCCATTTTCACAGGGGTTGTTTTGACATGTCACGGTAATAAAAGCACAGGTGTAAATAATACAATTAATGATGGCTGAATTCCATTTATCTGCTTCAGTTTCAGGGTCCTGGTATTGTACACGATGGCTCATTGTCATACTAACATTTACTGTTACACGTGAATAGAACAGAGGGATGAGTAATGTAATTACCGGCGCCAATGCCTTTGCTGTTATGACAAGTCAAAATGTCTGCTGCTGATAAGGCCTATTTACTGTGATGTGAGTAAGACCAGTAATCAAAATACTTTTTATTGTGTGCCTTTATTGGTTTGCTTGGAGAATTGTGGCTGTGTGTTATGGCTGCATTTAGCCTCACCCATGGTCTGCTAATAAATAGCAAAAAACATACCAACATTTTCTGAAAAATTCACAATATCATCTTGTGTGGTTCATGAAAACAGAGTATTTAATTTGACTGAAAATTCCAGTTACATCAGGACATATAAGTAAAGAATAAGTTATAAATTAACCTTTATTTTGTGGTTGTATTTTAGTGGAAATGTTCTTACATCTATTTAGCAATGCATCTGGTCTTGAGGGCTGTGGCAGCTGCAGCAGACAACTATGCTTACAATTGGTGCTGGCAAGAGATTGAACTTGCAGGAAAACATAGGGTTAACTGGTAGAACTGGCAGAGCTAATTAAAAGTCCCAGATCTGAGAGTTTGCAATTGCATTTTTATTCACGACAAACATTTCGACCCATTACAGGAAAAGCACAGGTGTAACTAATAACATTAATGACGGCTTTGTTGGATGGGGGTGTGTCAGTATTCCACCCTTCTAAAATGTAGGTTGTTTCACTTGTGTCACGTGTTCAGTTTGCCAAAATGAAATAGACTTTGCAAAATTATTTTCATGGTGATCAATAAGTAACTCAACATGCGTACAGCATTTTACACACCTTTTAGTGCAGTGGTCATACTCAGTTCAAACAGTTCAAGAAGCAGAAAGAAATGTTAATCTTACTGTTGTTCCACAATAGTATCTGCATTGATGTACTGTACATGTGAACACCCCCAACCTCCTCCAACCTCCTCCTCCTCCGATAGTATTGATGTAGATCCCCAGAGTAGTGACCCAGCAACCTACAGGCCAATTCCCCGTCCTCTCATATCCTGGTGTGTGCACAGAGGCCGCTGGGCCGGCCAGGGCAGGTGAAGCCCTGAACTCCATTACATAATGACAGAGGAAGTCATCCGTCAGTGTAGTGAAGTGGGGTGGCACTCAACTATGTCCCTTTTTTTTTCTCTGTGGGAGCTGCAGCTTCCAGCATGTGAGGGTGACAGCGCAGTGAGTATGGAGTGTTTGTGTAAGCCTAAATCAGTTTGAGAGGGATGGAAACAATCCAGGGGGCTCAGAGGTGTGTGTGTGTGTGTGTGTGTGCGTGTGTGTGTGTGTCCCTCCCTAATGATTTATTGTGACAAATGATCAGTCATAAACAAACAACAAGCAAGCCACCCGTCTGCCCACACAAACTAATAAACAAACAAACAAACAAACAGAGGAGACAGACAAACAGGCCGTCAGGCAGAGTGACAGCAGAGTTTAAGATGATCAATCACAATCACAGGCAGAGATCAGTGCAGGCTTATTTAGTTGTGATCAAGGGTGTGTTGTTGTGTGTCTGTGCATATTAGTGCTTGCATGCATGTCTGCACGTCCACCTGCATTCACCAGCGTGTGAACATGTGTTTTTGGTATGAATTTGTGTGTATTTGTCTGCAGTTGCCAGTCTGCCCCATCATATGTGTGCGTTCCTGAGCGAGCAAGTGTGCGTGTGTGGGATGTAACCCAAGCCAGAGCGGCACAACACAGCAGCCTGTTCAAAGGCCCGTTTGTATTATTACAGCTTGTCCAGCTGCTCAGGACAGACAAACAAGACTTAGAGCTCTGAGCTGCAAAACACAGACCTCCCACCCCATCGCAGAAACCCCTGTGGCCCGGCCCAGCCCAGCATTGTGGCTCAGAAATGGACAAACAAACGCCTACAAATAGACAAACTGCCAGGCTTGAGGGGAAGTTTTGTCCTGAAGGGATGAAGGATGCATGCAAATTCAAATCATCATCAAAAGCAGCGTGTTTCCGTGTTTTTTGTTCTTCCATTGACTGTGAAGAAATTGGCCATCTGGGATGCTTCTACTGAATCTCTACCAAATCCAGCTCCTCATTTCACAATCAGCCTCCCTAACTGATGATTCATGTGTGTTCTAGCTGAATGAATATGGGAGTTTCCATGATGCAAAGCTTTGTTTCCAAATTGATAATGTTCATTTATTTAAAATAGATATGGTGTACTTGTGTCAACATTTGTATAGTGAGTGGCAGTAACCCCCTCCCTGCCCCAGTCTCTCCCCAGGAACAGTATGGAAAGTGTGTATACATTTCTTCACCACACTGTAATGAGTAACGTTACCTCCTGTAAAAATATTGAGTCTCCGTTCCACATTTGCTTTTCAAATCTCACATACTACATTGAGCAATGATCCTAAAAACAAAATATTGCTTTATATACACAGTGATCTACTTAGAAGCTGATGAAAATTAATGCCTGTATTTCTAGCGCAGACTTTTTGCCCGGCAATATTTCTTCTCGGTGTGTACTCAGTGTGCACTCTGTTGCCCTCTGAACAGCTCTCTCCTCTGGAGATCTCCCCAAATGGATCTGATTGTGGTGATTAAGATCAGAGTAAGCTAACACTCTCGCTCCCTCACACCTCTCGCTCTACTTCTCTGTATTCTCTCCTTTTCACCTCAACTTGTGCCATTCTTCCTCCCTTCCATCCTCTATCCCTGTCACTCGTCCTCCATCCTCCTCACTCCTCCATTCCTCATCTATCCTCCTCTTCCTCCTCCTCCTCCTCCTCCTCCTCCTCCTCTCCCTGCGCTCCTGCTCCCTCTCTGACTCAGGGTCCCTGTGTGCCTGTATGTAACATCAGTAAAGCTGTCAGGCAGCCAGGCCAAGGTAAACAGCCCAGCGCTGGGTTCAGGGGTGATGGGGGCCGAGATGTTTTTCCTCAGGAACCCAGGGACCCCCGGAGGCTTCTGGCTGGGGCCAGGGAGGGGCCGAGGGGGGGAAGACGATCCCTTCAGTTGCCCCCCACAAGAACACACACCGGCCGGTCTCTCTCTTTTTTTCTCTCTCTATCTCCATCTTCTCCCTTTTGTCTCTTTCCTCCTCATCACTCTGTCTTTGTGGTTCTTTCTTTCTCTTTCTGCATCTGTGTACACAAAACTCTTCAGCAGCATCTCCTTGACACATGTACAATCATTCATCAGCACTCTATCATACAGTAGTCCTACATCCACGCTCTCTTGCCTGAATCATTCCTGTGTTGGCATAAAAGAGATATACATATGTATATGTCTTTAAATATACCCCATATATACTGTACGCAGTATATGGGAAATGTTGAAATCATAAATTTCATTTTATTTCCAAGCACATGCCTCTCATAGTGGAATGACATTTTTAAAGGTAGACTTGGAGTTGGATTTTGGCTTGATGTGCTTCTGGAGGTATTCAGCAAATCAATTACGTCGCTTGAAGAGGAAGGGAAGGAAAAGGAGGAAGGAGAGAAGGAGAAGGGATGTCTAGAGAGGAGGAGAAGAAAGAATGGAGATAAAGTGATATAGAGAAGAGACAGGGAGTTAAAGGGTGAATAAGGAAAGGAAGGATAGAAGGAGATGGGGAGAAGTGATATCCCTCACCCGGGCGTGACCCCTCTCAGCCCCAGTGAGCAGCTCCCTCAGAGGGAGGCAGACGGCCCGGAGAGGGAGAGCAAGATGGGGTACATCCAGAGGTTGCAAATCAGAGGCAGCACTAAAAACAAAGCAACTGGGAGCAAGAGAGACAGAAAGAGGGGAGAGAAAAAGGCAGAGAATGCTGGGAGTTGAAGAAGAGACTAGAAATGAGGTTTAAAAAAAAAGAGTGAAGAAGGATTTAATGGATAAGTAAGGAGGTCAGAGAAGAAAAAGAGGAGGCAGAGAGAAAAAATGTTGAATGAAGACGGGAGCCGGTCAAGCCAAGAAAAGCATGTTGAATTGAATTAGGGGAGGGAGAACCACCAAGCAAACCAACGGGAGAGGAAAGCAGGGGTGCAAGGAGGAAGAGGAGGACCATTACCCTTCGTACATCAGCCGTTACATCCCTCAGTGGCTGTCGGGGAGGGGGGGAAACATCACAGAGTGGATGGAAGGATTAGGATAATTGGAGAGGAGTAAGAAAGGGAGAGCAGAATCAGCGGAAAGAGAGGTTAAGACCAGACTTTATTTGCAAATACTGTTTATTTTAACCTTCTTGGAGTAGCAGGTGGGTGGAGTTGGGAGGACTGCTGTGGGATGAGGAGGGGGGGGACTGAACCATTTTAAGAGGCCCAGATCCAGACAGAGTCACTGGAACATGTCAGAAATTAAAGATATTTATTGTGTCAGAACTTTTGAGCTCTGCCCACATTCTAAAATGGTGGACCTGGGTGGCGTTTGTCATATAATCAATGTCAGAAAGTCACCTTAATATTCCCTTTCTATAACAAAATAAAGCTGTGGTGTTGCGGTCTAAATCAACCAGGGCCTCAGAGTGCATTCTAGTGGGCCACAGAGACACTGGTACTGCCAAATGGCTAGATTAAATTTTAAAATAATTTTTGGGATAATTTACAAAGCTAGATTTTTAAATCTAAATATGCCATAAATGAAAATGTCAATTAAATGCATAATTTTAAAGACAAGTTATGTTTGAATATCACCACACCAATCACGGAACATTATCAGGTTAGGCAACGGCTAACGTTCCCTCAGATGCAGTGATACAAAATGGATAATTTTTTGAAAATCAAAAAGTGATGTGGGAGACAACCCTGCGCCAGGAAGAGCTCCAGAGTGTGTGGTGAGGAAACATGACCCTGAATACTTTAAATTTGGATTCATAATGGCGGTTGTTGTTGGACACTGTTGAATGTGGTGAAATCCTGTCACAGCCCAGTTTATTTTTCCAACATTTTTTTTAATCATGTTATGCTTTTTCTTACTCATTTATTTGGAAAGTGCATCGTCAGAAATTTTTAAACAATCAAAAGTAGGCCAGTTACAAAAGGTTGAGAACCCATGGTCTAAATATTTTTAAAATGGTAAGATGAATTATTTGCTCTTCAACTTTTTCAAAAACGATTTGGCCCGAATCTGATTGAAATCCAGCCCGGTACTTTTTTTTTCTTTCTTTCATGTCAGACCAGATGGGAAGCAACAACTCTTCTGCCACACATGTTAAATGAGAGCTTGACTTAGAAGGACACCTTGCCTGGAATTTCCTGATAACACATGAAGAAAAAGATGAGGGAGTGTGGGGAGCGCCTCGGTCCAAGAGCACAGTAATTGTATCATTTTGTCAATGTCCAGCAGACACTAATATTCAACAAAGTGCTTAAAAGCTTAGAGAAACTGGCTGACATTACAGTCTGCAGACATGAATGAGAATTTTCAGGTACGAACAATCAAACTGTCATGACTTCATTTTCACTTGATCTTCTGCAAAGCCTCGCAAAACCCCTCATCTCCAATTATATTTTGCCTCACATCTCCGCCCGCAACTTGAATTTTCTTCCTCCTCGTCTTCCTCTTCTCATCTCCTCCTCTTCCTGTTCCTGTTTCCCAGCAGCCTTTAGTCATCCTGTTGCTGCTCCTCATCAATCCCACGCTGCCACAATGGTTTGTGACAGCGCACTGACAGGCCTGTGACAGGCCTGCCACCCGGACGGCCTGTCCCAGCCAGCCAGCCCACAATATGGGAGAAGACAAACAGACACGAACATGCACAACTCCCTTCCCTCCTACCCAAACCTTGTTGGCGCCTGGCTGAGTGGCCCAACCCTCTCCACCCTCAGAGCCTCTTTCTCTGAGGCCACCGCCTGCTTACCTGCTTGCCGCTACAGCGTGGCTCCAGCAATGGCAACGTCGGCCCGTTGATCGATCCATTTCAGGCCAGGCTGAAATATCTCAACAGCTATTGGATATGAATATACAGATATTCATGGTCCCCAGAGGAGGAAGCCTCTTGACTTTGGTGACTGACTTTTCCTCTAGCACCACCATGAGATTAAAAATTTAATTTGTCCAACACTTTGGTTTATGACTAAAAACATGCAAAATTAATAACATTCAGTCTCGGCTGTACAAAATTTTAGTGAATTTTAATAGGATGCCAGATGTGGAAATCATTACCTCCTATAACATGGTCATGTAGAATGTGAGAATGTTAGCATGCTGGTGTTAGCATTTGCATCGTAGTCATATTAACTAGGTGGCAAGACAGTTTTCGCTTGTAGTGATGAGTTATGACTAAATTTGCCTTTCTCTCTAATAGCTTTGTCTCACTTTCATACCAGGTTTTCTTCTGTTGGTTAACCTTTAATTTATAGTGAAGGTTTTTTACTATTTTGCGAAACCATAAACCAACCATAAAGTTGTCATTCTAAACATTACGTTAACCTTTAATCAGAGTTTATGTTTTTTTACTCAAGTTAAATTTTAGCGTTAGAAAACAATACAATGACGTTGCCAAAAAGTGGTATTGGTTTTAAAAAAATCAGGTTGTGTTGGCGGAACATAGTTCTCTTTAACGTGTGGTCATTTTAGGGCCTTAACTTGGTGGACTCAAATTTTTATGGGGCTGTATCTGCAAATTAGGTTGCATTTACTGAAAATCAGCAGAACAAAACTCAGTATATTTACTTACAGACCATATGAATCAAACATGATCAGTAACTGGAAAAGCTTTGAATGATTATAGCCAATTTCTCTTCCATCAAACAGACCATAATACATAAACCAGAGAGTGCAGACTGGCCTTTTAAGGCTGCAGATGGCCAATGAGCAGGGAAAGTTTACACATGTCTAACAACCTTCCTCATTGTCCACACACTGGTCACTTCCTTCCACTGAAATAAATGAACTGTCAATCCCGTTCACTGTGAGAACACACCATTAGAGGGCATGGAGCAGCTAAAACTAATGTCAAATATATTGGTTTGAAAAGAAATCTGTCACAAATACAATATTCTCACTAAAATTGTGTCTTGGCATTTTCAAATATATCTGTGTGACTCTGCTTTTGGTCCCCCTCTCTCTCTGCCTCTCTCTCACACACACACTCCCCTACTCTCGATCTGCTTAGATCTGCAACATCTAACTGCCACTTAACCTCACTTTCTCTACTTACCCATCTGCTCGCCCCTTCAGCTTCCAATCCATCATCCAGCCGCGCCTCTAGCCCTTTGAAATTACTCTACTAGTCATGAACAACATTAACCTCCTCCCCATCCAAATGCACACGCACACACACAAACATACATACATACATGTGATCAGATGCCCCTTTACCTGTACTCTGAGTGCAATCTCAGGCTACTTCACCGCAGCATCAGCCTCTCACTGTGGAGGCTGTTGTTTCTCTGCTCTGCTTTCCTTTCTTTATGTGTGACATCGCTCCTCCATAAGGAGCATCAGAGTGGCCTTATCATCTTTGGCCCTTTTTACTCACTTCGCCTTTGAACCTGGGTGTTCTGTCTGCTCTCTTGCACTCACATATATACAGTCACACACAGATGTGCTCACAGATGTAAAAATACACTCCATTTGTGATACATCAGCACTGATTAGATTTTAGCCTAAGAATACACAAAGTCATTCAACAAAATAAAATAATGCAGCTACCTTGGTTACTTTGTCATGTATAAATATACTTGGATTACTGGTATAAAAGAGAACATAAATGTAAATAAAGACTATCCGTGCTTTGGACCCGGTTTGATATCAGGAATTGCTGCATGTGAGTCTGAGTGGACGTGTGTTTGAAGAGCGGCTCTTTGTAGAGGGAATACGTGCAGCCTGCTATTCATAAGACTTTTATTATGTTTTGTCTACCTGCATATATGCGAGGCTACACTTAACCACATAAAAGCTGAGTGAGTCCAACATGAACTGATATGAAGAAGGTTTATGAATTTAAACCTCCTGACACAAACCAACTTCAGTACATCAGCCATGTTATAGGGAAAATAGTATATGTGCATATCTATGCACATATACTATTTGTGTGTATGTTCAGACCATCAGTGTGAGACCTCCCTGCACACGAGTTCATGCTCTGCAGTCTTTCCTTGCAGATGGAAATATGTCTCTTGTGTACAAGAACATCAGCTATAAAAAAATAATAGATATACTGTAAGAATATATAGTAATAACATAGCTTGTTTGAACTTGTTCTTGATCTCTCTTTATCCATCTCTCCATGTTTTTCTGCCTGTCCCTTAACTCTCCCTGTACACTCTGCCTCTCCAGTGAAGTGGCTGCTCGCAGGCTGCCGACTCTATAACTGCTGTTGTGGCTCCTCAGGGCTCTTATGTGCTGAAGAATCATATGGGGCTATATTGTGTGCAATTGTACAGGCACTTTTGGTCAATAACTCACATAGAAAAAGGCGTCCATCTTTGGAGGCTGAAGATTTTCGTACTCCAGCACTAACCAGATTTGAGCAAAATACCCATCATTATACACTGTCAAGCCAAATAATTGTTTTTGTTTTACACAGAATTTTGAGGAGAAATTTTATAATTACCAGCGACAATTAAGGTATGAAATCAATTTTAGCTCATGAGGAAATGTTTTATCCTTTCAAAAGGATTCCGAACCTCTGGAAAGTCGCTTTTAATTCTTGCATACAAATCAAACAGTGAAATAATGCTTTAATTAAATATTTGGATGGTTGGCTGGAAAATAAATTCTGCGTTCACCAAAATTATACAAATCTTCTCTAATCTGTCAGAAAATGTACATTGAAAAACAAAGCTGCAGTGTGCAGTTGTGATTAGCTCTGTCACTTGACAGAAGGCCCTGGACCTACATACTTTCCTCTGTGTATACATGTGCTTTCCCTCGTATGCACAGTGCGCATGCCCGTGGTCGGCAGGGCTGCCTGTCCTGCAGTCTTGTCCAGTCTGGGTCTCAGATCAACGTTGGTGGCGGGGTGTGAGCTGCCCAGAGGAGGAGAAAGTGAGGTGTTGGGGGGGGACCCTGGTGTGGAGGTGGTTAGGGTGAGGGGGTTAGAGAGGAGGAGATGGTAAAGATAGAAATGGACGGCACGGACACAATGTCTAATGGCAGCTCCAGCTGAGAAAACAAAAATACCCAAGGAACACTAAAACCTGAGGGGTGAAAAATATGCGGGTCTGGCGGGAGGTCAGATTCCCCACCGTATCTAATTCAATTTTACAAACTGTAAGAAAACACGCTGCTGCTCTCCAAGCACTGGAGAAATGTGCTGCAAATATGACTGTTTTTACACCTCATAATAAAAGTTTTTTCACCTTTACGTTAGTCAAAAATTCTGGTGAGATGATGCCACTTTTTCCTGATGCAGTTTCCCTTATTTTGCAAGATTAACAAGGAATATTTTGAATTTTAAGATAAGTAGGATAAAGATAGATCAGTTTAATATTATCATTTTGTTTTTCTTGACAGTAAGTAGAAGCTTGGGACTAAATGTTTCTAAAGATGATATTATTATTTCAGTAGCTCGCTTATAGGAGTCCAAAGATTTGACTTTCCAGCTTTTAACAAAATCACAGGGAGATCAAAGGTCAATCAGATCAGCCAAACATGTTCTAAATATCATATAAAAAAATTTTTTAGCTGCAAGTGTGAAAGTGACTCAGGGTTTATATTTGTTTTGCACAAAGCAAAATAGGATCTCATAGGCTTGAAATGCTGCATTGCAATAGCTGTTGTATTTAAAAGGCAGCTGAGCCTGGTTTTAATGTTGGCTTAGTGTGACACAGTGTCTTGCTCTGAATGTAGCCCTGTTTTAAAAAGGCCACAGCAGACTGCAGGGAGCTGCATGCAGTCTTGCTGGTGGTCTGCACAGGCCTGCTAAAGACATTAGTGCAGCATTCTGGGAGGACGGGGAGTCCCATAGACAGCGCTCACTTCTCTAAATAAACATTAGTCTTAAAAAGTTTGGCCCCTCGACCTCAGCATGATCGCATTTCACTCCGTAGTAAACTTCTATTTTATCGCGAGGTTTTCCTACTTTTGGAAAACACACTTTCACGCTGAAAAAGATTAGATAAACAAAGTTTCATTTTCACCTTTTTTTTTTTTTTTTTTAGAGGGACACAGGAGGCTGCAGTGTCCTCGGTATTTCTACCAGAGCTGACTTTTGTTTTCACTGATTTATCTGCATGTTTGAAGTTTAATCTTTACACTTAAAAACAATTGGGTGGATAAAAGTGCTTAATAAGAAAGCAGACAGATATAAATAATAAGTATATTGTCTCATATTGATTGACTCTTTGAAAATGCTTGATGACGTCATGTATGCAACATTTGTGTGGTTGTTAAAAATTTTAAATAGCCTACGGGCTCAAATGTCTGAATTAGAATAAGTGTGCATGTTTATTTTGACCATCTTTTTTTTCTTAATGTTCTTAAGTTAACACAGAAAGATGAAAGATATTTATGCCCACAATGAAATGAAAGTCCAAAGGTTTATTATTCAGTTCAAACAGCTAAACATTCTTCTTTTGTCTCCTCGGATCCTCAGTGACTAAATGTAATTTAACCCATAAAGACATGTTAATACTATTATAGATTAAATTAAATTAGGCGTGTTAATACTTTTCTTTTGTTTGGCCTATGGGGAGAAAATTAAACAATTTCACTGCACAGGGGATTTAAGGAACCGACCAGGGGGCAAAATCCTAATCCATAATTATGGGGTGTAATAAATGGGTCGGACTGGTGCCATTAATCGCAGTGGGTGTAATGTGCTCGCATCAAAGGTCAAATGGGAAGAAGAAGAAGCTGCTGATTGTGTGTGAGAGCGACCAAACAGCAGCTGCGCCTCTCTGTCAAAGCAGCAGAGAAACGAGCTGCACGCTTTTCCTTCGGTGCGACCTGGTGAGGCCAAACCCAAGAGAGAGGAGACTCAGAGAGGAGGTCGCCCAATGTGAGGTCCGAGGACCACCAGGGGACGCCGAGAGACACCCACAAGGTCCTCACTGACACACAAACTAATTTAATTTCACTGAGAAAGTTTTTGGATTATGTGGTTTCAGATTTCAGTGTTGGAATTTGGTTTCAAAAAATGATAATGATTTTTGCAAAATGATTGATTTCCCAGAGGCTAATACAATAATTTATCTGCAAAAAAATAAATATGCTATTTATAAACCTGACAGAGAGAATATGTATTTTATTGGTAGGCCTCAGTGTTTTTATGTAGAAAACAGGAACAGGCTTTAAATTGTTCAACACTGGTCACCTTGTTTTTATTCATTGCTTTTATTGTCGTTTCTCAATCTTGCTCAGTTTTAAATGTGCGCACTTTAATTATCTGGATCAAGACATGCCTGCTGCGTTTTATGTGTCATTATGATAGGATGTCTATTAGGTGCTGTCAGATCAGGTGGCTCATCTGACTCACCTGAATGACAAGGTGCACGTGAATACTTTTATTGTCACGTAAAACAGATGCAGCCACAACTGCACGTACATGGCAGTTTTATGTGCCAAGGAAAAACACTTTGTATTGGGTGGGTCAAATTTCACACACCTACAAAGCCAGATTTTTAATTTGAACACTGCACAAATCATATAAGTTTAAAATGTATTGATGCACCTAAAAATGTTTAAAGGACAAAATTTTCATCAAAAAGTTACATGAAATAGAAAATCCTGATTTTAGTCAGGAGGCATTATTTTATACACCTTTTAAAAAAACAGGCCACACCAACCAGACTTTACAGTAAACACACAATCTCACGCTTCTAAAGCAGGCCCGAGTGAATCACCTGCTATCATGTTCTGGTGATCTTTGCAGGATAATATCTGCAGTCATTAATACCCCTGCCCACACAAACACTGTGTGTGTGTGTGTGTGTGTGTGTGTGTGTGTGTGTGTGTGTGTGTGTGTGTGTGTGTGTGCACGCGCTCGCCCTCCTCTCTCTGTCCTCTCCCCTGCAGCAGGTGCTCGTTGAGTGTGTCAGAGTCGGCGGGGCGAAGATCTTCCAAAGTTAATATTGTGTTTCCAGAGATGATGGGGAGTTCACTGTCCTCGCTTTATTTACACATTCTAAATTAATTAAGCGCAGGATTCCTCCGTCTGTTGCAAAAACACGGAGGCTGGAGGGAGACTGGGAGCAGCGGGAGGGGAGGCGGTGATAGCGGCCGCGCAGCTCCGGGGCCGCGGCTCGCCTCTGCTCCGGGCCGGGGACCAACATTCCTCTGCGGGGGCGAGGAGGCTGGAGTCCGCGCGCACACAGCCACACACGGAGGAAGGAGAGAGAGAGAGAGAGAGAGAGAGGAGGGAGGTCGAGGAGAGTCCTGTTTGTTTCATTGAAAAGTGAAAGACAACATGAGTATAGGCTCTAAAAGCTGCTGGTCCCCAAAGGTCTGCAAAGCTTGGACCACAAATGAGACTTTGTGTGTGTGTTTGTGTGACAGGAGGGACGAGGGTTTCCAGGATGTCCCAAAAAACTAAAATGTGAGAGGTTTGTTTTGATTATTAGTACACTCCCTAAGTCAAATTTAGTCCAGCTGCAGCAGTTTCTAGTTGGGGAAAAAAAGAATCTGAGGCCTGGTGTCCCTATTTTTTGGTGCATTTATTCTAACAAATTTCTCCCATTTCAGGTTCACAGATTCAAAATCTAAAACTTGCCCTTTTAAATAGCTCTTCATGCCACAGCACCTGCCCTCTTGTTTTTGCATGATAAATCAGTCCCTTAAAAGAGTTAATTATTAAAGGGGTTATGGGTAATTTCAGTGGGTCTTTATGCCTGTTTTTTCCCCACTGTGTTAATGATGCAGCCTTGAGTTACACCATTATAAATCACCGTTGTAAATTAAATTAATATATAGGCCAGTGTTTAGTTACAGCCTATTTAATGCACGTCTATATTTGTGTCTGTTGTATTATGTTGCGATATATAGGCCCATTTGAGTTCTATATAGAGTCAGCGAAGAACGGCTTTCAACAGAATCAATTGTCGAGCGTGACCTTGAAGAGTAGGAGCCTGTCATCACACAAACACACACACACATATATAAAGTGCATACAGGACACACACACGACATGCATACAGGACACACACACACACGCTTTCCTCGTGCTGTCAGCATCGTCTCTGTCCTCTTGTCCTTCAAGACATCAGCAGTGCAGGAGGCATCGATCAGGGATGGAACCTTATTGGCAAGGCAGTGAAAGATTTAAGCAAAACGATTTCATTTAATCTCCTGCTGTCACACCCCGGAGCAAACTAATGAAAATGTGACAGTGTTAATAATATTAATAAGAATAAAAACAATATGCACCATGCAATTGATCTTACTGGAATCATATAGGGAGAAAATATTTTAAAAAGTGATAAATCTAAATGTGTGTTGACATCAGTTAGTCTATAAATAAACTATAGCAGCAGAAGCAAACATATGGGAGCTGTTAGAATAAGAAATGCATTGAAATGTATGAATGTGTGTTTGGTGGCTGCGGAGTCATTTGGCTGTCACTACACATATCACTCACTCCTCATTCGGTTGGAGAAAAATGACAAATGTCTTCTCCTAAATAAAGACACACACCCCGGTGCTGAGACAGTGGGTGGTCCACGGACGTGTCTCGTCTCTGTATGAGCCGTGATGATGTCCCATTAGGACTTAGATGAAAAATTAAAGGGCGCTTGGAAAGATGCTCCCCGGATGTCTAATGTGTTCAGTGTTTGTGGTGGTTTTGAGTCTATTCTGGTCGCAGGCCTGTAATCTAACGGCAGATATGGACAGTTTGTGTCCGCATTTGATCTGAAAAATCCGGAGAAATGAGTTCAGTCTCAAATGGTCCATTTTCAAAGTTTTTTGGCTGAACCTCCCCAGTGGCAGATGCAGTGTGTGTGTGTGTGCGTGTGTGTGTGTGTGTTATGCTTTGTGTCTCGTGATTTTTATTGGCTTTAGTTTTGGTCCCTGCCGTTATTTAAATGGTTTTTTAACCACCTCTGCAAACGCGTCATGTGGATTTTAATGGACTGATGCGGTGCGTAATGGCTCCCTGTCAGAGCCGGTGCGCACAGCAAAACTTCAGCAGTCTGCTAATGTTTGTTCCCCCTCATTTACTCTGCAAATTATATGTGCAGGATGTGAGTTAAAATCTCGTATGTAGCTGCGGAGCCTAAATTATTTCCCAAATCCTTACGCGAGATTTCTCAATTGTCCAATTTGCAAGAAGACAAAGAGGCGAAGAGAAGCTGGATAAAGAAAGTAGTGTTGGTTTTCGTTTCAAAGACTTTCAGTGAGCTGTGCTGAGGGAAAACAGAGGAGTCAGCCCTCCCACCCTTCATCCTTAATAATCATCTGTCAAAACACCCGCAAACTAATTTAACCATTTGCGCACAGATCTGGTAAATAAAGGAGGCTTTTACACCCCCTTCTGTCTGGAAACATGTGCTCCAACAACTCTGGAAAAAAGACCAATAGGCCTGTTTTCTGTAGCCGGACGAGTCCCACTGCTTCTTTTATAGGAGACAACACAGATGACATGAAAGCGGAGGGCCTTTAGAGAAGATTGCTTTTCAGGCTCTGGATGTGTGTGGCTGGGACCGCTCGCTGCGCGCACATTCACTCCCCCGGGCCAGAGGTCCGCACTGACAACATCAACAAACGTCCCCGAAAAAAGCCGCATTATGGTGGATTAGGAGCCTGATGAAAAATGCTGCTACAAATTAGCAACGAAAACCCCCAAAAGACCGTGGGTATATCCTGGTTCACTTTCAATTACAGAGGGCCTGCAAACGTCCCCCCCATTCATCTGGGGGCCTTTGTGACTCGCTAGAAAATGGTCCTTTACAAGCCACACAAGAGGAATACTTGCCCACTGTTGCGTGATATTCATGACTGTTATACAGGCCTGCATCGAGCCCTGCTTGAATATAAACTGAATTTTGTGCCTTTCTCACACCTTAAAAAAAAAATCTTAATTAATGCATCACTTGGAGACTAATGATCACCTTGTTGCAACCACACCTGGATTAATTAACTAATATTATAAGCTGCATGATTAGAGCAAGAATTTATGTTAAGATTTGACCTCAATGTGCAAATGTGAATTGAAAAACTGAAAAACCTATTTAAACTGAAATCCTGCAACATGCATGTGAGAATAATTCAATTGCACGTTTTTAAAAATATGCTTATATGACCTATAATTTAATTCACCTCCTGAGTTGCTGTTTAGTCCAATTTAATGACCCTTTTTTCGTGGAGTAAAAAAACTTTCCATGCAATAAAAAAAGTTAACGATTTTTTTTTTCAAATTCACAAACATTTATTATTCTCGTCGTTACAACAAAAAAATGACCTATGAACATTTAGGGTGTCTCTCTATTGGAACACATGACATACTGTATGTTTCACAGATTAAATTGTGAAATAGATAGTGAACGAACAACAATTTAAAAAGGCAGAGAGAGGTAATGCGCTCTTTTATACCAAAACCACAAACGTGTCCACCGACAACATGAAATGATATTGTCACAAAATCACCGTGGGGGTGTGGGGGGGGCATAGTGGGAAATGGTTATTACCCCCCCTTGTCTCCATGTGCTTTCTAAGTAAAACCTGAGTTTGCCGTCTCTGTCAACAACAACAGTGCCATTTTCTCACCAAACAAACATAATATAAATCATAATAAAATTCTCAATTATATTTAAAAAAAAAAATCAGGTGACACGTTTAACTTAATGGTAAAATAACAGGATATCTTTTTTTCTTCTTCTTCTTTTCCTCCCACTGACACATGAAGGCCACATGATTGCAGGCCAGCATTGCTTTTAAAAAGATCTTCCTCAAAGTTTCTCAATATTATTCACATATTTACAAACCATAAATAAACCTCTCTCTCTCTCTCCTCTTACATTGTCAGGAAACAGGGAGGATGCACAGCCTACCTTCACATAGGACCAAGCCACAATTTATAATAAAAGATTTTTTTTCAGCGAGAAATCTCACCAATTATTTTTTGTCTTTTTTTTTTTCCTAGAAAGGACAAGTGTTCATGTTGGGGGTTTTGCTGGAAAAAGTCTGACCCTGTGCACCGGGTTGTAAAATGCTGTCCTGTGATAGGTTCAAATGGTTGGAAGCGGAGGCCAGTGCTGGGGTCAGCATGGCCAGGATGTGCGCCTGGCTGCCCGGCTGCGCGCTGTAGGAGGAGGCGGGGGTCGCACCGATGATATTGTCAATAGAGAATGAAGGCCGGCTCGGGGCGCTGGAGTCCGTCTTGAGGGGGGGCAGAGACGGGCTCAGCTGTGGGTAAAAGGGCTTTCTTAAATCGGCTCCTAGGAGGGTGGGGAGGGGGTGCGGTGCTGGGAATATGGAGGCTGATGGGGGCAAGGTGCAGGGGGCGTTTGGGAACGGGAAGGACCCACCTGTGTGGTGAGGGTGGTAGGGGTTGTGGGCTGCGTGGAAGTTCTGCAGCTGGAGTCCATAGTTGTATCCGTACGGGCCGTATCCAAACCCGGGTAGGAAGCCCCCAGAGTCCCGGAGGATCTCGTTCGCCTGGTGCCTCTTGAAGCGCTTCCTCCTGCGCAAGAAGCTCCCGTTGTCAAACATGTCTGCAGAGTCCGGGTCCAGGGTCCAGTAGTTGCCTTTCCCCGGGTTGCCAGGTTCGCGTGGGATTTTCACGAAGCAGTCGTTGAGGGACAGATTGTGTCTGATGGAGTTCTGCCAGGCGGGGAACTTCTCCCTGTAGTAGGGGAATCTGTTGCTGATGAACTCGCAGATCTCGCTGAGAGTGAGCCGCTTCTTGGGGCTCTGCAGGATGGCCATGGTGATCAGGGCGATGTAGGAGTAAGGGGGCTTCACCAGGGCGCTCTTTCTGGGTTTGTCCCCGATCACGGTCCCGACCTCTGCGCCGGACCCCATCTGGTCTGACGGGCAGTCGGAGCTGCTGAGCCCGGGGGAGGAAGCTCTCTCGGCCGCGTTCTGGGAGTAATTATCGTCCGAGTCATTGTCCAGGTTGAAGTCGTGGTGGATGTACTGTCCGTCCTTCCCCACGGATATGTCACCCCCGACCACGTCGATGTCCACATCCTCGGACAATGCAGAGCTGTCGGACATATCCGTGCCGAGAGTCATCCTTGGAGACGCCGCTTCTCTCCCACAGTTCCTCCTTCCTGTGGTCCGGTGAGGCGCACACACACACTCTCCCTCTCCCCCTCACACACACGCACACACACACCAGGCTTCTGCTGCAGCTTTATCTCCAACTACTGGATGCACACATGGCTAGAATCTATTGAAAAGATAAAGAAGTCTTTGACCTGTGGCTTTGCAGACTCCTGGTCGTCCAGCAGGGCCGCGCACAAAACTTCTGGCTTTCAGGCGTAAGAATAAAAAAAAAATCAATCAAATATGATCTGAATCTGGCACCAATGTGGACTTGTGTTGTCTTCAGATGTTGTTTCCGCCTGTGATCACTTTCTGCTGTGGGTCATTTAAAAAGCTGCTTCTGGGTATCCAAGGATCTCTTGTCTTTTACGCACGGCTTTGGGGAGGTATCCAGCCAGACTATCACACTCTCCTCCTTAGCTCTCAAAAGGTATTTATAGGACCACGCTGGTCACGTGGTCTTTGAGTCACTGTTACCAGGAACTGCACGAAATTACCCTGCATAAAAGTCATATTTGGATCTGCTGCTGAGTCTTAAAATCTCATTTCGTTTGCAAAAAAACAGAAACAAAAAATGAGGAAGTCTGAGGGGTCATATCAGTTTAAAGAATTAGATCATATATAAAAGTTTATCATTAGAGACCTCCCACACTCTGTGCTTTATCAATATATTGACAATTTATTAAGATAATTAGGAAAATAGATAAAAATGCAAAAAAAAAAAAAAAATCACTGTAAACCAAACTACTAAATAACTGACTGAATTTATCATTTAATCATTTAAAGTGTGATTTTATTTCTGACTCAATTTAATTGACTTTTTTCTTTGCAGGTGACAGAAGTATAAGGTGAAACTCGCATGATGGTGATTGTGATCTTTATGAAAGAACCCACACACACAAGCAAAGCATATATCAATATTGTTAAAGTCGATTCAAGTCTCTCATATGTTTTATAGTGTGATTATGAGCACGTTATAAACATCCTTAAAGCGAATGGTTTAACGTGCAAACATGTAAAAAGACAAAGACTTTATGCAGATATTAATTAAATTACATATTATTATTATTATTATTATTATTATAGCATAAAATAAAGCTTAAATTTTTAATATGAGATTGTTTCCAAATTCACTAAAATAAGCCTGTTATCTACTTTTATGTGACGTTTAATCAATAAGTATTTTTTCCATTTTTGTTTTGATTTGACACGTTTTGATAATCAGTTTTATTTCAGCTATTCAAGGCGTTAATTATCTCCATACGAACGCAGCTCTTTTCTATTCTGGTTCTTTATAAATGGTCTGATTTGACCGGATTTAATCCCTCCTCGGTGGGTTTTGGCCAGCAGCCTAATTCCCTGATCACTTCTCACGGGTTTAGTGTTTTCCTTGTCAAGAATACACATTATCCATCTGCATTTTCTGCATCGTTCACCAGGTCAGCTGCAACCTGCTCCAGCTCGTCCTGCCCGTCAGGAGTCAATCGACAGCAGATGATCCTGTGTGTAAAGTGTCTGTAATGTGTTATTCAGAGCAGGCGGACATCACAGTTCATCAGGCTGCACAAACTCCATCAGCAGCCCATTCATCTTATGGCCCAAACAACACACAGATTATCACATTTTTTGTTTTCATTTTTTTCCGTGCAATCTCGACTACAATATGCATTATTTGTTTGCAGGTTTATTTATGTATTTAAGTTTTGAATTTGTAGCCTATATGTTTTTTTTCCTTTATTGGAGAGAAACCACTGTTGCACTGAGGAACCTGTTACCAGAAGCCCTGACCGTGTGTCCTCTCCTCTGACCTGCTGCCACAAGCCTTTAAAAACCTGAAACAGACGCACTGACACCTGACTGACAGCTGCTCCACGCATCACTTTCTCACGAGGAGCCTAGTTATGAAATATTTCTTATTTCAATCCTTAGATTCTCAAAGGTTTTTCGCACAATGGGATTAAAATACTGGCCACATTTTTTATTGTTTTATTTTATTAATTCATTCATTCATTTCATTCATTCATTCATTCATTCATTTATTGTTCTGTTTGACCTGTCTTTAATCTCTGCCACTAGACATGGTAAGTGCCTGAACTTTTTGTTGATTTATGCTGCACCCTACTGTAATATCTTTAAAGATAAAAATGCCAATATTGTATGTGGCAACCAATAAACAAAGATGGTCTATATGACCCACTTAATGTTTTTGTTTTTATATGTGTTTTTTTTTTTTACTTTGTGTAGCTACAAAATTTTAGGCCTGTTTTCATTTTACATATCTTCTTATTATTTATTATGAAGCATCTGCAGCGTACCTGCACATATTTCATTTTGTCATGACATATAGCTGCAAAAGGCATCATTTTATCAATTCTTGATTTTTCTTCATTTTTCGAATTAGTTCAAATTTAATAACCTATAAAGTGTGCGCTGTAGGATATTTCAGGTTCTTCGAGTTTCCAGAGGTTCAGTGGGGTTTTGGTTCTTTTTATCTGTGATTTGTCTGAATGAAGGTTCCCATCGTTGCAGTTTGTGGTGCTGAAGCGCCCTCTGCTGCTCATAAGTAAAAATGAAATCATAACAGTTAGGGCTGTCAAACTGGCAGTAAACATCAATGTTGGCTCCTGTAAACATGGGTCAAACAGTAAAATTGCTAAGTTTCCACTAAACTAAACACTGCTGAGGTTTTCAGAGATTTTGAAGTGGGGGCTATTAAGTTTAAACTCAAGTCATTTACCATAAGACGCAATAGAACCATGTCAATATGGAAATGCATTTTTTTTAAAGAAATATATCAGAGTAGTATAAAATAAATGAAATTGTTCACTGTATGCACAAGTACACCTTATACAATACTTAAAGACATATTCAGACAGACAGATTCAGGATTATGAAGCATCTTGCAACAGAAGGAGGTCAAATGAGGCAAACTGTCCTAAACAGGGTCTAACAAAGGAGTGAAGTAAGCACAATGAGCAGATTGCATTATGAGTTTATGACTCTATGTTTTAAATTCATCACAGAGTAACAGTAAATAACATCATCTGAAACCTTATTATGTATGACGCCAACTGTTGGAAATTTATACAGAAACACGTGGATGTTTTGATTATCTGCTATTTTGAGTTACAGGAAGAAACACACACTTTAAAAAGCAGTTCTGCATGCATGATTGTTGTTTGTGCACTTTTGTCTTTCAGATAAGTGGCCAGACATGATGTTTCCAACACTCTGGGTTTTGTAGCATAACCCTTCTCAGCTGTTTTTTACGTGCCGCTATGTTAAATTTTTAATGTTGTGACTTTATTGTCATTTCATTATGAAAAGATTTAATTCAGCATGAGGAACAAGGATATCTCAAATTCTGGGTCTACAAATTGCTGCTTTGCATCAATAGTCATAAACAGTTAGCAGTTCCATCAGTGTACAGTTGTTTCCTAGACAGGAAAGAGTTTGCTTACTTTCTTTACTATTGCCCTTCCCTCTTTATGTGATATCAAACTTAGTGCAACGAACACACAGCTGTTCTCTGGCAATTAACAATAGCAATTCTGAGAAAAGGAGGAAGTTACAAACGGAAGTATAAAAAAGTATATAACGATGCTTCCTCACACAATAAAAACTCTTTAAAGACTTCAAAGTCAACTCAGTTCAACAAAACACAATAAAAAAATCAGATCATGCCTGAGTCTGTGCGCAGATCCAGTCAACCTGACTACAGATACAAAATGAGCCTTTGGAACACAGAAAATGATCATATTCTTGCTTCAGCAATCTTTTCACTGTTGACTAGAATTAATTCTAATCATAGCAACAAATTGCAAGACATCTAAAAAAGAGTGAAAATAATCCCACTGTTTGAACAGCTTGCTTTTGCTTCCATCTAGTGGTGGAAAGTTTTAAACTGTTTTTTGTAGTCTCTGTAAAGTCTCCCGTGGATTGCCGAAGAGCCATTGTGAAGCTCATTGTGCCTGACTCCTGGATAATCAAAAAATGGACACAGAGATGGGGCGTGGGTGGAGCTGAGGCGGCTAAATGAAGTCTGTTTACTAAAACATGTCCACCTAGCTCAAAACTATACATATGCCATATGGGCTATATAGACTATATGCTACTCTGCATTGCTAGCTGGCGAACAATGTGGTCTTGTTGCTCCTGGTTGATACCTGGTGATCCCAGTTTACATTACTTAAATTAAATCAACCCTGGCCCATGTCAGCACTGGTTGCTCTACTTTGCACAATTCCTCCTGAAATACAGGTGCAAAGTCAAATGTCAACATGCCAGCTTACAGCTGATCACAATCAGTCGGTTTCTGGTGTGTAATAATCTTAAAATGTCTATTTTGGCAATAATATGAATAAAAATGATAATGTTTGGGTTTGTTTGCTGTCAAATTTTATGTTATGTTACCTCAATAACCGACTTCAACTCAACCAACAACATATTGCAACATCTTGGTTAATGTTTGCATAATGATAGCTAACTAACATGATGGGCCTGAGATTACTCCGAGCAGACAGCCAACAGCTAGCTGTCATTCAAATTGGCCACGTCCTTAATTATGCATTATCTTAATCCTTAACGTAATTTAAACAAATGAGTTATATACATATTTACCAACACACAGTTGTCATGAATGGGGACATTATACTATAGAGACCAAAACTATTTTTGTACCAGGCTGTAGACATGTTTATTTCTGCTGTAAATTTGGACGTTTCAATATGGGGGACATTGGGGATTGACTCACTTTTGGAACCAGCCTCAAGTGGCCATTCGAGGAACTGTAGTTTTTGGCACTTCAGTGTCGGCCTCAGTTTTCAGCCCCTGAGGTTAAATTCCTTCAGCACTTTAGTGAACAAAAACATTGTCTAATACAACAACAGTTCATTCATATGAGCAGGCCTACAGTTTGAATCTGATCATGCTGATTAACAGCTTTAAAATACCTGCAATGCTCAGAGGTCATTAAATGTATGGATGTAGATTAGCAAAGGAAAATCTGCTCGCTGTTTGGTTTTTATTAAGATTCTGTCCCACTTATTAGAGGCCATCTTCAAACCAAACCACCAGTTTTGCAAACTGCTTCAGCCCCACATTTGATCACATGTGGTCAAACTAGCCCACCAGGTGGCCCTGAGGCAAGAAGCATATGTTTCCCACTTCAACAGGTAGGAGGACCAGTAGCTTGGACTCCCCATAGGAATCTGAGTATAACAACAGCAGGGTAGTGTATCATTGCCCCCTATAAAAACTGTATCATAACATACAACTCCAGCTTTGATGCATCAATAATTTGAGTGCAGTAGTTGCAGAGAGGTTCTTAATATCAGACCAGGAAGTGTGGCCTCAAGGATCTCATATTATGGTCTGTCACGAATTGTAATCGTCCCACCATGTAACTTTCATCTGGCCTGTAACTGTCTGATGAGTTACACATATGAATACATGCACATTATTGATAGTTGGAAGGATTCATAACCTAAGATATAACAAACCCAGAGCATTTTATTATTGAATAATATGCTTGATTGTTTTTTATTTTTGTATCTTTCTTTCTCTGAATTGTTTTTGTGAGCTGTGTTTTTTGGACAACATTGACCCAGGAACACCAAGTCTAACCACGGGTTGTACAGTCAATAATATCTATGATGAAAATGGGGTGCTACAAAGAACTAAATAGTATTTTATTAATGTCACCATCACCAACTATTAGACTTTTTTTTTTTTTTTTTACATGACCAGGAAGCATTTCTCACAAAGTGGTGACCTCTACTGAGTCTTTTCTGTGTTTCACCAATGAATGTATATTGTAGTTGATATTTTAATTTTAAACAGAGAAAGTAAAATTAAAATATACATTTAAATATGAAAAGCAAACAGTTGTTAATATAGCTGATAATATAGTGAGCAATGAGAAGATTTTTTAAAATATTTTTAAACTCAAAGAAATAGTAAATGAGCAACGGGTATGTGCTGCCTGTGCATCTGCACCCATGAATCAAAAATTATTTTAGGAACATAAAACTGACAGATCAACATCAATATCATGAGTAACAAAAAACATTTTAATTGCAAAAGGAAAAGACACAAAATAAATGATTGTATTCTTTATAAGAACTTTATGCAGTGGAATAATTATGAGAAAAACAAATGAGCCCTTCAAAGAACAAGTTTAACAATGATAAAGATTCTGTAAGATGTGACTGAAAGAAAGCGTAAGAGGGAACACATTCATACACTTGGTACAATGTTCTCTCAGTTTTGACTTGCAGGCCTGTTTTGTTAATTTTAAATCCACTTGATGCTAAATAGACCTGAAGATCATCACTGCATCATTTGTGTTTTATTCAGACACAGTTTGAAGGTCGATGAAGCCTAATTATCCTAAACTTGACTTGCATTTATGTTTTGTTATATGTGTGATGATAAATGTGTTCTTTATTTTTTACATTATTGTGTCTAAATGTAATTTGCACTTTGTGTCTAATTTGTCAAAACACATTTTGTCTATTAGGAAAAAAAAGACTTTAAAATAAAATCAATCAAATCAATGCTGCTAATTTAATGTTTACCTTCTGTTAGTGGAAGATTAAATATATATATATATATAATATTGAAGTATTATTCTTCATCCACATGATCACAAAATGTGACCCAATGCGAAATTAAACATTAAGTTAAAGGCGTCATTAAAATTGATCAAGTCTGATTTTTGAAGCCTGATTGATTATTTTCAAATTTTTGAAAACTGAATCAGGACTGGCTTCGTCCAAAGTATCTTCAGATATTAATAATAGGCTCTAATACAATCTGCTTCAGTTCTAAATAAAAAACGCAACTCATCATTTTGGATTAATAAAAAAAGCTGTTTTTTTTCTGATTGAACATTTAACCTGCAATTACCTGAAAAACAAAACTAATAAAGTCTTTTCACCATCAAATCAATTTTAAGAGAAAGACCAGATTTATTTTACTGTAAAAATGAGTTTATTTCACTCTTTACTTTTAATAAAGTTTTTACACATCAACTATTTACATGAAAATTAAAACGAACACGTGTAAACTTCAAAACAAAGTCTAAAAACAGGAAATGTGAACAATGAAACACTCTCTGAGATACAGTCATGGAATGTGTCAACAGGATTTTAAATGGCTTTTAAAACAGGAATGTTTGATCATGAGGCTCGGTCCTTTTGTGTCTTATGATCTTTTCTTATGATCTTTTGCTTACTTTTTAAATGTTATGATACCAGATCTGTGTGTTTCATCTCATATTGAGGGTAAAATCCTTTATTATGGTTCTATTTCTGAGCCCATAATTAATTGATTGATTGAATTTTTTTTTTGCAATTAATGGCTCACATGTATCGCTCTAGTCCTGATGCAAAGTTGGCTTGTCTCATGTAGCTGTTGTTGTAGGAGTTCATGGGGCTGGAGAGGCCCAGCAGCTGTTCCGTGTGCTCGGCGCAGGAGCCCGGCCGCAGCGCCGGCAGGGGCAGCCTGTTGCTGGGGCAGTACACCTGAGAGCTCCCGGGGGAGAAGCCGGACTGGGTCATGGTGGGCAGGTTGGGAGGGGAGGCCGAGGAGGAGTAAGGGTAGCCTGCAGCCAGGTTGGATGAGAGGTTCCCGCTGTTCCTGCTCAGCATGTTGGAGGAGGGGTTGACAGTCTGGGTCTGGAAGCAGGCGGACGGGTCCGGGCCGGTGACCGAGCAGCTGGAGGTCATGGAGCCCAGGTCACCTCCACCCAGCCCCAGCGCCTGGGAGTTGATGTCCCCGCCCGGGCCGCCCTGCACCACCGCCTGCTGGCTGATGATGTTGTCGATGCTGAACATGCGCGGCTGTCCCTGGCTGGAGGTCTGGTAGTGATGCAGCATGGCCGGATGCGGGGATGCTGCGGCCAGCTGGGAGCCGTACCCGGAGCCGATCCCCGCGTACAGGCTGTTGGGGTAGGAGGGCCTGCCCATCGGGGTCGGGGTGAAGGCGCTGGAGCTTTGCATGTATCCCGGGTAGGTGCTCACATCTGTGCGCTTGAACCTCTTCCTCCTCCTCAGGAAGCTGCCGTTGTCGAACATGTCCTCAGCAGCCGGGTCCAGGGTCCAGTAGTTGCCCTTACCTGGTCTACCTGGCTCCCGGGGGATCTTCACGAAGCAGTCGTTGAGGGTGAGGTTGTGTCGGATGGAGTTCTGCCACTTCTTGGAGTTCTCCCTGTAGAAAGGAAACCTCTCCATGATGAACTTATAAATGCCCCCCAGGGTGAGCTTCCTCTCGGGGGAGTTGGCGATGGCCATGGCGATGAGGGCGATGTAGCTGTAGGGAGGCTTCCCCCTCTGCACCGGCCTCTTCCTGCGGCGGCTCCCGGTGGGCAGGTGCTCCTCGGTGTGGCCCAGAGCGGCTCCGTCCTCCGTGCTCGGGCTGCCCCCCCTGGGCTCAGACTTGATGAGGACGCCGTCCTTGGAGCGGGCCTGCAGCAGCAGAGGCGGCGGCGGAGGCAGCGGCGAGTCCAGGCTCGGGGACATGACCACAGGACTCGCCTCTGCGGGCGAGTGCTGCGTCTCTGCGGTCATGTTGCACATGCCAGAGAAGTAAGAATAATTTGCCAGATTCATAAAAGAAACAATTGGATGAGCTTCTTTTCTTGTGGAAATGATCAGCTGCAGGGAAAATGCCCATAAAAGACTGAAGTAAGGTGCGAGTGATCCCCCTGCTGTGGCCACAAGCAGTCCCTGTCCTGGCCTGGTGTTTGGGGGGGTGTGTGTGTGTGTGTGTGAGTCCAGGTGAGAGAGAGGGGTGTTGACAGTTTTATAAAGCAGGGCACGAATGACGCCACTGGCTCGGCTGTGACGATGGAGGCAGGAGGATAAAACCCAAAAGAAAAATGTTAATATTCCTCAGAGCCATCAGACCCTGTTTGACAGTCAGATCACACAGTTATTGGGCTTGGATTAGTTTTCTATGTTATATTGTTACAGTATTAAGTTGTCTGTCCATCTTATCAGTTTTAAAAAAGGATTTCAATTTATAAAAAAAATACTTTATTTTGACTTTAGTGACTTTTATTTTGAAAAGCCTAGGCCTTAGAAAGATATTTTTAATTGGATTTTGGAATCTGCAAAACAGGCCTTCTAGTCAAAACTGAGAGACTGTACCAAGTGTATGAATATGTGTTCACTTTTACAGTTTGGACTGGGGTCTCAGCTCCAGCTTCAACATCTTATAATCTTCACATCTTCTACCACAGTTAAACCTGTAGGTTGAAGGGTTAAGTTTTTCACTTCACATTTAATTTTGTATTTATATTTTATATAGATCATGATATTTACCCATTAAACCTGACTTAGTGATGCGTTGAAAGCCAGATGTGGCCTTTAATGTTTGAGATTTGCTGCTGACCTCTCCCTCTCTCTGCTGTTCTCTCCCTGCTTTCACTGACAGCTCTGTGTATATCCAGGGCAGAAACAACACTCGCAGAGCTGCTCTGTGCCACTCCAAACCCAACAGCCAATCCACCAATTGAAAAATAATAACAAGCCACTGAAAACAAGCAATTGAGCTATCAAAGCTTTTGGGGAAGAAAAGTAAATATCCCCTCATTTCATTTTCATTTTTGGAGAGCGATAATCAAACAGTCCCCTGGCCAGAGAGGAGAGGTGTTATCTTATGGACTTTTAAGTAAAAACACAGTTGTGCACACAGTTGGTGTGCAGACAACACCCTTTAAACACAAGCATGTGATAGTGCTTCTAATTGATGATTTAGGCAAATAGAGGGCTGGGGTTAATTACAAAAGGTAAGATACACAGAGAGGTGACCTGCTGCCGTCACTTTGGACAACGTGGGGAGAAGTGTTGTGAATGATACGACGTCTGGACTGAGCCCAGCGAGGCAGACTGATAATGACCAGGCTGTACGCACATTTAATAAGGACATACAGATGAATAAAAACCTGAATAAAGGAGCAGCTTCACAGGTTTATAGGGTGACTGAATGGTCTGAAGAGGATAACAATACTTACTTAACAATTACTAGATCTCAACCTAATTAAACACTTTTGGGAGATTTGGACCAAATGACATTCAGTGTTTTCCTTAACCATCAACAAAACACCAAATGAGGGGATATTTTTTGGAAGAATCTTCTTGAATCTATAAGCTAAAGAACACTGAAGCTGCTCTGGATGATAAATATTACTATTAAGAAATTTTCTGTCGGATTTTCCTTTAATTTTTCACCCAACAGATTCAGAGAACCCAGAAGAGGGAGTGAGATGATGTTCACAATATTTAAGACAACATGGCTAATTGTCCTTCCAACAGGCCTGATATGAAAAAAAAATTGGTAATAATCAAACCAAAGTCATTAATCATAACCGCCCACTGCCTTGCTGGCTGCCTGTTTCCCCGTCACCCTCACTCTGCCAACACAAAGTTGCTGGAAACCCCCCCCGCAGATGATTGGACCCCTCCCGACCGAGCCGCAGCTCAGACAACACTAAGCCCAGCTAGCTACTCACAGCCAGTGGCTAACAGCTTCAGACAGGCGTGGGAGCGGGGCTGTATCCAAGCAGGATCTGCCCCCAGAGCTGCCAGGTCAGGCAGGACAAACAGGGGCTCAGGCCAGGAAACGGGCCCTCTGCCTCAGGGCCTGCGGCCTCTTGCTAATCCCCTCTCCTCCTAAACCACCCCAACACCCCACCGCAGCCTCCCTGTACCTCTCTGCACCTCTGCGCTCCCTGTACACTTGTCCTGGACTGTGGACGTTTTGTGGATGATTTTAGACACCGTAAACACATGCACCAATATGCACGTGCATTTTTTGTGCACAAGGAAAATGTGGTGCTATAATTACAAAATGGCTCATATAAACCGACACACACCACCACCACCACCCAGTTCCCAGATGATGCTGGTGACCTGCAACATTTAATACCACATTATAATTGATAAAAGATAAGAAGATTAAAAATGCCATATTTCTGCTGTTTCACTGAGACATTCTAGGTTGATTCAGCATCCCTCATGCAACAGCTGAGAGAGCCTTATACAAGAATGCACTGTCAGAAAAATGCAGTGTATTAACTTAATTGTAATTATAAGTAAAAGGTTTTCATGCTAAGAACTATAGTGACTAAGTGACCAAGCGACAGGTTGTTTACCATAGCTTTAATCTTGTAATTACAGATGTGCAGACATGCTTGCTTTTGTAGAAGGTGGGGGATTCCCTGATGCTGAATTAGGCAGGAGCTGATGTCCTGCTGGTTCAGGTTCATATTGATGATAACAATTGTAACTTGGGGTGTTAAGACTCCATTTCACTGTATAGCCTAAAGCAATTATGTTTTTGCTATGTCAGAGGCAGTGGTTGCTGTTTTTTAATTTCAGCCTGGATCACACTTTGATGTGTCAATGTGTGTAATGTGTGGGTTTAGGGCTTTTAAAGGTTTGTTGATTATATTATACTGTCTACACCCAAAAACAAGTAGGTATGTAGAGAGAAATTCTCAACAATGCTGCTGATGATGAATTTTTGTTGGCCATATCTTGTCAACCAAAAACTTGTTTTATTTTTCTTTCAACAGAATTTGTAGATTATTAGTAAGATATAAATGTGTTTTATAATGCAGAAGGTTTGCCCCCTTCTACTTGAAATGGCATCTTACAAGAAGAAGTTTCACTTTCACTTTTATGAGAGGTTTCAACTCACTAAGACATGGCTGTAAAAAAGACAGTGGTTGGATTTGTGTGTCAAAATGTCCCTGAAACATTAAAATAAGACTGAACCAAATGTTGTGTTTGTGTCAGAAGCTAATCACAGGATGTGTGTGTTTCTAGTTTATAGAGACTAGATGTTTGAAGTCAGAGTTGCAGGGATGAGTCCTGCATCCTCTAACATATTCTCCAGCTTTGTGTCACACCTAAGTCTCCATTGGTCTCTGACGGGAGCCGGTCTGCAGGTTCTCTTCCTCTTTCAGATGAAATCCTGAGAAATATAGAGGGACAGGCAGAGTTGCTGAGCAAACACTTGGAATCCATTCATTCGCAAAGTGGCTCCAGGGGACGGGGAGGAGGAGGGGGAGGCATGAGAAAAAGAGGGGGAATAAAAGAGTGAGAGACAGAAAGAGAAAGAGAGAGAGACAGCGAGAGAGAAACACACGAGAGAGCGCAACCTTTTTCTTGCTCAAGCTCATCAAGTACGGGCCAGGGCTCCTGAAAACGCAGGGATTACCAGGGTACTGGGGCTGTCCTGGCCTGGGCCGCCTCTGCTCACTCCTGCACTGCACGCTACACTGCCCTGCTAAAGCACTGCACATGGTTCACACACACACACACACACACACACACACACACACACACACACAACCAGTCATGCTTGTTGTATGGTTCTCATCTCTCAGTCGCAAAAAGTTCACATGGATGCTGGACACGTAAGGTTGATACACACACACACACGCACATGCACACAGCACACACACACACTGTCTTTTGAGAATGAATAATGAATAATGTAGTTAAAAATATAGTGCAGGTACAACAGCTGTTTTTGTCTTTAAAGTTATACACATGTGATTTTAGTTTCATTTTCTGCCTCAGTTTATTGGCCTATATCATATTTAAGATCAGCTAAGGAGAAACAGACTTTACTTGGTATACACAATATGATTCTCCTGCAATTGCACATTTATTGAAGAACATAAACCTTTGGCCTGTAGCGATGCGACTGAGGATACACTGTTCTTAAAGTTTCTGCCTGAATAAACATCCCACTCCCTCCAAGACGCCTGTAGGAAATCCCCCAGCCTCCAGCACTGCAGCCAGGGATGCTGCAAGGTTCATCCACAAGAGTGAACACCAAGCTGAGGTCACATCCTGTCAAGATAAGCACAGCAATTAAACAATTAGTAGGTGAAACCCAAGGCTTCAGGTCATTTGATGGAGTCTGTGGTGCTGCTTTGAGACCATGCTGTTCCTTATTACAAAACTGCAGCTCGCTCTGGAAGTGGCTTCTGCACGTAAGGTCAAAAAAATGGCAATGACTGGCATCATCAGCAAACAAGTAATTGGACATTTTGGACTTAGTCGCTTTCTTGCCACGAGTTAAATGAGAAGATTGAAACCACTCTCGTATTGAAAGCAGGGGGAACCAGCTAGCCTGGCTCTGTCCAAAGGATTAATTGTCGATAATAGATAATTGTTAATTGCCTATCACTATGATGTACCCAAAGTGATACACCCAAAGGACTTGTACATTTTAAAGGGACAAAATGACCAGCACAGTCACCCAGATAGTGTGAAGGTTGGAAGTAAACACTGTCCTAATAGCCAACAGAGAGAGGCTTAACTACTTAATGCTGGGAGCCCCTGGCTGTCTGGTGAGGTCTTTCCTATAACAAGGGCCACCAAGACAAGAGCAAACAGTGGAAGTCATGCACCCATCTGCTCTGGAGACCTGAGGAAGCCAAACTAAAGTGGTACTTAAGTTTCACGATGGAAAGGAAATGCTTTAATCCGAAAACATATAACCTCTGCTTATTAAGATCTTGATAAATGTACAACCCTGATTCCAAAAAAGTTGCAAACGAACTGTGTTTACTGGACAACAGTTTTACAAAGTGTTCCCGACTCCATGTATTATTCTCCTTTGTCCAATCCTGTGTTTGACAAAGTGTTGAACCTCTCTCCATCCTTGATTGTGAACGACTGAGTCTTTCCAGGATGAACCTTTCATACCCAATCATGATACTATCACCTGTTACCAATGAACCTGTTTACCTCTGGAATGATCCAAACAGGTGTTTTTGGATCAGTCCACAACTTTCACAGTCTTTAGTTGCTCCTGTCCCAACTTGTTTGAAACATGTTGCTGCCATCAATTTCAGAATAAGCAGATATTTACAAAAATCAAAAGTTGATGAGGATTATGAACATTAAATACATTGTTTTTTCAGTTCAGTATGAAACACAGCATCCCAGCTTTTTTGTAATCAGGGTAGTTAGAAGACAATATCTGATCCACTAAATGGATCTAATTATCAGACGATAACTAAATTAGATCATAACTGTAAATGCATACATACACACAAGCAAATGCACGATAATCAGATTTCAAGCAGTGTGATTTAGTTCAGATATCCAACTCAATGCTGCAACTGGCTTTACTGCATGAGGCACTGTGTGTTTGAGACATTCCTGGAAGGCTATGTGGACCAGACTGGCAGACTGGGCAGTGATGAGTAACAGCTTACCGCAAAGGGAAGAGGGGCTGGTGTGTGGGCTGCATGGGTGGGTTGTCTGTGTGTGTGTAGTCATATGTACATGTATGTGTGAGAGCTGACAACAATTTTCCTTTCACTTCATTCAGAACATGAATTACAGCTGTTTCATCTCCCATTTTTATCACCCTAAAATGTCCTCAAGTGGCAAAGCAGAGTATCAGTGAGGTCACAGTGACATAGACGAATCCTTCATTAGACGTCAGAGTTTCGGAGCAGAGAGAAACGCGAGAGAGGTGGGCTCAAAAAAGAGACAAGGACTTTCATTCAGCGAGTCCATGCGTCCTCATAGTGCTGTCTTTCAACATGCACTTTCAACTCACTCTTTCACTTCGGCTCCTCAGCCTTGGAATAGATATCTTGCTCCAGAGAAACGTAAAAGCAAAGCACCTCACCAATAGAACATTGATATTATGTATTCACAAGTATTACTGATTGAATCCAAAAGAGTCCATAGTGCTCACATCGCATCATTAACAGCACTTGTTGTCCATGTCAAAGCAGCTATTGGTTCTGGCATTGCTTGGTGGTGAGAGATGGACAGCCAGCATGCAGACACACAGCAGCCGGCCTCAAGCCTTTATTACACTGAGAGAGAGAGAGGAGAGCAATGATAAGACCCGGCCTTTACACAGACTGATAAAGTAGGACACACACACACATCACATGCTTGGCACACACACACACAAATACAGGCATGTATTTGTGAGAGATTTGTTTTCCTGCCAAGAGCAAATGTTCAACCTTTATCATGAAAATTCATTAAAGTAGAAAGGTCAAAATAAAACTAGTTTCAATACTTGGATGTTGTCCAGCAGACACACTATATAAAAATCTTTTTTATTTTATAATTCAAGTAGTGTTTAAAAGATTATATTTGAAATTCTATTATGGGATACTATAAAGCCAATATTAAATTAAAGAACTGACTACATGTGTTTTTCTCTCTACACTTGGTGGTTAATCCCTTCATGTCTGCAGAAGTGACTTGGGACAGAAGTTGCTGGCCAGTGTTTACCAGCCAGTCCCACACCCTCTCTCTTCCCATTGTCCCTCCTGTTGTCCGAGTCCAGCTCAGACAGGTGGGATCAGCACCCATTATGTTCTTTAAGACTCATGTGCACACACAAAAAACAAGCACACTGCAGGTAAGAGAACTTGCTAAGCAGATACCCACACATGGGATGAAGAAGCACACATGCAAGTAGGACGCACATGAATGGTTATCATCTCCACTGGTTTACAAGGGAAAATTTAAAAAAAAAAAAAATTAAGTTTGTATGTTCTTCTATTGCTGTGTTTCACAGATATGCAACTTGGATGGTCTAAATTACCCAGATGATTCTCTGTTATTCTGTTATGTTCTGGTTACCTGCTCAGTGTTTACACAGCTTTTCAACCATGCACTGTTGACTTGAATTAACTCCACCCACCCTGGGAAACTGATAAGGGAATAAATGGTAAACAATATAAAGTGATACATAAATGTGATTATCTTCAGTCAACATATAGGGACACATAATCTTTACGTAGTCTGTACAGATTTAAAGTGTTTTTTAAGTTGAAAGGATCTTGTCACTGAATGTGTGTTTACACTGACAGTGAGTACAGACCCTTACACCCATCTAGTGGTTACTGCAACAACTGTAGTTTGACATCTCATGTTGATGCAAAGCAGATGTTACATTCTTTCTCTAACATATATATTTTTGATTGATGCCCCTATAGAGTCTGGACACAATTATATGAACACCTGTACAATATAATGCAATAGTCCAGCAAACATCAGGGGGAAAAAAAGACCATGAGCTTCATCACTAAGACTGAAGAATGCATTATCTGTATTGTAAAGGAGCATATTATTTTTTTCAAGTAACAAGTGAAGCCAAGGTCTTTACTAAATCATAAGTCATGCAGAACGGATAACAACTGTATGATGAACACAGGTAAAGTGTAAACATTAGAATCAGGAAACAGGGATCATATAGATGTATGAGTAAAATCCAGAGAAGATTTTAAAAAATGAGCTTATCTTATCATTTTGGATGGTTATCGCCAAAGAAAACATCTGTCTTCAGAAACTGAAAATACTCAGTGGTGTCATTCAAGTGTATGTCTCTCTCCTATGTTTAGCAAATGAGAGAAATAATAACTGAGCTATTGATAACTGATATAAACTTTGGTAAGTAATCAAGCAGCATGAGCCACAGACTGGAACAAAACAGGGCAGAAAACTTGTATTAGATTAGATTAGAAGATTAATATTTATTTATTCATGAACAGTATTAAGATCATTTAGTACATGACTATGGCTGCACTCATCCACTACAGTAGATGTCAGCACAGGTCGACTCTTTCAATGTTGCTTTGAAATCCGTGTGTGTACAAATAAGAAGAGCGGAACCAAAGTTTCACTTCTTGTTTCTGCCGGTTTACAAAAAAACGCGCCCGGGCGGTTTACTTCAAAACATCATGGCGTCGAGAAGAACAACAACAGGGCCAAGTAGTTTTAAAAGTGTCTCCGCTGACACGAAAAGGTAGAACTCGTTGTAATTTTTTGTTATTAATTTAAAGCGACTGTCGTTTGTTCCACATATTTGTGTCCAGTTAATTTCAGGAGTATTTGATGTCGAGAAGCTAACATGATAGCTTAGCTTCGGGTTTAGCTCGTCTTCTAAATAAAAAGGTTCTCATATCTACATAATTGGGTTTGACAGCTACTTTTTTGGTTTGTTTTCAGCACGAAAACTGGGAGCAATGCTACGAAAGGCAACAACAGTGGAACTGGGAAGAAGAGTGTTAAATGTAAGTAGAAGTATTCGCGCAAGTTAGTCTGAACTTAAAATACATTGATAATTTTAGTTGTGCTGCCACTTATCAAACATGAAAACACAGCACAACATTGTCTGTCCAAAGTTCCTCTAAACGATTACCTTGTAGTGACACTTAATATAACCTAAATCTACTTGATTTGTGTTCATTGTAATATTTCATTGGTGGTTAAGTTGCTACAGCAGAAAAGTATTAAAATGTACATAGGAACTTCTTAAACCATTCCTGTAACACAATCATCTTCTTTTCTGTCCATCCATCCAATACTGATATAATGCACTTCTATATGCTGTCATTCTCAAAACTGTGTAACATAAATTGGGGTTATTAGGGTTAATTAAGCTTCATCAATTTCTTTATTTTTTTCTCTGTTATATATCTTTGTCGTGTTTCTTGTCATCAATCCTCAGCTAGTGGGACTATTGTCAAGTCTCGATATATGCAGGCTGCTGAGAAGACGTCTCTTTCAAAGGTAGTGCTGTTTTTGTTTTTCTTGTGTTTGAAGTGAAGTGTTTCATTCATGGTCATCCAACTGCACTACGTATTCTTACTCAGGATATCAGCCTAAACTGCCAATATTTTGTGAAATGTTCTATATGCTGTTTTCACACTTTTGATATTTGTATCTCATTGCACCTCTGTAACTATCTATTAACAGAGTAACTCACTGTCTGAGTCAATTGCTGTACCACCGAGGCCTTCCTCGCCTAAACCCAGTGGTGTCAAACCAAAGGTTGGCACTCCACCAAGACGATCAGTGGCCCCACAGGCTCTAGCAGCATGTAAGCACTTCCTGGTGGGAAATATGTATTCTTATTGTTGTTTATGATAGATGGGTACATGCCTCATTTTGGTAATGGAATTTAAATCAAACAAGTATGGTAATTGTAGTGTGTGCTAGCAGTAATGATGAGAAGAACTTTAACTGCTTTAAAGAACGTCTTCATTTGAAGGTGTAAAGGCTACTGTATATTTCTGACACTTTTTGATTGTGTGGGATTCCAGTCAGCTGTTTATATCTTCCAGTGTCACCTGGGAGTACAGGATCTTTTTAACTTATTTCCCTGTTGTTCTGAATAAGCCTTTAACATTGTCTAAATGAGAACCATAAATAACTTTTACAAATGTTCATGTTTTCTTGTTTACAGCAATGTTGTCAAATGAAACACAGCCATCACTGCTAGGGAAAAGCATTCTGCAGTCCACTTTCTCAGATGGTCACTGCTTTCGACCAGATTTTGATATTTCAGTTATTAAAGGTAAATTGATTTAAACCCCTCAAAATTAACCTCAAGTTATTTACAAATGGGATTGTCCTTTAACAGATATTTCGTATCTATCTCTCTAAGATAAAACAGTGATTGAAAATGCAGTTGAACCTGAGAGAAATCCAGAGAATGAGAAGAGGCTTATTGAGATGCAAACTTTCCTATTGGCCTACCTCACAGCTAAGGTGAGTCAGTCTTCCAATGTATCTGATATGCTGAAAACTGCTTTCAAAATATCTGCTTTGTGAAATCAGTGTACAGTGAAGTTTTAAATAAAATACTAAATTAAATACATAAGTAGCTTTAGTGATATGTCCACTGTATGCTGGGGGGAATAAACATCTCATCAGAGTCCCATGCTGTGAATGATCTGACTCCACATCTTTTATGTTTGACTTAAGATGGAGAGCAATACTGCGAAGCTCAAGGCTGAGGCAGAGGCAAGGATCTTGCAGGAGATGGAGGAAGAGGAGGCTTTGCATAATGAGGTCCAAGAGAAGAAGCGCCAGTACCTCCTCATGGAGAAGGAACGGCAAGTGAATGAAATGCTGGATTTGCAGGTCAGGAAACCACAAAAAATGTATGCACTGTGTATTTGTGTGTAAAATAATATGAGTACACAATTCTCATCCAAGTAAAATATTATCATTATCCATCAGATCGCTGCACTGACTCCTGTGGCAGAAGCTGCAAAGCAGTTCACAAAGGACTACAAGTGTTTTGCCACAGCTGTTGACACCACCCGACATGAGCTGCCAGTCAAGAATTTCTACATCGATGGGGACAGAAGGGAATTTCTAGGTTGTTATTACTATGTTATAAGATTAAAGTTATACAAAACAACATTGTTAATCATAAATGAATTGGCTAGAGAGGTTCATCAAAAAAATTTATTACATTTTTTTATTTGTTATACAAGCTAATTGAAATTAAACAATTTAAATGTTTTGCTAATCATCCACCTGTATCTACCTATTGTAGATAAAGCTGAGGCTTGCCTGAAGGAGAGTGAGAATTTGCTGGCGGAGTGCACAGAGGGGGATCATGAGGACAACAGCACTTGTGTAGAGTACCTCAGGGATATGAAAATTACGTCAAAGGACATCAGTCGGCAGCTATCAGGGTAAGCACATATATGGAGAACTCATTTCAAACCCGTTGATGCTGTGAATGCATGTTTTGCTCTGTATCAGCTTTTTGATTTACTCTTGTTTGGTTCCTTCCCAGAGGATTTCACTGTATGACTGCTTTGTCATAGCTGTTCATGACGTCTTTAAAGAGATATTTATTTTGTATTTATATATCTCAAACATTGGTGTTTTCCATTTTTGTAGTGCATTTTCAGAGCTTCTGGAGCTGTCATCACTGGTCTGCCGCCATACAATCCATGTCCAGCAGTCCAGAGAGGAAGATGAGCTTGGCAGTGCAAGAACAAAAGAGCTTTACTGCCCCAAACAGTGAAGGATGACCACACAGCATGGGATACACAGTACATGCACTTTGGATACCCCTCCACCCCAGATTTCCCCCCGATTTGGATAGATTTGTGTTGTGATTTTATGTATACTGTCTAATGTGCAGCTTTTTATGAGATGTTGTAAATGTTGAATAATGACTGATACTGTTTCAGAGATGTACCACTGTTAATAAATTGAACAAAAAACGATGAAAATATAAATAAAAAGTCAACATGGGCATTTCAGTGAAAAGAACAATATGCAAGAAGATGTTCTATTTTTATGTTTTGTTCACTGCAGCTGCAAAAAATACATTAATCCGAATGGGCCTTACTGGGAAAACAAATATATGAGCAGACTTGTAAGAGTTCTAAGTCAAGAGACACAAGTTTAAATGCTTTTTAGATTTATATAGACTTGATAATGAAACCAGATTAATTGAATGATCTGATTTAGAAGCAGTGTAAAGTCCAGTTTTATGTTTTTCTTTGTCCCCAGTTTTTATAAGAGATAAGATGTTCCTTTATTAGTCCCACAATGGGGAAATTTACAGTGTTACAGCAGCAAGATAAATAGTAGGTAGACAATATAAACAAGAGAAGTATAAAAAGCTATTAACAATTTAACTCGGGTAAAACTAGAGACAATTTAACTAGAGTAGAAGTATTAACACTTTAACTATAAAAGTATTGACAATTTAACTCTAAGAAATATAGGTTTATATATAATACAAGTATTAACAGTTCAAACCAGGCTAGACGGTATTAATAAAATAACGAGAAATATGGAATATGAGAATATGAAAACAATATCTACACTATAAACAGGATGATGAAAATGAAGAACTGAAATGAAATGAACTATATTACAATTAAATGTAAAGCACAAACTGACTATAGTTTTACACATATTTGTAAATAGTGAATCAATAATCAACACAATTGAATTTAACGATCTTTCAACGATATAAACCGGATGTGACGTTGCATCCAAACAAAAATAACAGATTCTCATTGGACGATTCTGGAAAGTGACGACGGGTCTTCACTGAAGGACCAATGAACCGCAGGAGAGGTGCTCGTCGCATGTGAGTTCACGGCTTTTCTTTCACATATATCACGTATTTCATGGAAAATGCCACCAAAAGCGAAGTTTTTAGCTGCATGTTATCAGTTTGCTTCATGTAAATTAAGTATCGCTCGGTAGAACCGCGTTATCTGTCGTTGATGATGTTAGCAAGCTAACTGTTGTAGCTAGCTAATGACTACATATGATCCTGGTAGTAGAGTCAGCCCAACTTCTAGTTATTTACAACTAACCAGTAAGTTGTAAGCAACTGAGAAATTTTGCTATTTTGTTCTTAAATGCTTTAGTTAATAAAATACAAAAGCAACAGTCAAGCAGCAGTTTTAGCCAACTGATTAAACAGTCTGCTCATTCAGATTCGGTTTTATTAAAGAAGGATATGGACATAACATTAATGCAAAATGCAGCTTACTTAAACATGAACTTAACTCAAATATTTCAAAGATTGATAGGCAACTTTGTGGTGCATGCATAGGTTGAATGTAAAATTACTCTTAATGTGTCAATGAATGAAATATAAAATACTGAAAGAGTAGGAGGTTAAGAAAAAGTAAGTTAGCACACTTTGCTCTGTGTTACAAAAAATAAATATATAGCTCTACAGTAAAGAAGGTTACTCAGCCCAATCAAAGCAGAACTGAGTATATTAGAGCTCTTATGTGTCAATGGGGCCACCACATAAGAGAAGAAACAGTTCTTGTGTGTGCTTGTTGTATCAGATTCTTCTACATTTCCAGCTGACAACCAAGCTGTTTCCCTCAAGCAGCTCTCACTCCCAGAGGAGGGATGCACCAGCAGAACGAGAATGGAGACAGAGGAATCCAGAGCAATGGAGAGGCCGAGGCAAAGCACAGGTGAGAGAGGTGGAGGAGGATGAAAGACGTCAGCAGCAGGGGACAGAAGCAGTGCCCAGGGGAGTCTGCCAGACCATGTGCCCTGCTCGTGAGCTGCGGGACCGTGAGGTGCAGAACCGCCTTCACCGTTTTGAGATGTTAGCAGGCACAGAAAGAGATCGACGGCCCAGGGGAGACCCCTTACGTGCAGTCAAAGAGTATTCCAGACCAGCAGCTGGGAAAGACTCAACAAACCCCACTGACCTCCGTCCATCTGATGTGTTGCAGAAAACTGTGTGTTATCTTATTGATGACATTGCAGACTCCCCTCGTCTTCATCCTTGGACTGAGGTTACTATTATTTACACATCATTTCCCCAGTCCCACTGTTGGCATTATCTACACATCCTTGATGACAGTTTTATTATTTTTAATACACTGTAACACAGAGTTAGCCAGAACAGCTTCATGTGAGCCTCCTTCAAAAAACACACACATATCCATTAACCTATTCTTCATAGTACCAAAAAGTCCCCAAATTACCATATAGCAATGTGCAATTTGCAATTTTTCAGCTTCAGAACACATTTTTACATAGCATAAGCTGTCTATTATAGTGCCTAACAAACTGACAGTACTTTCATTGACCATAGAAATTACCTTAACATCTTTTGTAGAAGTACTAAGGTGAATCATTTTAAGGCTAGTAAAACTGATTCTGACATTGCTAATTTGTTACTAGCTGTACAAGAACATTGAACATTAATGTTGAAGTTGCAATCAGGGATAGATTTTAAAAAAAACTCTTCATAACATATTTTTTTATTAACATTTATTTGTCTTCCAGGTGTACAGCTTTGTCTTTGATCGGCTGCGTGGTGTGAAGCAGGACATGATCATCCAGAGGGTGTCTGGATCGAGCTGTGTAGCCATTTTGGAGCGGACAGTTCGTTTCCTCATCTACGCCTCTTATCAGCTTTGTGGTGAGCCCCTGCAGTTCTACGACCCCTGCATTAACAACACACACCTACAGGAGAATCTCAGCTGGCTGTTGGATTGCTACGCTACTGGGACAGGGCCGCATCCCAACCAGGAAGAGTTCCAGGCTCTTGGTCTGCTGTACAACTTAGGTTGGTTACCATGTTTAATAGCTGAATACTTTTTTTGTATTTGCATGCAGGTTGCGGAATCATATAAATATGATGTAAATGCTGTATGTGATAATTCATTGTTGTATAAGCAGACAGATGTAGAGGTCCGATCAAAATGTGGAGTGTAACCCCAGTCAGTGGTTTTCACACAGAAAGAAGAGATTTTGTTAACATAATACTCAAAGGTGGGCAAACTTGAAAGGTGTTGTTGGGACATGATGAGGATAATTTCTTCATGCTCACTTTCTTTTTCCTCCTCTTCCCCAGGCTCAGCTCATGCCACGCAGCACATCATGGAGCTCCCTGAGCGGCTCCGCAGCTCTCCTACCATCACACTCGCTCTTTCCATCAACAGAGCTTTTCTGGAACGAAACCCTGTATGTTTACTCCGCTTGGCTAAGAGGTTGAACTTCCTGCAGAGCTGTGCTCTACACCGTCACCTGATGGCCTGTCGTAGAGATCTGCTACTAATATACAGCCATGGATACAGCAGCCGCAACTGTCGGTTTCCTCTTGACAGACTGGCTCAACTCTTGTCCTTAGACACGTCGCTCACAGCCCAACTCTGTCAGTTGTATGGACAGGAGGTTAACCAGGACAACCAAGTGGTTTTCTCCAAGACTGCTTTCACTGAGCCTGAACACGGGAAAATGAACTGCAAACTGTATCACAGCATAGTGGCTGAGAAACAGAGAGACCTCACTGTTGGGAACATCATTCACGGTTGTGCTTGAGACAAATAAAAGGAGTCAATCAGTAATACAATTAACATGGTGCTCGCTTGGTATTCTTAGGGAAATTGTTTGCTCCTGTCCCTCCACAGGGAGTTCATAGTGCATCTGGCAGGGATATTATGCACTTGTTTAAAGACACATCAGCAATGAAGCTGTTTTGATGTTAAGAGATTTCATCATTCTGCTCTTTTTATCTTGTTCTTGCATTTGAGCCTTGAGGCTTCCTGCTAGGATGCCAGTAATGCCAGTATGTTTTATCAGTGAAATGCTTTCGATGATACATGTTCAACACATGGGCCAGGGTTGTTGTTGTGCTAAGGATTTGCCATGTTCTACCTGAGGGAGTCTGAACTCAAATGAAATGCCTGCACTTGGTGCCTGAATGACTTTTAAGATGTGAATTTCATATTGTCACTGTTTATGCTGAGACTGATTAAATGTTATGTGAATGTCATGTTATTATTTGTGTGACGTGTTACAGAAAACCTGCTGGAAAATCTACTGTGCAACAGTGTTCATTTATTCTTATCAATGCTGCACCTCAGAAGCATTTTAATAAACTTTGCTGCCTAAAAGAACAGTCTTTCATTTAACTCAGAGACCTTGTTGTATCTATGCTCATTTACCACTTGAGGGCAGCAGATATCTGCAGAGGGCATCTAACAAAAAAAGACTTAAAATTGTGATAATCCTGCTTCAAGTGTTTCTCCAGTGTTGCTTTTTTAAACTCTTCTCCAGCTTGGCAGTCTTGTGCATCGCAGGAACTAGTTGCAGGAGATGTCAGCTGAAGTAGAAGTAGGTGAAATGTGCAGGTAATTTATGGTCTGAGCTGCAGGATCCTCACATTAGTCTCTGTGAGAGGAGGCATTGAAGTGAATGAAGCGCAGCCTTCTGACTCGCTGCTGCAGGAGCGGAGGAGAAAAAAAAATAGATCCACCGAACTTAAGGAGATCAGGAGAACAATCGAGGGGGGGTCAAGAAGAAGTTGCACGGCTTTTTTCCCCCCAAACATTTCTTTACAGTGACATTTGTGCTGGCTGAAGTGGGAGGACGCTCACAATTTGTAATGGTGAAATATGAGAGAAGGGAACCGGGGCGGGTGAAGGCACATGGGAGAGGACTGTCCGTGTACTCTGGGCTCTAAAAGGGAAAAAAACACACACGATTTACTTGGATTTGACGAAGTGGGATGATTACAAAAAAGTTGATCTTTGGTTCCGGACGAAGCTCTGCTCACCTCTCAAGCCAGGCGACCTCAATGGAGAGATAGACTGAGAGGGCTGCAAGTTTCATTTAAGTTTGCATTAAGAGTTGGAAGCTTCCTTCAGGAGGGGGAGAGCCGATAATCCAGCATTTATCTCGGTCACTGAGGCCAAAATGTTGCGGTTGTCTCTGACAGCTTTGAGCCTTTCGTGGACTTTGTTCATGTGCAACGTGAGCAGAGCTTGTGCACAAGAGAGACAGTAAGTAGCCTGTTTGCATGTGTTGCCTTTGAAGATTTAACATCAGTGCAAACAGGGAATTGCAACATGTAAAATTCAGCCACAAAGTTTCTAATAAAACTTGCAACATTTGACTTTTAATTCAACATGTGCAGTAAAACATCTGAAATATTTAGTGGATGATCGATGTTTCCTCATTGTCATGTTGTTTGTGAATATATGTGAGGATGTCATGTCATAACAGATAATGACAGTGTGCTACACACAACCTTGCCATTCATTTTCTTCCAGTTTTTCATTCACTCATGTTATTGGACCTATGAGTAGTTACACAAAGTGATATACTGAGAATTAGCCTGCTGATATTTGCAGCTTTTTGAGAGATTTTTTTTAAGCAATTGACACATATTTTAGGTAAATTCACTGTTTTCTACTTTACTCCCTCCAGAGGTAAAAGAGTTTAAACTGACTTTTGATGCCATCAATCAGCTGCTTGGGAGCTTAATTCTGACCTTGAGAGTTATATTAATAGTAAAGAGTTGTAAACAGTCACAGAGTTGCAGGTTGGGATTGAGTGCAGCTCTATGTATTGAGTTAACAAAACGTACCGACAAATGAAGGCTTGATTCACAAAAGAGAGCTTAAACCTCATATTAAGTATTAAATGGCTCAGCTGAGGGTGAAATTTGGGCAAAAAGCAAAAAGGCTAAGAACCTGAAACCATGTGACTGAACTAAAAAGAACCGGCTGTTATAAGACTTCACCTACACTAGAGAACACAAATCCTTATCAGGCACTGACCGGCTCTCAGCTGAGGAAAAAAGTTGGGCAAAAACAATGAGAACTTGATTACATCAAGCCATGTGACTGAAATAAGCATGGTCTCCACCACCTGATCCAGGCTCATCCAAGAGCTGGTTAAACTCACTGTAGATCAAACGCACAGAGTCAATTTCCTCGTATTATCTTCCTTCTCCCGAAGCCTTATTTTCCAGGGGATTTTCTCATGACTTTCTCTCTCAGGAACTGCAGTTGCCTCCGGCTGTAATGCTGTAGTGCCGTAATGCCAACCACCTGATCCTTCTCTCAGGCATGCAATTGGGTTTGTGCTTGAGGCTTTGCTCACTCCTAATTTGTGTGATCTTCAGTTAAGTTTTCAGGGGGTGACTGGGCCTATTTGCCTTAAAAATTAGAGTTGGAATGACTCTGCCAGGACGGAAACAGAGATATTTAGGCTTATATTGTTTCAGGTACATCGTCTGCCACGTGTGTGTGGACGCTTTTATCAGCTGCCCCACACGCCCCTGACAGACCACACTCTTCTGATTCACTTACACAGGACCATGTTAACAAGAGCACCTATTATTCCATCTTTGCTACCTGAGAGGTGTAGCACCAGATGGCATATTCTTTCATCCAAATAAAACTTAAATTGGGCTCTTTTTTTCCAGACTGTTGATAAGCATCAAAGAATGACCTTTGCTCTGTGACCTCAGTGACAGGCTCCTTTCCTCAATTAAATGTCAGAGTGACTGTGTGGAATCTCAGTCGTTAGTTTTCAAAACAGACGCCAAGGTTCTGTCAGAGGTGCCAGACCACCCAAAGTGAACACTAGAGCGGAAAGCTGATTGGCCAACAGGTACCGTGTTCCCTGGTAACCATTGCAATTAAACCTGATCTCGCTGCACAAATCCACGAGGAATGTCCCTGTTTGTATGTGTGTTTTGTTGTGTATGCGTACGTGTGGGCATGCGTGTGGGTCGGGGAGAAAGTGGGAGAGAGAAGTGTGACTTTTACCTGTGTGACATCCAGCAAAACGCTGATTAAATTCTCTCAGGAATCAGGACTATCAGTGCACCTCAAAGCAGAGCAGTGATGCCCTTCATGTGCAGCATGTGTTTGCCTCCGTCCTCCCCGTGTCTCTTTGTTCTCTGACCTCTGACCTCTACTTTATCTCCTGCCACCACCTCTGCTTTGCCACTTCTACTTCTCCCCTCCTCTGATCTCCTTACCCCCTCCTCCTTCCCGTTGCTTTCCCTCCTCTTTATCTTCCTCCATCTCCCCTTTCTTCACTTTGCTCTTCTCTCAGGGGCTACTTGATCGCCGCGCCCTCTGTCTTCCGAGCGGGCGTCGAGGAGAGCGTGAGCGTCACCATCTTTAATGCGAAGGCAGAGACGCGCGTCCAGGTGCAGCTGTCGGTGAAGGGACAGACGGTCGCCCACAGCCACGGCTCAGTGCTCGGTGAGAACAGATTCTGGAGCCGAGGTTACACTGGCACTTTCCTTCTGGAAGGAAAACTTAACTAACTAACTAGTTGAGCTATGAGACCCATCACCCCCCCACCCCCCCTTTTGTGTGATTTATTCAAAGAATGTTGAGATCACACAGGCTGGCAAAAACATAGAAATACACTGAAGAACATACATAACGTGAGCCTGGCTGACCTCCTGCCTGTGTGCTCCTGACCAGCTATGCTCCTCATAGATATTATCTTTGAGTGGAGGCGTCAGTTCAGCCCACCCCACCAGCCACTTAGTGTATACAGTGTGTGATTTGTTTGACAGCACCATTAATAGATGATGCTCGCTCCACCTCAGAGTGGCACAGAGACAGGCTGCAGCTGGATTTCCTGCTCCAGGCAAACTCAACCACAGTCGACTGGATATTGATGGCATTATACAGATGTTCATGCATATTTCATTACATTAAAATATCTCATTGTTTCTATTTCAGACAAAGGCACCATCAAACTAAAGGTGAGTCTGTGTGTTGAGCTCACTGTGCATGTTTTCTCTGCAGTGTCCTACAGTATGTGCATGCTGCTTTCCAGAGATGTTTAAAATGCACGGCGCTGTTTAGCGGTGACAGCTGCACAGTAGTGAGAGCCCCTTGTCCGTTGTGTGCACATTCCTCAGGCAACATGCAAATCAACACTAACATTATTTGTAATGCAACATCTGTCTCTGCTCATTCATTGGGAATAAGGTAACAGCCTCAATATAATATGCAACAGCTGTTGACGTGCATGTATGGTCCGCCGCCCCCGAAGGCTGGAATAGATCAATCTAGTATACACAACTCGATTCTTCCCTTCTGTCTCTCTCCCTCTCTCTCTCTCTCCCCTCCCTGTAACCTCCACCCTCATTCTCGTGAAATACAGTCATGCGTAGAGTGCTGTGTTATAGCTTGGCATCTTCCTCTGGTGTTTAAATGTAGTTCTTTTCTCATGCTGTAGCTTTGCTTCCATAAAATGTATTAAAAATGTTGAATCAAGTTGAATAACTTTGAATTGTGTACAGCAGTGACCTAATTTACTTTTGCTAAATCCAGTCTTGATCCTCTTTGTGTTTGCTTGTGTGTGTGTGTGTGTGTGTGTGTGTGTGTGTGTGTGTATGCCACCAGGTTCCCTCTGGGCTAAGAGGCCAGGCCCATCTGAAGGTGTGGGGGAACCGTCACCTCACAGAAGGAGGCTACATCTTCCACAACTACACCACCGTCACAGTAGAGAGCAAGGGCACAGCTGTCTTCATCCAGACGGACAAGCCCGTCTACAAACCCAAGCATAAAGGTTCCCTCATAGTGCGCCTGGTAGTTCATTGGTTAATCGCTGCACAGAAATGCAGAGAATTGAAGCTCATTTTTAGGGTTTTGTGATTAAGTAAAACTTGGTTAATGAACCAGAACATTAATGTTGGTTCAAACTGAAGATGGAAGTGTTATGTGTTGTGTTATGTGATCCTGATCCTGCTATTATGGAGTGTTCAGATTGGGATCATGTAATCTTGCAACACGTTTTTAAAATTTTACCTGCTGTATTTTATAATATTGTGTTTCCTTTTCTGTCTCTAGTGCTCATCAATGTCTACACAGTTACGCCAGACCTCAGGCCAGTAAATGACAAGGTAATTCAAAATTTATCTCATGTTAAAGTTAAAAACAGTGCAAATATCACACAGCACCCATTCAAGCTAACAAACAATAAGGAATTGGTTAATAGTCTTAAGTCAAAATGCAGACTGTTCAAATCTATGTTTATATTACTCAGTAGGTATATTCAGCAATAGAATGATGCAACATTTAGCACAAACATAGTTTTCCATCTTTAATTGCTGGAGTTAAGAGGAGAACCTCGTCTCCCGCGAGTGCAGAGAAATGTACAGTTACCTATTTACAGAAGCCAAGCTCGAGTCATTTCTCTTGGAATGTCAGCAATGGCTCCAAATATACTGTGCAAGTGTGCAGACAGATGGTTTATTGATGTTTGCAGCTATAAAGGTCTGCTGCTGGTAAAGGCTCACTTTCACAGATGGATGATTGTTGGATAAGGAAGGAGTGAGGAGAAGCGTTGGGAAGAGAAGCACAGGATCCTCTAGGCTTTACAGTTTGTATCTGATTCATCACATCTTGTGCTTGTCTCTCTGTTTTTTCCCTTCATTTTTTTTGCAGATTGAGGCGTATGTTTTGGTGAGTGGAGGCTGGCGGGACCACCCAGGGGACAGTGGCAATTTTAGTTCCCAGCCTGGTTGGAGATTACAGAGCAGAAGTCAGGGCAGCTCACCTAGATAACAGGGTGCTCTTTGGAACAGTACAAGGATAAACAACATGAAAGGAATCTCTTCTCTTCTCGTCTCTTCTCGTCTCTTCTCTTGGTTTTGTCTTTATTCAGTCCCCCCACAACCCCACACACACTGTATGTCTCTCATACTTACTGACCTCACTCATTTATTGTCTCTCTTCCCAGATCTTGAAACGTTTGTAGACCAAATAACAAGTTGCTGCTTCATAAGAAACTCAGGGAAGCCCTTGCATGATTTATAGCTAGTGACAAGCACATCAGTGTGTTTTTTTACTACTCTCTTACCTGCAGCACCTGAGGAAAAGTTGTAAAAGTATTTTGGCAGTGATGTGAGACAGGAGCCTCTAGGTCAAGTGCAGTTCAAGGACTGTTAGCCCTGACTGCACAATTACAATAAATGACTTTGCCACTGTGTAATGACAATGCAAATGAATTACTAACATGCAACTGGTTTCTGAACTTCTAATTTGATCTCTCAGGATCCAAGAGGATCCAGGATGGTCCAGTGGAAAGGTCTCAAATCTATTTGCTGTGGTGAGCCACATCTTCTACAATCTATTTATATCATAATTGTGAAACCTGTAGACTCAGATTTCATTGCAGTGTTTCTCTAGATAATAGTTTTACTGAAATGACAAAGTTTCAAACATTGTACTGTAATTATATTCATGCTCATTCAATTTGGGTCTCTGTTATTGCTGTATGAGGAAGTATATGTGTATGGTTCCCTTCTATCAAGCATGCAGGCATTGAAGGTATTAACTACATTTCTGTATCTTACAGGCGTCGTGAACATGAGTTTTCCTCTGTCGGACCAGCCTGTGTTTGGAGAGTGGTTTATCTTTGTGGAGGTGCAGGGCCACACCTATAACAAATCGTTTGAAGTGCAGAAATATGGTGAGGCCCCACATGTACGAGAGAGAACAATAGTTAATAGCATTGCTTGTGAAGAGATACTTTTGCAATGAGTGTAGTTGTAGAATAACATTATTTAAAGCCAAGTAACATTATGTCACCTCCATCCAGTGATGCCCAAGTTTGAGTTAGTGATCGATCCACCGCCCTACATCCGTGATCTGAACTCCTGCGAGCAAGCTACTGTCAGGGCCAGGTAAGTTACCTGTAGCTATGCTTTGTTACATTCTTTGTCCTTTGTCACTTCTTGGTTCACTGACCTTTGCTGCCTTGTAGATGTAGAGGTCTGACGTGTCAATGTTGTACAGGTACATCTTTGGGAAACCGGTGGCCGGGAAGTTGACAGTGAATATGACAGTGAATGGAGTGGGATACTACCGACATGAGATGGGCCATCCTGTGATTAAAACCATGGAGGTCAGTTTATTTCTTTTCCTTATACTGCATGTTACTGCTACTGTTTATGAAATTATTAGCAAATTCATTCATCTGAATTGTTCGTTGGAGCTAAATTCTGCCAACCCCTCAAAATACTATTATTATCATACATGTATTGTACATAATTATTATTATGGCTGATCCGAAGAACAGAATTATGTTCCACACGTTACCAGATCACTCCTCTGCTGTTCTCAGATCAAAGGCTCGGCAAACTTCAGCCTGTGTGTCAAGGACATGATGCCCTTGGATGTAGCCGATCACTTCAGGGGCTCCGTGAGCATCTGGGCGTCAGTGACCAGCACAGATGGAAGCAGGCAAACCACGTTCGACGATTCAACGCCCGTCCATAAGCAGCTCATCGACATCAAGTACTCCAAGGACACGCGCAAACAGTTCAAGCCTGGTCTGCCTTACAAAGGGAAGGTGAGACAGCAAAGTTTAGACTATGCACCACTGCATACTCTACTAAAGAAAACATAGCCATAACATTTGGAATCTGACCGCTATAGAGAAATTAGGCTATTATTGGTTCATATTTTCATTGTAGATTGAGGTGACCTACCCTGACGGGAGCCCAGCTGATGGGGTGAGGGTGCGCGTCAAGGCAGAGCTGACCCCCAAGGACAACGTCTACACCAGCGAGCTGATCTCCAAGGACGGCCAGGCCACCTTCGAGATCCCCTCCATCCCCACTGCTGCCCAGTATGTCTGGCTAGAGGTCAGTGGCTGTAGTAGCAGTAGTCAGCAGGTCATTTTCAGAAAATCTTTTGACAACTTAAAGCGTTTTATTTTTTGTTTGGCACAGACCAAGGTGACATCTATTGATGGCAAGACAGTAGGAGACCAGTACCTGCCCAGTTACCTGTCTATCAGCAGCTGGTACTCTCCCAGCAGGTGTCACATTCAGATTCAGAGCCCCAGTGCACCGCTAAAGGTAAGTGCTGCCTTCTTTTCTGTCGAACTTCCAAGGCAAAAGGACCATTTTTTAAAGCATAATGGTACAGTATCATCAGTAACATAACAATGCCAGCATCTTTCTGTGTGCATAGGTCGGCCAAGAAGCAGAAGTTGCTCTCAAATCCACCTGCCCCTGTAACTTCACCCTGCACTACGAGGTGACATCCAGGGGGAACATCATCCTGTCAGGCCAACAATCAGCCAACCTGACCGCATCGCACAGAGGAAAAAGGGCGACAGTCACCTTTGACAAGAACATTCACACCACCCATCTGCCTCCTTCTGCCTCTGGTGAGTGTGTTTTTATCCCCTGGGTTTTGATAGATGTATGTCAGAGCATCTTTAACATCAGATCACCACACAGTCATCATGAAACCTGTATCAACCTCCTTTGCCATGACTCTGCCAGGTGCTGCAGACTCCTCCTCCCAGGCCGAAATGGACAGCTGTGTGTCATATCTACATTTCCCAGTTAGCCACAGCATGGCACCTCTCAGCCGTCTGCTAGTCTACTATGTGAGAGAAAATGGCGAAGGCGTCACGGACAGTCTGCAAATCCCCATCCAACCCGACTTTGAGAACCAGGTTTGCATTATCTTGAAACACAAGGCTTCACTGTACATGGTAAAAAACAGTGCAAGGCCTTATTCCTGCCTACTGGTTTACTCCACACTGAAAGGCTTCAGAGAAAGTAGAAATCTGTAACACCATTTGTTACTCTTTTAACAGACATTTAACTTGCTTCTTCCAAACATTGATGTTGGATATAAATGAGTTATTATAAAAATAGTTTTGTTATGTAATGATTAATAAAAGCCTAGAAAGTGAAAAGGTGGCACAGTGTGCTTATACATTTTGGAGCTGAGCCCAAGTATCCATGCACCAGCTCCGTCCACAGTGTAACGTCTGTAAACAAACAGCTGTGTTGGCCTGGGAGAGCTCCCCAGTTCCTGCCTGCATTAGGTGGAGTTAACTCCCTGAAGTATTTACAGCTCCCTGGTATGCCATTACAACACTCTGTGTGTGTGTGTGCGTGTGTGTGTGTGTGTGTGTGTGTGAGGAGGGGGTTGCGAGGGCATGATTAGACAGAGGCCATGCAGGCCGCAGGCAGATGAGTGGGGTCGTGACAGGAGAGGATGAGGATGACAGGTTACAGAGTGGTGAAAGGAGGCCAGCGGAACCGATTAACGGGGCTAATTTGTGACTGCACGCTGCTGAAAAATAGTTTTGATGTGTGAAAGTTTATGGCTGACTCTCACCATCCCTCCTTCTTTCAAAGGCTGTAGTTTTCCACTCTGTCAACATGTTTCCCACCATATCTTAGTATGTAACACTAACGGATTGATGTTCTTCTGCTGTATATGATACAAACATTCCTGCTGAAGAACTATCAGACAACACTGCCAACTAGTGCTGAAACATTTAGCCAATTAATTGCTAGGTCAACAAAAACACCAAACATCAAACCAAAAACAGCATTGATAATCAATATTTTGTTAATGTCATTTTATCAGGAAAACATTCCACTGCTGGTTTCTGCTTTTCTGTGTGAGGATTTGTTTTATATCTTTTTATTGTATGGCAGTCAGACAAATCGAGGAATTCAAAGATGTTACCTTGTATTTTTTGCAATTTTCTGAGGTCTTATAGCTTCGATGTTTAATCAATGAATCTAAAAGATAAGATAAGATAAACCTTTATTCATCCCACAGTGGGGAAATTCACAACAGTGAAAAATGAATGAATATAAATGTTAATTTCATCCCCACTGCAAACTTTTAGTTTAGATTTAATGCACAATATTGTATTAATAAGTTCATGCTGGTCCCTAGAAATGCTCATGTTGGTCTGTTAACTTGTGCTGGTTCGCAGGTGTCTGTCTCTCTGTCAGTCAATGAGTCCATGCCAGGGGACCCTGTGACTCTGAACGTCCGGGGAGAAAAAGGCTCCTGTGTGTGTGTGGCCACTGTCGATAAGAGCCTTTATCTATTAAAGCCTGACTTCCAGCTCAGTCCAGAGAAGGTTGGTGCAGTGCAAGTTTACAGTCATATTTCATTCATTGTCTAACCGTTGTTTTCCTTAATAAAGTAAAAGGAAAATCTGCCATTCATGTGATGTAGTTTTCTTTCAAACTGAAAATCCAGCTTCATGTATTTGTCTCATTGTGATATGGAAGATAGATGTTGGAGCAGTGAATCTGAAAGGCAGTGTCATCGCTTGTGAATTTGACACAGTAGATATACATTATATAGATTGCATTAGTGTGTTGTTTTGTGTTTCCTCTGTGCAGGTGTTTAAAGAGCTGGCAGACTTTGATGTTTCAGATGCCTTTGGCATTCCTAAAGATGACGGACACTTCTGGTGGCCTGGACTATCATCAAGAAGACGCAGGCGGTCCTCTGTCTTCCCCTGGCACTGGGACATCACCAAGGACGCACGCTTCGCTTTCACAGTGAGAACACACACTAAGTTCAAGCGCCCACAGCGACAGTACAGGGATAAATAAAATAGTAATCTTCGTGCGTGTGTATGTTTCTGCTTCTCTGTATGTTTAACTCAGGAAACGGGGCTGGTTGTGATGACAGATATGGTGAGTTTAAATCACCGGCAGAGTGGAGGCATGTACACAGATGAGGCCGTTCCCGCCTTCCAGCCGCACACCTCCACCTTAGTGGCTGCCATGCACTCTCGACCCACAACCAGGTAAAGGACCTAGTTTAGAGAGGTCAAAGATCAACTAACCACTCTGAACTCTGAGATATTTAAATGGAAAGTATCGTCCCCCAAATTGTTTTCTTAACCTATATATAAAAGGCTCAGAAAGTCCATAATTTTTTATCTAAAAGTAAAAGTAACAAGTTACTAATTTAACATAAAGTTAACTGTATGTCAGCACGTTGAAGAAATTAAGTTGCTGAAGTGATAATAAAGGTCTATTCAACAGATTAAAACTATGGCCTTTCTCTGTTAGGATGAACCAATCTCTCTAACATTAAGGTTCCCTGTATTTGAATGCATCACTTTTTAAATTACCCTGTTATTCATTCCACTCTTAATGCTGGACGGCACAAGTATTTGATGTGTTATTGATACAGTGATTCGACCACACACAGATACATATGCAGTTACTTTCCTGAAAACAGTCAAGATGAAAGCAAATTCATGAGAGAGCAATGATTACTTATTTTATTCTAGCAAAACACATTTCAGTATTTGTCATGCTTCGGGTGGAACAAGGTCTCCAAAATGAGTAATAGGCAAGCTGAGAAAAACATGACAAAAGAAATTAGTCTTGTTTGTCTAAATTTTAGATTTGCATTCCTTAATGCCACGAATACTTCTCATTCTAGTGATGAACATGAAACACATGACGTGACTGAGACGATGTCTGTGTGGAATTCACAATAATACATTTTCCAGTAATGGTATTGTTTTATTGTGAGCAGCTGAAGCCTTTTATTGATGTCAGCTTGTGTTTTGGTTGCAGAGCAGAGAAGCGTAGGCGTACATTTTTCCCAGAGACTTGGGTGTGGCACTGCCTCAATGTCAGGTATTTAAATCTTTATATAAATATTTCACTTGTGTGTCTTGTGTGTGTGTGTGTGTGTGTGTGTGTTACATGCCTGTGGCTAGATATATCAGGTGCACCAGATTGTCTTTACTTATGGATTTATTCACAATCTAAAACATTTAGGGGAGCAGAGAAATGGAGAGGAACAAAAACATGTCCGGATCAACCAGAGATGGGAGGCAAAGGAGAGAAAATCAGAGAGTGAAAGAGGAGATAAGAGTGGGATAGAACAGGAAGAGAAAATGAGCTGTGAAGAGCAGGTATGTAGAAGTAAGGATAAGAAAGGGGTGCTGGGAAGGAAAGATGGTAGTGAGAGGAGAAGAAAGGTGAGAGTCGAGCTCGTATGCGAGAACACGGATGTTCCATCGCTCCGGCAGCGTCCAGCATTTCCCCCCTTTTGGGTGTGAATGCGCCTCATTTAAATTGGGCGATCTTGGAACGGACTGTCACTTTCTCAACAGCTCCTTCCATTCATTTTCAGCCAATATAAATGAACTGCCCATAGATTTCCATATGCCTGATTCCTTTGGATGGGACTTCAGCTCTGCCTAATTTCCTGGGAAGTCCAGAGCTCTGATTTCCCTTAAAAGTCTATTAAAGTGGATTTTGGGCAACTTTGATCAAAAGGAAGGGCGTACATGCAGTTTTTCAACTTTATGATGCCCTGTGACAGTTTGCCAAGACCAACATGAAATATGTGTTGCCAGTAATGATCTCAGCCCGTTTCATTCAAAGAAACAGATTGGGTCAACACCTGACTGTACCTCACACCTATCCAGTTTGGAGTGTTTGCTGTAGTTACATCGGTGCAGGTGCTGGTGTTGACACAGGTGTTGCTAACATAAAACATGAAAAGGATGCTAAAATCTTTTTCGCTTGGCTGTGCGGTTACGTTGCCATTCACAGTTGTATCTCAACACTTACAGCTCTGAGTCTGGGGAGGCCGAGCTGCGATTGGATGTGCCGGACTCGATCACCACATGGGTGACCGAAGCTGTCGGCCTGTCAGAGGAGAAGGGCCTGGGCTTAGCGAAGAGAGCGGAGCTTCGTACCTTCAAGCCCTTCTTTGTTGACTTCACGTTGCCCTACAGCTTAATCAGAGGGGAGCAGACCAAAGTTCCCCTCACTGTCTACAACTACCTGCCAACCTGCGCTGAGGTAAGATGAAAAATGAGAGGAAAAAGTTTCTTCTCCACAGAGCAGCATATGTGCAATAAGGCTCATCAGCAGTTCATATGTGCCATATTTCTGAAGATGCCAAAGGTATCACTCCTTTACAGGGATACAGCTTAAATGGCCATGCTCATGCTTACTTACAAATTATGTACATTTTACAGTACTGTTCCAAAAGATGCTTTGAAAATCAGTGCAAAGGTTTTCAGGGTGTCTGAAGGAATCACAGAGCAAGATCCCACTTACATGATTTTGGGAACATACTGTACAATACCACAGTGAATGCAGACAATGATGAATGCTCGTCTTCCACAAGCAGCTAAAACCTGTTCGTTACGCTGTCAGCCGAGTGGTGTTGAGTCTTTTTTTTTTAAGTTGCTCGTCTCAGACTGTGTTGAGAGCTGAGATGTATCACCATCATGAATCATTTCTTTGAGCTCTTTGTACCGTGTCTAATCTTTCCATCACTCGCTCTGACAGTAACTGCTGAGCTACTGAAAAACCCCCGAGTTGGAAAGCGTGTTGTGGCAACTGTGAGTTGTCGTGTCTTTAGCTGCGGCTTAACTGCATACTAACAGTTTTTAATGCAGTGATTTTTATATATTTATCACTTTTTTTCCCCCTTTTTGAAATGTGTGAAAATGCTACATGAAACGTAGTTGATGTAAATGTCCCCATTTGTTTTCATGTGGTGAAACATTATTAAAATAACACAATAAATGAAGAATGATATAATAAAGTTAGAGGCACTTTTGGCCCGTCCTCAAGGCACCCCAGGGTGCGGCGATGGTGAAACACGTATTAAATTGCATTCCAGGTGGTATGAAAAGGGTCTTAAAAAGTTTTGAATCAACCCTAAAACATAAATATTTCCTCAGTTGAAGATAGTACAAAGACAAAATATTTAATCTTGGACCTCATCAACTTCATTGATTTTTCAAACAAGTTGAGACAGGAGCAACAAAAGACTGTGAAAGTTGTGGACTGATCCAAAACACCTGTTGGATCATTCCACAGGTAAACAGGTTCATTGGTAACAGGTGATAGTATCATGATTGGGTATGGAAGATTCATCCTGGAAAGGCTCAGTCGTTCACAAGCAAGGATGGAGTGAGGTTCACCACTTTGTCAAACACAGGACTGTATAAAAGATATTACTACATGAGGTCAAGAAAACTTAATGAAACCGTTACAGTTGTTATTTACTTTATTTTATTTAGCGCCCAAACTTTTTTGGAATCAGGGTTGTGTCAGAGAAGACACACTGAAAGTCTGCAGTCTTCCTAGATGAAAAGTGGGAGTTTGCAACAACAAGGAAACAGCATGGGGAAACTGACCATTCAAATATGTCAGAAAAGGAGTTAACCGCTAAACAAATGCTCAGCAAGTTGATTTCCATGAACATGAGTAAATAACACAGTCTGGAAAGTAGAAGAGTCAAGTCAACTTCTTTCTATTTACATCCATCAACACATGATTCACAGGTGATGGACTGAAACATACAAACCAACATGATGTCAAACAATGTGATAATCCCAGCTGTTTCTGGAATAACTGTAGGAAGGTAAGTCCAGGGATACTGAAGGATACTGAGGGATTGGAAATGGTGGCCACAGGAAGTGCAGGTTTGTAATGTGGAGATATGGGATTAGCCCAGAAGTATGCTTTAGTGCTCACTTTGAATCGCCCTCTAAGCTCTGTCTTGGCTTCAAATGGGTCCATCCTGTGCTCCACACAGATGACATCATGATGTTTGCAGATGAGCCTGTTAAATGGCCTGTGCGTGTGCTGCCCTGATGTCATGTTAGGTGAACATGCAAACCAGCGTAGCCCTTCCTTTGATGTCCACCCCGGCAACATGTGATTCCTATATTTTCTGCTCAGTTATTTACGACTTGTGGCGTGTGGATAAAGAACAGTTAAAATTACTGAGCCCTCTGTGAAAATTGGACGATGAGTGGAACTTAATCCTTCAGGGAGCTTGAGAAGCATGAGTCAGTCAGCATGGAAAATTCACAATGTGATTTAAAAATTCTCCCTCGCTTTCAGAGCTTTCAGGAGAACACGCTATATGAGGGAGGGGTGTGCCGGCAGAAATGATGTCATTGTGGCCTGTCAGAGGAGATCAATTGCCTCTGATTTGTCTCTTCCTCTCTCCTCTCATCTCCTTTCCTAGGTTCATGTAAAAGTCTCAGTTCCCAAAGGCATAAAGTTTGTCGGCCACCCTGGAAAGCACCACCTCACCAGGAAGAAGTGTGTTGCTTCTGGAGAGGCGACACCTACATCCATTGTATTGTCTTTCACTGAACTGGGATCAGCAAACATCACAGGTATCATCCAGTCATTTTAGGTACTTTTATAAGCAAAGTTGTAGGATTTAGACATTTTCTTCCTAAGAGATTTCTCATAATGGCATAGAGCAAATTCAGGTAAACAGGCCAGATATCAGACATTTCACCATTCACAACACTTTATAAATTAATTTTCTCCAGACGTGAATTTTCACTGTTGGATAATAGATAGTGATAATGAATAATATTAGATAATAATAATATAGATAATATAGATAATGAATAGTTGTGTTGCTATAAAAAATAGCAACAAGGCAACTTCATATTTACTCAGAGATCATCTCTACCCACAAATAACCTACAAATTTGAAAGCCAATGCTCATCCTCATGTAAACGATGCAGATTAGATTGTGCTGCATTATGGAAATAATTAAGCATGAAGCAGAAGCAGCAAAGCTTTCTTCTTCTTGTGCCCTAAGATTATCAACTGAACAACTAAACTCGGAAGATAGGTTGGAAATCTAACCCACTAGTCAGACACAAAAAAAAAAAAAAGATGCCGATTGGCCAGACCGTGGCGCTATAGCAATAAACTTTATGTTTTGGTCTATAATTTATGAACCTAAACAACACATGTTTTGAATGGTATTCAGATATGTTATTAGTCCACAGTACTGCATGCACAACATTTTCTATTTTGCCAAATGTTTGATCAAACTTCACCAAAGTATTTGACAATACACCTGAAACCAGAAGAATGATGTGTGATTTTTTTTTTCCAGAATTTAACATTTGGACTGTTGTTGTTTGTTGATACAAAGGTTCAGGGTTTCAAATTCCCAGGTGGCCAAGTCCTACGTGCATGTGGTGTTTTTTCAAGTGCTTCTTGTCAATTAAATAAGAAACCAGCATCCACATACTCGCGGTCTGCTGGGACCCCCATCATTGCTGCTTGCGGCTATATTGTTATTTGAATTCTTAAATGGCATGGCACTTATAAAAACAGCAGCCTTTCACCGGGACGTCGTGCCCTCAGTGTGATGCCTCACAAAAAGGCAAACCTTTGACTTAAGAGAGCTCTGCTGGCCAAGGAGCTGAGCTGTGTGTGATCTGGTCACCCACCCACAGTTACAAACAGTCCCCTCCAGAGCACATGTGAGAACAAAGCAGGCCAGCAGTGGGGGAGCAACCAGAGCTGTGCTGTGACACTCAGTGGCATGTTGATGAGTTTGCAGGTCACTGGCGGTCAATGGGCCCCCCATGGCCCCACTCCTAGTCCCCTGGCCCCTTGTGTTTCCCTCTCAGTACACACACACAAAGAGACGACACTGGCACAGGGCCACATTTCCAATGTCCTCCTCAGCAAGAGAACTGGGAGTCCTCTTACAGACATGTTTGTCCCATGTAACGTATGTTGATGTTCACAGTTGGTCATATCCAGGTAATACTGGTTTCTGACTTCACAAACAATTTTGGATGTTTTCCTCAAAGCCCTCGATAATTTGCCCACATCATTGTGATATATATATATATTTTTAAACGAGTACCTTATAAATACTTCAATAGGATGAGCCTCAATGTCAATATTGGCATAGGCTAAAACAATAACACCCAGGAGTCACAATCTGCAAGTACTCTGAGAAATACTTTGTAATGATGATTACACAGCTACCAAACAACTCTCTGCATTTTATTCAATACATGCACATACTGCATATAGAACATTAATGTCCTCTGACTGGGTAAAACCAATAACCCTTGCGGATTTGGAAAGCAACACCACCATTGCATGTTTCCCAGTTCTTGGAGAAATAGTGACTTGCTCTACAGACCCTCTAGACAACCAAAAGTGGTGATTTTGTGCCATGACATGACTGATTCTGTTTTCTGCCACCCCGATAGCCCGTGCTATTGCCTACAGTGAACCAAGCTGCTGCTCAGATGGATTCCAGTCAGGCAAAACAGGCAATGACGTGGACGAAAGAAGGACCCCGATTGGACTGGACTATGTCCGCAGGACTGTCCAGGTGGAGGTAGGAGAACTCGTATTGATCAGTCATCAGTCAGTATTGAACATTAGGTTAAAGTTTTGTTGAGATAATTTCCTTTTCCTCTTTCTCTCTCATTTCTGTGCCTTTTGTTTGTCTTCCTGCCACTGTCCTTGTAGCCAGAAGGCCTGCCCAGAGAATACACCTACAGCGTCTTCTTCTGTCCCAATGGTCAGTGTGGATACATATTCCTGATATCATACAATTTTTGGGAGATCATAGTTTTCCTGCTGTATCTTCTCCCTAATTGCATCTCTTAAAATGATTGTACATTGTTAGCATCAATTTTACTACCTAAGTGGTGTATTTCATATTTCATTCTCAGAGAGAATCCACATTTCCACCCCCAACAAGTATGAGTATCAATATGTGAAGAAGCCAGCCAGGATGAACCAGTTCCAGGTGGCAGTCAAGACCCACAACGATGCCCATTTCGCCCTCTCTGCCAGCCCCCATGACAGTGCAGAGATGATAGAGATTGTACTCGGGGGTAGGCAAAACACTCGCTCCTGGATCTCCTTGGGCAAGATGGGTGAGCCCCTGGTCAGTGCTGCCACGCCAGGCATCCTCTCCTGGGACGAGTTCCGCAGCTTCTGGATCAGTTGGAAGGGAGGTGTGGTACAGGTAAGGAGATAAAGGAATTGTAGAAGAAAATATCGTTCCATAATATAAATCTATTAGTTTGGATATACAACTTCTATCTCCAGTACTGAGACTCGGGTTGAGTGAATATATGTATTGGTTTAGTGTGATAGATTGATCCTGCGCCGACAAGTGCAGCAGACTTGTGTTCAGATCATGAGTGGATGCTCCCGACACAAAGACAAGAGAGTGAAAAAGACTCAGCAGGCCATGGGGTCTGTGTGTTAGGAGGACTGGCGCCACTTTTACTGGCATGCCTTCCCGTAAGGTCACGCTTAACGGGCTGATGTCTCTGAGGACACTCAGTGATCCGTGACCCGGTGCTCGCATGGCACTCTCTGGCTGGCACACTGCTCCCCAGTCCCAGCATTAGCCTCGCACCTTTCACCAAAGACAGCAGTTAAAAGCCTGCGTACTGCAGCCCAATAGGATTCATTTATTTTGTAGGGAGGGGGCATTTTGGGGTGGATGGGCTGTGGGGCTCGGCCTTGCACGGTCTTTGGTTTAATGTGATTATGCAATGAAACTCTAGCACCAGAGAGGAAATGTGCTCAGATCTGTTGGTATGTTTGTGTTTGTGATCGTGTGTGGGGGGTGGGTGAATCACACTGGCATCAACGACACTTGGCAGAAGGACATTGTTAGTGTTCAGTGTGAGGGAGTAAAGAAAGCACCAGTTGCTTTCTAAAGTGGTTTCACTGAATTAGTGATGTTTTGTTGTTGATGGATATCTACTTGTGTTCTGATTCAGGGAACAGTTATAGGACAACCAAAGAAGACAAACAAATATGACAGATGAACTATTGATTACAAATGTGCATTCCTCCAGAGGTGTTTGCCTTCACCTTATCGGCATTATTCTCTCCAGGTTGGCCACGGTTTACATCCATCCAATGAATCGGTGATCCTCCAGTGGACAGTGGGCAATGGGCAATTCCCTGCACAGGTTTGACTCTTTTATGGTGTTTATATACCAGTTGCAGTCATTTATCTTTAGAGATTGTTTAAAAAAATAACTTGTTTTTTTCACCCAGGTGCGTCACATAGGCTTCTCAACAGGCTGGGGCTCAGTCGGGGAGTTTAAGATCTGGAGGAAAGAAGACTCTGATGAGAACCACAATGAGGCCTTCACTCTGGGGGTCCCACACAACATGGTGCCTGGATCTGAGAGGGCCACTGCGTTTATGATTGGTACATTTTTTTACATGTGCATACATACACACATATACATGTGTGTGTGAGAAACATTTACTTAATGTGTAATTATTGTTATTGTCTGTGTCTGTGTGTGTACCTGTATCAGGGGATGTGATGGGGCCAACTCTTAATAACCTTGACAAGCTGCTGCGGCTGCCCTTTGGATGCGGGGAGCAGAACATGATCCACTTTGCCCCCAATGTCTTTGTTCTCAAGTACCTGCAGAAGACCAGACAGCTCAGCCCTGAGGTTGAGAATGAAGCAACTGACTACCTGCTGCAAGGTAAAGAAAGTGCAACCCAACCATATCCTGGTTTTCATGGAAAGTTGCAGTCTGAGACCAAACTTTTAATGCAAACATATTCCAGTTTGTTAAAGATGCCCCAATTCACTAAGCTTTAAAAATACTGTTGCTCTCATTTCCTTTGTCTTTTCTTTCCAAGAAGTGACACTTAAGTAATGATTACTTTTAATTTTGCTCATTGTATTTTACTAATTTGTTCCTCTGATGTACTTACTGTAATGTGGTTTGGATATGATGTCCATTATGTAAAGATACTTATTAGAAGCTGAGTATCAGGAGTACCAAGTGCTCTTAATTCATGCAAACTGTTATCCTGGACTCCTTACTTTGGACATACCTGAGTCAGTCATCCAATATTAGACACTTAGATGAAGGATCGTCTTTGGTACCACAGATTCCACCTGTCTGGACGACTGGCCAGATAACTAACAACATGTTTATCTAAAGATGCAATACATTCCCAAAGTCCTACCTCCAATTACAGAGCAGCTGTTTAAGCAGAGTAAACAAAAGTGTCAATTAGGCTCTCAGAGTGTGCCGTGAATCTCAACAAGTCAAATCCCTCCTGGCCGGACTGTGAGCAAAGTGACTTAATGCTGAACGGAAGGAATGTTTTCTAATTGTTGGCAAGTCGTGCGTTTTTGTTGGGTTTTCTGGAAACTACTGGAGTGAAGTTTACCTTGGATAAAGGTTTTTGTTTGTGGAACTGTTGATTTCTTGACAGAGGAGCTTTGGCCTGGCTGGCACTTAATACTCTGGCACATGGACTGGAACATGAAGCTGGATGTTGTTACTCAGACCAATCTTTTTCTCCACCTCCTCTGTTTTCTCCTCTCACCATCACAATGACTCACTTACCTTCAGTAACTCTCACTAAGCTTTACCAGGGACAGGCCACCCTGCAGATGGATGTAAAAGAGTTGCTCAAGCCCTTGACAGCTGGTTCAAGAGTTGTTCTTACCATCCTGACACTGGAAATGACATTGAGGCTGACGTTGATTGGAGTGCTCCCAACAAAACAGCCGTTTTGCACACATTTTTGTTTGGGAGACTCGGAGGAATTGTTAAAATGTGTGAGGAGCATCAGGATCCCAGAAGAATTCAAAGTTTACACTTTTTTCTTAAGCATCACATACCTTTTGAAGTCATAGAGATTTTGCATCATTAAAAATAGAAATTCAGTTGCTCGGCTGTTTAAAGTACAGAAACAAACTTACTATGATTTTCATATTAACCAAATAATATCATTCTCCTTGATCACAGGGTGGAGCACCTGGACACATTTGCACAGCTACTCTAATATGATTGTACAATTACAAAGACCAGTGCAAAGCATGTTGTCATGTGTGCAGGAACACCAAGAGCATGTCCAAGCACACTAGGTATTTTTGTACATATATGCAGGGTCAGCTCGCTCTGTACAAAAAGATGCCATTTGTGTGCAGCGCTCTTCCCAACCTTGCACCATGTGCACTGTGCACTGCATGAAAATACCAAATGAATGGCCAAAGAGCATTTGAAGGTCAGGAAAATACCACATGTTGAAGCGCTGCCTTTGCCAGTTTTTGCACCACCTGTAAAATATCACCCAGAGTTCAGTCTAACCTTCGTCTTCTAGTTTCCTGCCTTAACTTCAAAGATCGCAGGATGAAAGAAGAACACTCACTTAACACCCTGACACTTTTCTAGAACATTAAATGCAATTTACTTTAAAATCTGTTTACCCCTGTTATATCATGAGTTCATGAGCGGTTAATGTCCATTTATCCCATTACGTACAGTATGTGAGGATCCTGTGGAATGCAAGTGTTTTTAAGTATCTGCAGTGATGGATGGAGAAAATGTTCAGCTGCAGTTCCTACAGACTTGACAGACTCTGTACAACCTCAAAAAATATATAAACAATTTTTGAGGGACTACTCTTACTCAAAGTGCTCTCCGGTCACCTCTCCCATTCTGTATTCTTATCCAGGCTACCAGAGACAACTGACCTACAAACGGCAGGATGGATCCTACAGCGCCTTCGGAGAGAGGGATTCCTCTGGCAGTATGTGGTAAGTCATTGTAGGTGTAGCTGTTAAAGTTTACACAACTACGCAACTCCTACCAGCCAAACTATGCTTAGCTGTGGCCACATTCTTCAGCTTTAACTGGGACATAGGCTGCTGGCCAAAGCAATGAAGTTTTTATCAGCGTCTCAGTACGCTGTGCTCAAATTAATCTATTCCTGTTGATGTGTTTAAATCACTGGGCGAGTGTTTATTTCATGTTTACACTCCCAGGGGGCAGGCGGGCAGGCAGGCAGGCAGAACCATCCCATGATATTTATAAAACTGAAATCAATGCCCTCAATGGGGAGCTCCACTGCTTGCAGTTTGAGGCCCACGCACAATGTGCATACCTCCAGTTGATTTATGAGCCAAGGTGGGTATTATGATATTTAATAGAGCTAACGCTGTGAAACAGCAGGTTATGTAAACGAGAGAGAATCATAAACAAACTGCATAATTGGATCCCTGAGGTAGGCAAAGCTGTTAAGATTTATTTGCAGTTAATCAGGGTTCATATCCGTGGCACTGAGTGGACCCATGCTGCTTCGGCCCCCACAGACGAGCACTTAATGCCACTATTGGAGACAGTGTTATAAGTTGTCTGGAGCCACCTCGCTAAATGGCTTCTCTACCTTTTTTTTTTTTTTTGACATGGTCTAGAAAATAGAAGTGGAGCATGCCTCTTAATGACTCACTACCTGGGTGTAATTGGTAACATTAAACTGCTGTGGAAACCTTGAACTCTTCCTGTGATGACTGGGAGAGGATATGAGGATGTAACAAGCAGTGGTTTGGAGTTTTCCTTGGCGCCCAGGGCGGCAAGTGTGGGTTGCGGGCACAACTTAGATGTTGAACCTTCAGTAAACCTGCATCAGACACTTTATGAATCCATCAACAACACGCTCGCATCCAAAACAAGCCCGGCTTTTGTTTTAGTTCCAGAGTTCACACAGTGGAGCGGTGCATTTACTGCCTGCTTAAAATCACCCGTAATGCAGTGTTAATGTATTCCAGCTTGTAAAATGTATCTGAGTGGAAATTGACAGGATCTAATGAAAAGATTGAACATAATGACAAGGGCTGGCAGTAGCTGTTCGGTGTGCAGCACTGGATTTTGCCAAGGCTGGTGCACAGAGAGCACAGAGTGGGCTGAAAGTTCACTGACTGAATGTAATCTACAGCAGGGAGACACTGATGAGGAAAGATAAGAGTGATAGAGTATGTTTTTAACCCCTGGCTCCTTTTTTGCTAATGCAGCAATCCAGATGTGAGGGAACATGGTTTGTGCATAGGTTTTTATTGCCATACTTGTGAAGACTTTTCATTGACTACATCATTCCCTTATTCAAGTGTAGCCCTTTTAATTTGTGTAAGCCTTATATTAATTTCAATTTCAATTCCAGACTTGAAGTATAAATTTGTCCCTTTGAATTTTTGGGTTCTGCTACTATTACAAACCCCCATTCTCACTGTATTCCTCAACCCCTTTGACCCATGCCCACCTTTTTAAAACCATCCCACCCTATTTTATTATACCAGCCCAATGCATAAACCTCAAATCTCTCACAAACCTAATTAAAAAGACAATTTATCTCATTAATCAAATAAATGAAGCCCTCAAGTTTCCACATGTTCTTCCACAACTCTAACAGAGAAAGCCGAGGTTGTGCTTAAACTACATAAGTTGCTTTTATCAAACATGTCAAAAGTGTGCTCCCTACTTACATAATTATTTTTAAGCACGAAGCAGTTCTTTTTTTTTTCATTTTCTCTGACAGTCTCAGTCCTGGGCTGTACATGTTGAGGCTGGCATGGCATTTGTGTCTGCCAGAGACTGATCTGACAACGTTAGCAGGGTTGGGGGGCTGAATACCAGAGATTGTAAGCGCTGATATCTGCTGCTGTATTAGCCTAAAAGCTATTTTCAGTCCTGTGCCAAACTGACAAAGCGATGTTCTTTCTTTTGCTATAGCTTGACTATAGAGCCACTGAAGAGTTGGGTATTTGTAAAATTTAAGCCATCTGTAATCAGCATATTCACCAAATATTGAGGTTTGTTCACCCACAGCCTGCAAAATAGTCCTTAGAACTGAACATACAGACATATCCAACAAATGCTAATAGAGAAATGATCAACCACAGGCAGACATTTGCTAACATTTTTCTCGTGTCTTGATTTAATTTCCCACTTTAGTAGCAGCAGTAGCACCTAATTCATCATTTCAGCTTGAGCGGCCTCATGGCAGCTACGCCAACCCCTAACCCCTCGTCAGTAATATGCTGGCGTAATAAAGTTTAATCTGAGTTTAAGTGATAGACCTCTGGATGCTTTCCAAAACAGCACACCAGCAACATCTCAACAGTAAAAACGCTTAAACGGGAGTGGGGAACACTTTCCAACTCATAACATTCCCCCTTTAAGCTTGTCAATCTAGGCTTTATCACGGAGCACACCCATGTATTGTCTTTAAAAAAAAAAACCCTTCAGATCTCCCCTTTGAAGCATGGAGCTGGATAAGGGTAGCTCAGAGCGGGGATTTGGAAGTGGGAAGTCGGAAAACAGGAGAAAGAAGAAGGGAGGGGGAGAATCCGGAGAGGGTGACCCCAGCCAAGGGCCGAGCGGTGGAAGTGAGCCTGTCTAGTGCTTCCTTCCTTCCCCAAACTAAATCATATTTACACTTTCCAGTACCTTTCCCAGGGGCCCGTGACATGATATTACTTAACATTATAAAAATTCCAACAGGCTTGCGCCTTCATCCCTAGTTTTGTCTCCGGGGAGGAATAACATCCAGGTTCCAGCCAGGGAAGATTTAATGTTTCGCTTTATGAGAGCACGGTTCTTTTTTTCCTACTCATCTCCCCTGGTGCTCTTTCTTTGGATCACGCTCTCACTCACGAGCCGTGCTGAGAAACTAGAGCACGACCTGTTTGTTTATTTCTTCATTTCCATCTTGTGTTTCTTCTTTTTATGGTAAGCAGCTTGCCTCATCCTATAAGTCACTCGTGGTCAAGGGTGCTGTAATGGAATGTCTTGCTGTCACTGAGGAGTTGTTGGCCAAAGACTGCAGCTTTCGACCACTACCGGGAGGTCTGTTGTTTATGGATGAGTGTGTGTTTATTAGCTCAGCCGTGTCCCCCAGGGCTGACCTTGGCCTTTCTCCGTGGTTCCCCTGGTCCTTCTCCACCATGGCCCACTAAAACCATGGCTCATAAACTTTCAGTTGCGCTCCCAGGCCAGCCAGCTTCACAACCTTCATCCCTGGGATCCACGTTTGTTTAAGTTGCAGAGAGCCTTTTGGGAAATCTCCGACATACATGCAGAAAGATACATGAATGGCCTGCGTGAGATTTCACATTCTCAATGGCCCAGCTGTCGCATCCTATAGCGGTGATCAAACTCTGCCGCACCCATCAGCTCCCCTCCTCACTTCCTTTCTTTTTTCCATTTCCTCAGATCTGTCTCAACATACCAGTCCTTTCTCCCTCTATCTTTGACAGAAACATCCCTCCATCTACATTCTTCTCTATCAGCCCCCCTTCCCCTCTGCCGACAGATTGAAAGAGTGTGACTTATTGGAAAACTTTTCACTCTGGTGAAAAAGTGATTGCTGTCAAACTCTTGATAGTTAAGTATTTTTGCGGGATTTGCCAGCACATGTTTTAAAGGATATCTCTCCCTACTTTCCCTCCCCCTCACCCCCCACCACCTCCATCCCCTCTCCCTCTAGGTTGACAGCATTTGTGCTGAAGTCCTTTGCCCAGTCTCGGGGCTTCATCTTCATTGACCCAGAGGAGCTTCGTGCAGCCAAGTCGTGGCTCATCAAACACCAGCGAGATGACGGCTCCTTCCCTGCCATGGGACGCATCCTCAACAAGGACCTGCAGGTAGGTTTGGGTCTTAGTGGATGTGGGGTGGGGGTGGGGATAAAAGCAGCAACAAACATGGATGCACCAAGTCCCAGTTGCACTGTATGTCATGAAGAGCAATCTAATTGAAGATGCTTATAAATCCCTGAGACAATGACAGTATGTTTGGGAACTGTTTGGGCGGCATTCTTATGATTCTTTAATTATGTGTAATTATGAGTTTAGTGTGTTTATATGTCAAGTGAAAGCCAGTTTTCTGGAGACATTCATGCCAGAACACAAATAACAAAAATGATTTACCCTCAGGGAAAACTCAAGGCTGAGTCGTCGTTTACCGAGTTACTTTTTCCAACTCAAACTCAATACCAACCCCATAGCTGCTCCAGAATTCACATGATATAATGACATGAATTTTTGCATGAAATATTCTTCATATATCTGCAAGTTTTACAAGATGGGTGTCTCTACGATGTGAAATCATCTAAAAGCTAATGTGTGCTTTTGTCCACAGGGAGGGATCCATGGGAAGATCTCACTTACAGCTTATGTGGTAGCAGCTCTCTTGGAGACAGGGATAACCACAGAGGTGAGCCGTCCAACAAAATAGCATCAGTGCGTTTAATGTGACACTACTTTAACAAACCCATCAAAGAAACAAGCACAATCAATCATCCAGAGCAACACATTGTGTGCTACCTGTCCCACCTGAACCACCTACTACTGTATCCCATCCTCCAGTAGGGCAGGTCGTGTGTGGACATATCTGCATTCCTGATAGTTGTGAAGATGGATGTGCTGGCAGTCAGTTCACTCATATTTGTTCTGCCCCAGTGCTGCTAATCTAATGTCTAATCACGTTTTGGACGACATCAAAAGGTTTAGGCTGACGTGCAGAGACAATTACTGTGAAACTGTGAAAGACACCCTGGTTGCATTCCTCCCTCTCTCCTTTCTGCTTTTTCCATTCTTGCTCTAATTTTCCCTCTGTTTTTGACTTCATTTGCTTATTAGTCGTCCTCAATAATTAAACATCAGCACCACATGTGTTGTTCAATCACTAAGAGACGTGGGAAAAGGAAGAGTTACAGCATAAATCAGATGAAATCATCCTCAGCGTGCATTGCTTACTCTGGTAATATGGTCTCTAAACCTCTGATTGTTTTTGTCTTTGCTCTCCATTTGTCCACATAGTTGACTCTTTATTTAGAATCTCCTCTCCCCAGCTCCTCTCCATCCATCTGTCCTCCCCCGCCTTTGCTCTGCTATCTATCCCAAAGGGCTTCTCTTGAGAGTCTGTCCTTTTACAACTGATAAAAACTGAAAAGGTATCCTTCACATCAAAGCCAAACCTTCAACCCCCCTCAAATTTCACTTAATTAAAAGATGACTGCTGCAATTACAGTGAGTGGTTCTGGAGGCCTATCATCTCAGGGATGAGAGGGAAGGTCACATCTGCATGAGATGAAAGTCAACTCTCAACTTTTTAATGGCCAAAATGAGTGTTTATTCAATAACTGCAGCGGAGCAGAGGAGACGGTCGTGAGTTTGGACAGGGCAGCCTCTAAATACTGAAAGAGATGATGGTGGTGACGATGGGGTGTGCGTGTGTGTGTGCGTGTGCAGAAAAGGTATGCCAAAGGTCATGTGATGTAAGATCACATATGGTGATCTCTGGGAAATTTGGTTGCTGCAGCAGAGAAAACAGAATAGAATAAAAGAAAAAGTTACTACTGTAGGAAAATTAATTAGACACACATCTTCTAATCTACTACACAGACTGCTGTCTATGTATGACATAATAAAGTGCATAATTAAATTTTGTTCAAAAGTGCAATAGATTTTTCAAAAATGTTCTTACTTTTAACTTTTTTGTTTTATAAACAGTTTATGGAGCCATGACACCACCATTTACAATTTTCAGTTTTATCAGCTGGGAGTCAGTTGTGTCTTGCATTGTCAGGCAGCTTTCATCAACACTAGACTCATAAAATCCCAAAAAATATATAGTTATATGTATTTGTATGTTTTGGCCCCTCCATAATAAGGCAAAGTAAAGTATTTAATGATGCTTTATTATTTTAACCAGTTACTCAAAAAATATACTCAGAAAAAAACTTTAAATACTTAATTTTGACTGACACATTTAAATGTTTAGCAGTTTATTATAGTAGGAGAACAAATATGCATAAATGTGTATAATATCTTATAAGTTGTTGATCATTACCATTCTCATATGTTAATTTGTGTTGCTCTGTCCTGTCTGGTCAAGGAAGAGAAGGTGGCGGTGGCCAAAGCCAAGGATTTCCTGGAGAGCAACACGTACTCTGCCGATGACCCATACACCACGGCCCTGTCTGCGTACGCCCTGGCTCTGCTGCGCAGCCCTTACGCCCCGCTGGCCCTGCGCCGCCTCAACCACATGGCCATCACACAAGGTACTGCCACACTCATCACTGCAAGCAGCACAATCGGCGAGTCACAGGAGTTTCATTCATCCAGAGCTTAGTAACCTGGACACCAGATGTTTCACCAGGTGACGGACAAAGACCAGATGTTGAATCAAAGCGTTCTGTAGCAAAAAGACTAAAGCACCATGAGAAAAAAATGAGAATATATTGATATGTAATATAAAATAAATGGCTTATTTCTTTGATCAGACTTTTGCATTACAGATTTATAGTTAAAGCCTCCTGCCCTCAGGCTGTTTGCAGTTTGAACAGGCAGTCAGGCACAAGATAAAGAACAGGAACGAGTGTGAAAGAAGCTGCTGTAGCTCTCAGCAGTAGTTCAATCCACTCCTCCCTTTCCCCCTCTGTCTCTTATCTCTCTGTTGGTTTCCTTTGGCCATATCCTTCTCTTCCTCTTGACTGAAACTTTCTGCAAGTTTTGGCAGATTTGACAGAGTTTAGGGGAAACAACAATGCTCCTACTTCATCACAATAATTTCTTCCCCTGAGTTCAACAAAGACAAAAGGCTTGGTTGCGTAGTTGCTAACAGACTCAGACAATTAGGATTTATCCAGTGAGTCATGATACAGGATGCTGCCCGTGCTCCCTCTCTGTCTTTATCTCGCTTTGTTTGTCTTTGTAGATGGACTCACCCACTGGAGTCTGACTGGCAGCACAATGACAGACGAGGATACTTTCATGGGCTTCAGCGATGGCCTCTCTCAGTCAGGTACACTGTGCAGCTATTACATTTAATATTACCTGCCTGTTGCAAACATAGGAGGAGACAGTCCAGAGAGTTTGACATCCTCTCAGTCAACCACACAAATTTGATATTGTCTGAAAGTAAAATGCAGAATCCAAAATAAGACTCATCATAATTTGTTCTCATTTGTTTGCAGTGGTGTCGGCGGAGGTGGAGATGACAGCCTACGGTCTTCTGACCTACACCCTGCTAGGGGATGTGGCTTCTGCCCTGCCTGTGGTCAAATGGCTCTCCCAGCAGAGGAATGCCTTGGGTGGCTTCTCCTCCACACAGGTAGCCCTGTTTCTCTGGTTTCTCTTGTGTTTTGTCCAGCAACTTGTTTGTTTTTACTCTCATGCAGCAGTTAATGTTACAACAACTGTCTTTTGTAGAACTGATATTACTGAGAAAAATTAATACAGCTAAAGATAAAATCCATTTTATCGGTTCCAAAACTCAAGTGTAAAGTAGGTTTTTCTGCCACCCCCGTGCAGGACACGTGTGTAGCTCTGCAGGCTCTGTCGGAGTACGCCATCCTGTCCTACGTAGGAGGGGTCAATCTCACCATCTCGCTGGCCTCCACCAACCTCGACTTCCAGGAGACCTTTGAACTCAACAGGGACAACAAAAAACTCCTTCAGAGTGCCAAGGTAATCACATCCATGGAAGCAGTGATTAATAGGAATTGTCCTTTGATGGCGAGCAGGCTCCTCAGTGTTTTTGTGTGCAGACGAGGTGCACGCAAGCAACTTGTCATGCTCCTGCCTTGAGGTTGTTTATCTAGTTTGACAGCACTTCATCAACATTAATTGTCAATTCCACTAATGACTGCCAGTACTTCAGAGGGAAGCATTTCACTTAGTAGAAATCCCAGCACTTTAATGCAATTTAGAAACTTTTCCCTCTTTATTACCGTGATTGATGAGCCACCATGTACCAGAGCCACATTCTGGCATTAAACATTAATCTCTGTGTTTCTGTGTCCGGCTGTTTAGTAGCCAGACGTTTCCACCCTGCCAAACCAAACCAGGCTTCACTGCACTGGATTTCCCAAAAGCACCTTGTTGGTCTGTTGATTTAATAACTGTGTTTTATTGGCCCGTTTGCCCATGCATTACAAACTTGACGGCGTGGGCACGAACTGCCTTGGCTCGGGCACTGTGGCGTCAGGTTAACACTGGTGTGTGTGTGTGTGTGTGTGTGTGTGTGTGTGTGTGTGTGTGTGTGTAAAAGTGCTCCATCAGACAGTCTGAGTGGTTCAGGTGAGAGTGCACTACGTTCTGTGCTGGGCTGTGATTACTGTGGTGTCGGCTTAATTGGGGCAATTAAAGGCTGCTGGTTAGTAGCCAGGGAACCGCTTGTGGCAGCGCAGCAGCCTACAGCATTCATTCACTTGATAAATGACTCATTCACCTCTCCCTGCCCCCTCTGACTCTCTTTGTTTGCCTTCTTGTGTCTCTCTCTTTTTTTTCAGATCCCCAGTATCCCCACAGGCCTTTTTGTTAGCGCCAAAGGAGAAGGCTGCTGTCTCATGCAGGTATTGTACTGCTCACATAAACAGACACATTTGCAGTCTTGAACAATTCCCAAAACTGCGATGCTTACATCATCGTCTCACAGCAAGAATCTGGCAGTACAGGGGAGTCAGTCGCTGTCACCCCATAATGCCCAAATTCCTCCCTGTAAATTGCAGTAATCTGGTCGAGCTTAGCCAGTTGTTTTGGAATGTGTTGATCATTCCTGTTTATTCCTGTGGTCTCCTGGACAGGATGCTGTTTACTTCCAAGTTGAAACAGGGTTTTCTGTGCATCTTTCCACAAAAGGCTGCTTCTAGGCTCAAAACGTCCAGAGAACAAAAAGGGCTGGGCCACACCAACTGATTCACAGACTTCAACAGTGCAAACAGACTCGGTGTCCGACAAGTTAGAACATAGTGCAGTGGCCACAGTCGACAAAACCTGTAGGTTGATTAGACAGTCAGGAGGCAGCGTTAGGTGGTTTTCTAGTGTTAGTCCGTCTCTCAGATCGAGGCAACATTTAAATGTGATCGGGGGAGACACAGAGTTGATATTATTTTCCAACCCATCCCAATGTTTAAAGAAAATATTTTTAACCCAGCCTGCCAGAGGAGAGTACTCTGACAGGCCCTACAGGACACAAATTTCTTAGTGAAGATGTCAACAAATTTTGACAGAGACTCAGTGAGACTAATACCAGTCCTCCAGTCCTTTCTGTTTACTTCCTGTCACGGACAAACAAAAACCCCTTTCATAAACAGTAGGAATCATTTTCCCTCTTCTGTGGATGATATTCTGTGCTCTCTCCTTATCACCCGTGTTTAAACGTTTGCCTGCTTTAAAACCAAACAAGGCATAAATGAAAAAGCATGTGTGATCAAGGATGTTTAAAATCCCATTTTCGGGAACCTGTATGTGACTTATGACTTGCTTCGACTGAGGCCGAGCCAGCTCCGGCAGCGGATGTTGTGCTCTGCTGTGCGATGCCTGAAACGTCTTCCAACTCGTTCTCCTCAGCGGGTTTCTCGCACACAAACACACAATTTCTTTCTTCACACCTCTCTCCCTCTTGACTTTCTCTCCATCCACACCTGTCCGTGCGTCAACACACCCCTCTGACAGCCCCTCAGGCCAGCAGCACCTGGGCTCTAATGAAATACAAGAGCGGGGCAATCAAAGAGACCTGCCTGCGTGTTTGTGTTTGTAGAAATACTGTATGTGATGAGTATACGTCCTGTGCCTCAGGATTATTATTTAGTAGCTCTGCAAAGGTCTCAAATCAGACTTGATGATTTATTCAGAATGTGTACAGTTCTGGGAATAACAATCTTCTGTGAAATTAAAAAGAGCATCAAAGCAGCGAGTTGTCCTCGGGCTGAAATAGTAGTCTTCTGAATGCATGTCTTGTGTCCAGTGAATATGATTTGTGGTTTATTGCTTTAAAGTGCTGCCAACGTCTTTTTTTCCTGACTTTCTAGTATTTTCAAGGCCGGAGGTCCTAAATATTTGAACTCTAAGTAGTTTGTTTCCAATCCGTGATGCCAAAACGTATTAATTTTGTTTCTTCATACAGTTTTATTTTTAACAAACAGCTGCTTCAAACACATACCAAATATTTGGCAAACAAATTAAAACCTGCTTTGACAAACTATCAGCTGATCTGACTTGTAGTATGTCTCTATATCAGGACTGCACACTGCTTGTTATTGGTCATATCCCCATATGAAAAAGTAAAGCTACAACCTAAATAAGGTGAAGACATGAGACAATATTTGCTCAAGACCTAATGTCATAATCTGAGACTAAATCTATAGTCGGTTTCTGTGATGCTATATTTTCTCAACAGCAATAGGAATGTAATTAGCTTTACAGGTATTTAGCCACCAAACATCAAAGTACTGTACATTGTGAAATTTCACCCAATGATATCATTAGATTAAAAGGGTTAGAATTCATCCTGAGGGGGACATGAATGTTTGTACCACATTTTATGGCAGCTCATCCAATAGTTGTTGAGACATTTCACTCAGAACTACAAATGCAAACCTCATGGTGGCACTACAGGAGAACTCAGGAAATCAGTAAATGAAGTAAGATTGATCCTCTGGGAATCATGAATAACAAAATTGGTGTCAATCCATCTTGTAGCTATTTCAGGATAAGTGAAAACTTTGACCTGCTGGAGGTGCTAGTGAAAAGTTAGGTGATCACCAAAGTCATTATGCTTAATCCTCTTGGGACCATGAACGTTTCAAAATTTCACTTAAATTCATGTAATAGTTGTTGCAATATTTCAGTTTGGACCAAAATGGTGAAAAGACCATCCGACAGACCGACTGTATCATCTTGGAGTCAGTCAGGCTGCTGTACTTGAGCATTTAAAGTCTCATTTTCATGGACATCATTCATAAATACTTCCCTCCCACTGTGTTTCTAGATTGATGTGTCTTACAACCTACCTGACCCAGTATCAAAGCCAGCCTTCCAGCTCAAGGTGGACCTGAAAGAGCCTTTTCAGGAGCGACACCTGCAGCCCCCCTCCTCCTCCTCCTCCTCTTCCCGACATCCTTCCTCCCGCACCCGAAGCCGGGCTGACAACCGCTCTGAGCTTAACCGGAAGCGGCGGGCTCCCATCGATGACGATGACCCAGCTGCCCACCAAGACAAAATGGACTTCCATATTTCCTTAGAAGTCTGTGCCAGGTAGAACACACACACTGCATTACAAGTGAAGAAGTTGGCCTCGTACATGTGCCCAGTCTGCTTCTAACAACCTCCCATTTCACCCTGACCCGCTCTCTCTCTCTAGGTGGCTCCATTCAGGCTCGTCCAACATGGCTGTCATAGAAGTTCCCATGATTTCTGGTTTCCGTGCAGATGTTGAAAGTCTAGAGAGGGTATGTAATGACTTTAATAAACATGCACACACTTTGCCAAAGGTTTAGAGATTGAAAATCCTGAACATACACGGACACCCATTGTTGGTCATGGTGGCTCACAGATTGCTAGACAAGTAGTCAGGTAAGTGCCCAAACCAAAAGGCAGGTAGAAGGAGAGACAGATGCGTCCACATCTGGAGGCCATTTGACGAAAAGCAGTATTTCATGGAATTCATCAGACTCCTCCTGTTTCCTCTGCAGGCTGACTGCAAACCCCACTCACATGTACACATTCACACCCACACAGGATGCATCCCTGAAAATGCTCGCATAAACAAACACGCACATACTTTAGATATGGATATTAGTCCTGCGGCGCAGTCGAATAGTGTTGTGTAAATATTTGTCAGAGCAGGAAGGAGTCAAGTGTTTACCTGTTATTCTCTCCATTGTTGTGAGATGTTGTTGGCATTCTAAGTGTTGCTTTTTACACACATGCACTGGGAAAGTATTTCATGCATCTGCATGTGTGTGTGTGTGTGTGTCATAGTCACGGGAATGATCGTTAAGGCAGGAACCCTTTTTTATGTTTTTTTTTGTATGATAAGAGAAAGACCAGCCAGCTCAGACACTGTGGGGTTATAATGTCTCAGGGTCAGAGGTCATCGGGCCTCTCTGGGTCTACGAAATCAAACACACGCACACACCATTGGGCCTCATGAGGTACAGACTTAGAGACGTGTATAGTTTACAAAGGACAGAGGGATGAGGCAGATGTACTGTAATAATTAAAGGAGTAACAGACGTAGGATGGATGGTTGAATTGAGGAATGGTTAATACTGCTGGAGAGTGAGAGAAATTGATCCAGGCCTGGATCCAGGTCAGCTCGCCAGCCACCCATCAGAAGCCTGTCCCTCATTACTGGACAGTTATAGTGCCTGGGTCTGCAGGCTTCCACCTCTAAAAGAGCCACCTCTCTGGCTACCTGGGGAGATGTTAAACATGCACACACACACACACACATACACTGCTGTGAGTGTGTCAGTCGAGGCTGACCTGAGTTGTAGTGGCTAACAAGCTCAGTTTACACCCCTGCTGGCCTCCCTTGGAGTTTTACTGCTGCCTGCCTGACTGCCACTTACATTCCTCAATTTATGGTGGCAAGCTTGGCTTCTACAGTCATGTCTAGTTGCTTTCATGGAAGCTGTAGTCATGAATGATTAGTCCGGTGAGTGACTGGGAGCTACAGCAGCCACGGCCTGTTATCACCCAATATAATGAGCTTTGTTTAACAACTCAGAGCACACTGTGGGTATAACATGAGAGCTATGGGAGTTCATTGGCAATGTTTAGTTGCTAGATAGACAAACAATGCTTTTGTAAACTGAGAGACCAAGTGTGTGTGTGTGTGTGTGTGTGTGTGTGTGTGTGTGTGTGTGTGTGTCTCGGTGGCGCCAGCTCAGGCTGAGCACCTCATAAACCCCTGCTGTCCAAAGGCTGCCACCTTTGACAGAATGAAAAATCTCCCCGTGGGGGGAATTAACTCTGCTGGCTCTCTATGCACACACTCAAATTTGCAGTAAACAGCTTCCCCATTACTCATTCATACTCTCATATTTATTAGATATGGTCATGCACATCTGACCTAACCATACATTAGTGCACAAGGTTCACAAATTACCAGAAACTCTCCCGAAGTATAAAACACTGATCAGGTGATCCTAGAGGATAACTAGGATTCCTTGTTGATTTCGACTAAAATAGACTTGGCTGAGTCCATGATTGCCGACCTGTACATTTTCCACCCCTGCCGTCATGTCATGGTAGACTGCATATGGTTTGAATTCCAGTTGTGGACCTCACTCAGATGCAGATCATGTGACCTCTGACAGTTGGCTGGTAAGGGAAGTGTACTAGAGTTGTAAGTTATAGATCATTTTGCTGATTCAAATCATTCGTTCAGTTCAGTTTAAAAATTTGTAGTCACTGATTATAGAGTTTGTTCACTTTTTGTCTGAGCTAAGAGATCACACCTCCGTTCAAATTCACTTCAGTACAACAGTAAGTGAACAGATCACCATTCATACCATCACCGATTCTGACTGTCTTAAGTTCAGTAACACTAGTAAGTTCAGTTGGTTGCTAGTTGAAGCTGTTAACTATTAGTTCAGTATGAAACTCCTCTGATTCAAGCACCTGTCATATTTGTGACATTTATCACATCATTATTGCTTCTGCGGTTTTCGCTGTCTTTTAATAAGCTTTTAACGAGGAAGAACTGTCAGAACTGACAATGATTTATGACAGCTCAGATTCAGGATTGTGCAAGGACACCTTAGTATCAACATGTCCAAATGGCTTGTAGGACCATTAGGGTACGTTAAACCAGTGTTATCTTTGTCAACACAGTGTTTTCTTACAAATTTAACGCTTTATATTTAATCTCAGTGAATAGTAAACCCTAGTTAGCATGAAATGGAGCTGTCCAGTCTGCTGCGGTGCTGATTACTGTTATGACCATTTCCATGTCCATGACAACTAGATATTCATTAATCTTGAAATCAAATGCACAGCTGGTTTGACTTAAAGCAATGTGTTCTTTGTCCATCAATCTGTGTTTTGTACTAATAATCAGTTATGGCCTAAAGTCTAAATTTATTCATCAGCATCAGCCATAGTGTTTATCCAGATGGATATCAGAGATTCGTTTTTGATTTTCATTAATTCATTATTCCTTAAGAAACTATTTTGTCTTTAAATAAGTTGTTAACATGTTATATGTTAAGCCAGGTTCCAGCACTGTTATACTATATATATATGTGTTATAATTATACTACATACACATTTTCACAGGGTAATGCTCAAAACTACTGAGAAATGATTTCTGTTGTGCTTCACCAAGGGCATAAACAACACACACATGCACATATTTGTACCCTGCAACATTTCTAGACCAATTCCAGGTCTAAGTCGATTCAAAGCTTGATTCTGAGTTCGATTTTCTTGTGTCTTCCTCAACAGCTGCTGATGGATAAGCGAGTGGGTCTGAAGAGATATGAGCTGAATGGGAGAAAAGTGTTGTTCTACTTTGATGAGGTGAGTTAAGTTCCTCCGTGTTGTGTCTGTCAGGTCTCTGCTCATGTCGAAGAATACTGTATGTGTGGTGATGGTGGATGAGGATGAGAGGAGTGTTTGCGTGTTTGTGTGTGTAAAAGTGTTTTAATGCACTGTCTTTGTTTTTCTCTACATTTTTATGCTTTTCTGGGTTTTTTTGGTCATATTTTTTTGTGCTTGTCACCCCGTCTCAGATCCCCAGCCAGTGTATGACATGTGTGGCCTTCCAAGCTGTCAGGGAATACATTGTGGGCAAGACAGCGCCTGTTCCGGTCAAGATCTATGACTACTACGAACCAGGTGTGCCTCTGATGAATATTTTAAGTACTGCTCTTTAAAGAGTTACGGAGCAGGAAAACTGTCTAACTCACCATGATTTATGAAGTGGCTTCTTTTCTTGTGGAAATGGGGACTTTTTTTTTTTACATGTATGACCTAGTTATGGTGAGCATCATCATTGTTTTGTGTGTGTGGATGTGTGAACGTGCTGGTGTGGGTCTGTGCTTGTCATGCAGCCTTCGAGGCCACCCGCTTCTACAACGTCAGCGAGAGCAGTCCGCTCGCACGGGAGCTGTGTGATGGACCCACATGCAATGAAGTGGAAAGTTCAACCAATCAGTGGATAGGTGAGACTCACACTACGCCCTTAATGATTCCCAGACACTCCATTTCCATCAGTCTCCTAAAAACACTTTTTTCTCTGCAGGATTTGTGCAGGCGAACCAGTGCAACAATGTGTTTGGCTGCCTGGAGGAGGAGCAGTTTGAGCGCTGCACTTGCTACAGGGACTGCGGTTACGACGGGGAGCCAGTTTGTGGGTCAGACGGGCAGCTCTACCAAAACCAGTGTCAGATGGAGGTGTTTGCCTGTCGAAACGGGACACGCATCAAGCAGGTCCCGCTGTCCCAGTGTCCTCACAGTAAGAGCTCGTGCATCACCTGGACTTTGGCCAGTCAGACTCACTCATGTTGTTGCTGATGCTATTATAACCTGGTTCAACACCTCTGAATCTTCCACATTTCAAGATCAGTGTCATCTTCTTACATGGTTGGCAAGAAACCAGGAGCAGCTCTGATATCAACATATTCCTTTGATCAATGTGGGAAAACATTAACTGCTCCAAGCAACTGCTGAAGATGACATTGGCATGACAGATACATCACTCGCTACTGATTGGTTAGAACAACGCAAAACAAAAAATTGAACATAATGTTGGGCTGAATGAATGACGTGAAACAAAAAGGCATTTTATCCTGATTATCATTCTAACACAACTAGACTTGGATGGGAATTATTTCTTGATGTTTGCGTTTATTTTATCTTACTGTGTGCATCCACCCTTACTTCAGTGAAATTGGGAACATTTAGTCTAGGTGGGCAATAACTCACAGACACTGACAGCATATCCTAGAAGTCAGTATGTGTCTGTCTGAACATTTGTTCACAGGAAGTCCTGTGACACTTGTGTATTTTATCGGATACAGTCAGCTGGCTTTGCTGTAACTCAATATGAGTGTGTAATCGTCCACATGTCCGTTGTGCGTGCATCTGTATGCGTGTCTGATCGCATGCACATGCGAGTGTGTCTATGCTCCTCTGTGTGTGCCATGATCTGAGCTGTAGAAACAGCTGTTCAGGTGTTGAGCTGATTACTGGATGAGTATTCTGAGGAGAGCTACCCGCCGTATCCCCCCACCCTCTCTCGCTCTCTGCTGTATTACAGGGCTCTCTCCAAATGACAGAGTGCTTTTGTCCAGCCCTTTGAAATCCTTGTCACATTCCTTTCCGACGCACAGCCCAACAACAAAGGAGCCTTCATGTTGTGGAGCAGATTGGGAAAAGGCATAGACAAAACTTTGGTGGGAAAAGACCTCAGTTTGTGCCAAGTGGTTCATGCTGTAGATTATCAAAAGAGTCGTATTTTTGTTTCAAGCTCCCCGACCTTGTTTGTTTGTGTATGGTTGTGTGGGAGAGATTCATGCCACCATTTCCCTTTTTTGAAAAAGAAAAAGACACAATTTGTTTCCACACACGGCCCCTCTGGCTATGGTTTGGCCCCTGCTATTTTTGGAAAGGTTTTAATGTAGGCCTCTGTTGAGACTGAGTGTACATCATTGTTTTGCCAAGAAGTGTTGCTCAGTGGGGTGGATAATGCTTCTGGGCAGTATTTAGATTATGCAACACTGAAACTCTGTTGAATTCATTACTATGTTTTTATGTGCTGTGGCCGCCACATAAATGTGAATAATCTAATGTGTGTATGTGTTTGTATTTCCAGTGGAGACCACGGTGGAGGACAGGCAACCAATAGCAAGCCAGGAAACTGAGCAGCCCTCAGTGCCTGTACACACAGGTAACTTCATCTGCCACACCTTTCCCTGCTCATATACAGCTTTGCATCTCCCATCTCCCCCATACACTCTCTCCTCAAGTTTTTACATCCACCTCTCTCTTGCTCTCAAACCCTCCCTCCTTGGCTAAGACCAACTACGCAGGCAGTACTACTCTACTACTATATATTTTCTGCCTACAGTGGGTTTTACTTCTTGACTTGACAGTTGTCTTGATTATGCTTGTTATGTACATACTTATATACAAGAGTCAGCCACATGTTACATCTGCTGTCTGAATGCTACAGCTTTGATTAATATGCTTCTGCACCTATTATGGGCCAGTCTGTGCTTCTGTGACAGCTGAATGTCAATGTAGAGTTTTCTGATGTCATATGTCATTTGCATGTAGCTTTTTTAGTAAATTGTGTGTGTGTGTTTTGTTTTGCAATGTGGAGAATGGAAGTTCACAAGGGCAGAAAGAAGAAAGAGTGAGAGACAAAGAGATGAAAGGGTGTGTGGGGGCAGTACAACTGAGAAAAGAAGGGGGAGAAAGACAGTCAAAGAGGGATGAGCGGGAAATGAGACGGAAGAAGAAAGAGAAAAAATAGCAGGGTAGAGGCAGAGAAAGGATGGGAGGAAGAAAGTAGATGCATTGGTTTGGGTGTGTGGCAGCACATTCCCCTGCCACCACATCATGTCTACAGTCAGTGTGATAAATAGGTGGATAGGTTTCACAGTGCAGGCTCGATTGTTGCTCTGCCATGAGCTTAGATCAGCTGCCCCTTCCAGAGAGGCAGGCAGAGAATTCCTGATAGGATGTTTGGCTGCGTGTGAAAGGAGGATGTAGCTGTGTTACATTTGGCAACGGACACATAAAAAGGCACTGCAGTCATTCACAAGTTGCAGAAGTGTGTATTCAGCGCATGCATAAGGATTGCATGTGAAAATATGTGAGCTGTTACTGATATATAACATTAAGGTCTGCCTTTATGAATGTTTGAGTTGTGCGTGTGTGTGTGTGTGTGTGTGATGTGGCACAGCCTGCACTGACTTGTTTCCCAGCCTGCAGCTCCCGGTAGCTGCAGCTCACAAAGCTGCTCTCAGCCAAAGGTCTCCTTAGTACAAAAGCTAACGCTTCACACTCACCACAGGAATGCTGTTACGCACTCACACACACACACACACACACACACACACACATATATCTATATATGCACACACACATACACATATTGCATGCTCACACAGGCAAATACGTTCTCACACACAGCTACAATATGATAACCCTGGGATGATTAGATTGAATAAGTACTGTAAAAACACTGTCATTGTAAACCATTAGATTGCTGATGGCATGCCCGCTAAGTGCACTGAGAGTGTAATAGGTGAAGGCGAGCTGTGCCAAGGAAATGACAGTTTCCACTGGAACAGTGGAGGAAGCTGAAACTCTGGAATTAGCTTCCCTGTGCAGACTTGTCTTATTAGTGAACTTGTACCAGAGGACAACATACAGTATAATGGATACACGGACTTGCAGGCTTCATTTGAGGTTTTCATGTGCACGCGCTTTAACCACGTGAACTTTTAATTTCCCACTAAAAGAATCAAATATTTGTGTGTGTGTGTGTGTGTGTGTTTAGACCGCACCATGAAGTCCAACATGTACCACAGACTTCTGATTATATAATCAGATTATAGTGGACAGTAAAATGAACATGTAGTAAAGCTATACTTGCTCCAAAAATTGTGATTTTGAAGTAGCATGTTTTGTGAGAATATACCATTTAAAGCAGGGAGGGACCCCTACTGTCTGTGATGGGGTAGTGCTGCAACAGCTTCACATGTCCAGGATATTAAAGCTGCCCTGTGGACTTTTCTTATAAACAAACACAAGTTTTGTTTACATTCAGTGGTTCTCACCAAAAAGCAAAGATGATTTTTCTTATAAGTTTGAAACCTGATAGTTTACATCCTTCTTCTTTCCTGCCTTTGCCCATGCTGTGCTACGTTTCTATGTACGTCACTGCCACCTGTAGATCAGTGGAATAAAATAAAATCTTTGGCAGGATTATATATCGGATCACTTGCATGTGTATGCGTTCTTGCATAAAACAGGGACACATTTGTAACGACACTGCTCAATAACACTACTAGTGGCCAAAAACTCTACATGGTACCTTTAAGTCTCCATGATCTTCACCAACTAGATCAAGTACTTCTTCATTGTACATATATCAGATATTGCGATCAACCAGTCGATGGCTACCTTGCCAAGGCCTGGTCTCTACCCACTCTCATTTGTTTTAATGTGTTTCCACTCTTCATCCCACCCTTCTCTCTCCAGGTGAAGAGGAGCAGGGGTCCATGGCAGAAGTGTCCTACTACTCCTACGAATATGACCCAGATTCTGAGCCTTTCCTCGCTGATGCAGAGGGAGGGGACCATTTTGACCTTCCTGAAGGTGGAGGGGATGTAGAGCAGAAGGTGGTCCTGCCAGTAGATACCCAGCTACCCACACTGGACACAAAAAACACCCCTGAGCGATGGTATGAGCTGCTCCGTTGATTTCTTTTTAAAATCGCACTTAGGATTTCTTGATGCCTGAGATGCTGCATGTGTGTTTTGCCTGGAGCTTAAAGAATAATGCTGGTGTTGTTCTATATGTTTCCTACTGTCAACAAATCAGAAAAGACCAAAAGTTTAGTTTAACAAACATCGAACAAAGACTATTTTCAGATGTGGATGAATGCACATTTTGTTCTAGTGAGGATTTACAGCCACAGGAAGATGTGTGTGGGATAGACTCAGAACAAACTACAGTGTTTTTAATGAAGCTGGTTACACAGACAATACCTGTTTGTGGGACTTGTTGACAATATGAAAAACATAGACCTTAGCCAAAATTTAAAAAATGACCTGAGCTTTAATCTCCCCTCTGAACAGCTATATAATTGGGTCAGAAGAAGTCATGTCATAGCAGTTATGGGTAATTATTTGCAGGTTTAAAATTTTGTCCCCAGTAATAATGTTAAAGAATAGACAGTTTCCTATGGTATGGCAATTAAATGACAAATACAGATGTATACTTTTTAGTGTTTTAAGAGAGTCTGAGATAATCTTCCATTGAAAGCCTGTTTTCTTGTCGTCCACAGAAACGCTCAGAGTGAAGCCATACCCACCTCCAAATTGTACATTTTTTGTGAATATGCTAGTGAATGGAAAGAGAAGAGAGACTTGGGACTTGCTCAGCCTGAAAGGAGGAGACGGTGGAGTCCGGAGAATGAGAGTGTGACTTTGTGTGAGAGTGTGTGTTATTAGGTGTGTGGATGCATTTATACGTGTTTGTGTGGGTGGTTGGACGTGACTGTGTGTGACTGCTGTTAAGCGAGTGTCCTCCAGACTTTGATTTTTCTCCCTCCAGACTCCTTGTCACCAATAGGCACCATAGCGTCTTTGTTATTCACTGTACTGCCTTTATAATCACTAGAAATAATCAAGTATTTATGTTTGTAATTACACCTGACTTTAAGCAAAATATTTTGTTATATTTTCTATCTGTGGTATTTATTTGTAGCTAGAGGTCATATCATTTTTATTTTTTTGTCATCGCCCGCCCATACAGTCAACTTTTCGACCTTTGAATTCAAACAAGAGATATGTGCTGTCAAAGGCGTCTTTATTTTTTTCCGTTCATAGCAAGCTTTAACCCAATTATTGAAATGTTTGATGAAATTCCTGTGCTGGTATCCTGCTGGAAAAAGACATATGCTAACCATATGCTTTACAGAAACATAAGCTCAAATGTTTTTCATTTTTAAGATTGTTCTTGGGCTTTTTGCCTTTACTAGACAGAACAGTAGAGACTGACAGGAAACATAAGGAAGGAGAAGGAGACATGTAACAAAGCTCTCTGGCTGACGCAAAAACAACGGACTTTACAGATACAAGATATTTTTTCAACCAGTGGTCCACTAGCACGCACCAGCCCAAATGTTTCTGGAACCATCATCTACTCTCAAGTCACCTTTCACCTTACCTACCTTGAGATTTGATTGTACAGTTCATAAGCTATTTTGTTTTTGTTAAATTTTGATTCGTGAAGCAATCAACTTAAAAATCAAGAATGAAGTTTTGAATTCCTGTAAATCTACCAAATTTGATGAAATGTAGCCCCTATTCATATCAAATATTGTGCTTTTTAAAACAAATGAGAATAAAATTTGTATACAATCCAAGCTTTTTTGGTTTTGTTGCCTTTGCATTCTCAGGTTTTCAAGCAGATAAGACTTGCTCATGTGTCCATGTGTAGCTTGCGCACTTACAACTTTAGGAAAGAAATACCTTGAAATAACTTTATCTCTGCAGTTCAATCTCTGCAAATAGAGCACAGTATCTGCTCCACTAGCAGAGGAGCTGCAGTGCAGTTGTTTATGAGAGCTGTGTTGCTCCATTTCCTTTGAAAAGCTAGTTAAGTCTGGAGATAATTTCCTGTCAGCAGTGAGCTGTATTACAACCCTGCTGCTTCAGAGGGCCCTCTGCTTTGATAACTAACTCTCTGATCCCTGGCATGCTTCTGTGTTAGAGACACAAAGTGTGTATGTGTGTGTATCAGTTTTACACACACTGTAAACATCTCCTAAGTTTGAATGTACACCGTATGTGTTTGTGCCACTGCTAACAACAGATTCTGGTTACCAAAGCAGCGGCAGACCAGGGGAGAGTTAGAGCCTGTTAAAGTTTAATGTTTGCTTTCTGCACGTGTCACTTGTCGACCCTCTCTGTTGCTGTGGCCTCTGGCAGCTCGGGCCTTTAAACGAACCCTTCAAATCCCAACTACAAATCATTACTAGGATTAGAGGAGATCAAAGAGGGCTAAACTGTAACTGCATCTGGGTAATCGGTTTGACCTCGAGTTAAAGATGAGAAACCAGAGGGCTGCATGTTGGCACTTCAATGGGGCCTGTAACTGCTCCAGGTGTGCTGCACTGCGTCTGACCCTGCATCTGTGTTGGGGCTTTATGTGTGTGTGTGTGTGTTTGGGAGGAGTGCAATACAGTGTGCAGTGTCAAGAATGTATTGTGCTCAGATGCAGGATTTTCTCCTCCTGTCTACATGGAAAAACCTTCCTGTAGTGACAATAAGCCAGCAGTGCAGGGGACCTGTCTGCAACAGTCTCTGTGGTAACCGCATGCATGGCTGAAGAGTGATATTGCGTCTCCACACTGCCATGAGCAGAAAGAGTGAAAAGAGAAAGGAGGGAGAGGGGGATCTTGGTTTCATGGTTTGCAGGGGGAGCTAGCATTACATGAGAGTGAATCGGAGTGATGACATTGTTCCTAAGTACCAGCTGAGTGCACCTATACATCCACCTCTGTGGAGGAAGGGCTATTCACCTGTCCGAGCCACCACAGACGGAGCGTTCGGACAAAGGGACAAACAGGCAGAGAGATAAAACCCTATCCAGTGTGGAGTCCGCTCTGCTGTTGACATATTGATGTGTATTATACGTCTCAGGTTTCCTGATTGTTTTCAGAGGAAATTAGGCATTGATTCTGCATCATCCGGGTTTCACTGTCAGCCAGAGCACGGGTGATGCTGGATCCAGGAGAAACAATACTGATCTGAGGAAAGACCACCAGATTGGACATGGATTAAGGTGTGAGGTGCTGCTCTGATGCTCATCTGATGACTGAATTTCGAAGTATGCAGCCTGTCTCAGTTCTGGCTGAAAGGGGAAATTACCTGTGGAAAGGTGTCTTGAAGTTTTTTTTAGAATTGTTAATCATTATTTCTTTGGGCAGCCTCTTGTTGTTGTGATTGACATGTTATTTGAATATATTTTGGTAGTATTGCCACCATTGAGGGATTCCTGAATTATCCATCACTTCTACAAACAGTCATATGGAGAAAAAATACCCAGTAATTGCAGGAAGAGAAAAAGGTAAGTCCATCAATAGAGGATTACAAAAAGCTTTTCCAGGTGTATAAAACTGTACATCCTGTGTAACGACATCAATATCATGAGCTCTGTTCCAGTTGGTCACTTTTGGTCATTTCATAATTTTCAAAGGGGGAAAAATGACTGGAGCAGAGCAAAGGATTTCTCAGTGTGCAGACCTGCCAGGACTCGCTCCTCTCTGTGAAAAAATGCTCCCATTTGAGCTACTTGTGCACATGCCCCTGAACACTTGTATGCTGATGTAATGTTTTGCCCTAGGTTGTGTCGTGATGTGTGCTGCATCCTGCTTGCTGGCTGTTTGTCTGACCCAGTGTGCATGATAGATTGACGATCAGATGCAGTCAGCTCCAGGCTCACTGGCTGCCAATTTACAAGGTCTCTGAGCAGAATGATGATGCAGGTCTAATGCAGATGCAGCCTCATAGTGGAGTTTATCAGATGGTAATATAAGTGGTCATAATTAATGAACTTTGTGTACTAATTACACACTTGACTGAAGCTACACAGGAATTTTCTATAGCTCACAAAGTTCAGTAGAAGCCCATGAATTGCTTACAGGTGTGACTTACAGAAAGACTGTTGTCACTTTAAATGTCCCTTTCTACACATCCATATTATGTGTGCACTGTAAATGTATTTCATAGCATATAAAATGTATGTGTGTGATATTTCCCCCTGTCTTTAGGGCCAGGACCCGGGCGCTATGGGCTTCCTCCCACCATTGGATTTGTTGGTCATGATTTTACAAAGCCAACTAGCCCTGCCTATTCTTTCCATGGCAGGATGAGTGACAATAGTGAGTAACTTATAGATCATCATATAGTCATACAGAGGTAACATTTATAATTCATGTAATTAAAAGCTTTGATATGTTCTTGGTCAAAGTCATAAATCTTTGTCATAGCTAAGAATAAACCAGCAGAATTGTACCAATAGAAACTTAACAATTATTTTTTAAATATACAATAATTAATATAATTACAATGAATGATGTGTTCATCTTTTCAGAATGATTTCATCTCCTCAAATACATCATATGAGCTAAGTCACTGAATGGTATACAAAGTGGAGTAATTTCACGTTAAAGCCAGTAGGGGGAGACAACACCTCATAATTCTGTAGTTATTTCTCACCTGAGGTTTATCTAGTCAGTTTATTATTAATGGCAGAGGGGACAGGACATTGACTTGATCATAAATGTTTATTTTCCCTACAGTGTATTGTGTTGACTCAAGTCCAGGGCCTCAGTATCATATTGATGCAAAAATCACACGATTTGGAAGAGATGGCACACCTGCATACTCAATGTTGGGCCGAATGAAAGCAGAGAGTAAGTTCCACTTCATAAAAGTAAAATAAGTGTTATTTTGAGGGCATTTAATCTATATGTTATAATGATGAATTTTAAACTAAAACCAAACTAATAGCTCCATTATTATGAAAGGATTGTACAAAAACATTTGTTGTTGACACTAATGACCCAGTGTCAGCTGTTACAACTGACAATCTGAACTGTACACACACTCTAACATATGGTGTTGAGATGATGGTTTATTTTATTCAACTGTTTTCTGTTCAACAGAGGATCTGTTCCAGACACCTGGCCCCGGTGCATACAGCCCTGAGAAAGCCCCACCATGCAACCTCCAGCGCAGACCCCCATCCTACACAATGAGCTCTCGTACACATTACAGGGGCATTGATTCAGTCCCTGCTCCTAACAAGTACTCTCTCCCTCCACTCATGGGTCCTCAAGTCCCAAACAAGGCAGCCAGCGCAAGCTACACAATGTCAGGTAGTTATAGCACAGGGGGACCCTCTGTGGATTTAGCCAAGACACCAGGGCCTTGCAGGTACAACAGCACGGACCCAAGTGTTTATCTGCCCCGACAGCCAGCATTTTCCATGCTGGGACGTCACAACTTACCCAGAGACGCCACCAAGAAACCCGGCCCTGGAACATATAACCCAGAGAAAGTGACAGTTCACAAGGTTCGAGCACCAGCCTACTCTCTGGGTATCAGACACTCCGAATTTGTTACTCCACTAGTTGTCAATGTTTCTGATTGAACATTATCTTCCCCCCAAAACTACAGAAACATAATACTGCTATCTAGTAGAAAAAAAAATATTCATGAGAAAACATATGTGAAGAAGTACATTTTATTTTGTTCTTTCAGCAACAAAGAACTTGGCAAATCAAGCATGACTCAGTGTCAAAATTTATAATATCTAGAAATAATATTATGTACACAACACACACATAAGTTTAAAGAACAGGAAAAAAAACACAGAAAGCTCTTTTGGGGAAATTGTGGGCTTGAGAAACGTAAAATCTTTTGCCTGTAAAACCACTCAGTAAATAAATCAATCGTAACAAAATGGCACCAAAAGACATTTAAAAAATGCATTAAAATGTACAATTGACAGGCAAATTTTTTACTTTCTTGTGTATTATAAGGTTCTCATTCACAGTGTAATCAAACCATTTGCCTCTCATGACCTCTAAAAATTGAGGGAGTTTGAAAAGACAAAAAAAAGATACAATACAACTAAAGGTTTTCTACACAATACATTAGAACATATGTAGAGATGTATGTAGGAGAGATGTATGGTCCCAAGACAATACAAATCAGCAAAGATGATAGAAGGCAATTTAAAGATGGTTCCCATTTAATCCTTTGGGAGAGGTCTTCTGAAAAGTAGTATGTGTGGCTCTGGAGAGGAAATCAAAGACAGCATCTGTCAGCATCATCCTTAGTACAGCAGTTACACCATAATGTGTCATGCATGTAGTTACTGTTGTTAATGTTTGCCTTAATACAACACTCACATGCTGACAAACACTTGTAAAACAAAAGTTACAGGTTACTGGAATCATTTCAGACAAAATACAGTTCTTTGCAAAACAAAATGCATTTTAAACCTGAGCTAAAGCTAAATGAGGCTCCAATAGTCTGAGTTTGACAAAACAAGAAGCTATTCAAATTTTTTGCAGTCTTTTAAGTACAAAATTCCATCATTGAATTTTTTGAAAGTGTTTCCTTGTTGAGCTGCAGTGGTCTGATTGCACTGCAACACAAAGGGGAATCTTGTTCTAAAACTACTGCAACTTTGGAAATACCCATTTAATTTGACTAACTCAGACAGCTGAAACCATACATTAGCTTTGGCTGAACATCAGGAGGCATTTTTGCACAGAATGAAGATTTTGTCTTTCATCTCTTGTAATCTCTTGAGACATTTCTTGTCTCTTGGTAAGAAAGGATCCCTTCATAGTCAGCACTGACAGAAAGAATGATCAAAAGCTCAATACACATATGGGCTTGTGAGCACTGTTTTAAGACAAGCTTTGGAAAAAAAACCCTATCCGTTGAGTCTGATGCTCACCTGGTTTGTGGATCATGTAGTGAATCCAGCCCTGGCTCTGCTGCACCCCGAGTCCCCTCCACTCTTCCTCTTTCATCAGGTGGGAGGTGGGCACCAGCTTGGACAGCTGCTTGGGAAGCACCACATGTCTGTTGGAAGATAAATAATAATAATAAACAGACTTTACAAAAGGACGGTCAAACAGTAATGTACATTGAAAAAAACAATTTCAGGTAACCAAAAGCCTTCATTTACGATACTAGTTGTGTAAAGTTTAGGGCTTTTTACATTACAGTTGCAGTAAACAAACCGACATTAGCTTAAACTGACATTAGCTTCAGTTGATTTTTACGTTAGCCTAAACGTTAGCACGGCTAGCTGTTGACCAAGGTTGCTTTTGTTTGCGTGTTGTTAGCTAGTTAAAAGCTTAACATAACACGAAGCTAAATTTCATACTCAGTATTATCTTTTACTAATGTAACCGTATCAAACAGAAGTTAGCATTAGCTGTTAACGTTAGCCGAACCGATCCTGCCGTGATTTGACGTTAGGCTAACGGACATTTGAAAAACATCGTACCTGTACTCGAACTCCTCATCGTTGTACTTGTCAGAGTAGTAAATCTGTTTTTTCGACATGTTCAGTGGATGTTAGCAGTCAAAGCTCAAGTTCTGAAAGCTGTTTTTTGGCTGATGTGAAGAATCAACGCTCGCAAACTTAACTCCTAAAACAAACTGCTGTCATCTGCCGCTGTTTTCAGGCGACAATTCAAACCCCAACGGTTTCCCGCATTCCTCTGATTGGTCAACGTAGCACCACGCGGGTTTGCATCTTCTTAGATTGTCTATATTTGAGAAGAGTCGCACTCGGCTGTGAAAGCGTAACTCAACAACCAGCAACAGTGGGTGTATTTTCCTGTAAATTATTTAAAAACAAAATTTTAGCTATTATACCAATACGTTTTGCTTATTGTGCAATATAGTTCAAATAAATCTTACGTATTCGAATCATAGGTTTGAACGGTGTAAATCTGATGTATTTGAAAACGTTTCTGGAATTTTGTGAAAGCGAAAAGAGGTTCAATGAGAGCTCTTCCTTCTTTTTCTGCCTCTGCCTGCAGGAGGAGGTGAAACATGAGCAGGAGAGAAGTGCAAAAGTTGCCCACTAGTGTTGGATTCAACTACTAAAATAAAATCTTTCAGACAATATTAGTCATGCGTTTATGCAGCATTTACGTTTTTTGCTGATATCCTGACAGTTCATGCATATATGGTGTGACCAAAGCGGGCATACAAAGGTAAAATATACATATGACTACATAGGTACGGTGAGTGTGCAAATCATGGTTGAAATTACATGGCTGGAATACAGCATTTTTAAAATATAAATACAGTATTTCTAGATAAGATTGTCATCATTCATGCCGTTTTCCCAGCTCACACCTGCTGTTACTGTGTTTGCTACTGCAGTTGCTTCACTTTCTCTTTATCTTGCTTGCATATTTGGATTGGATTTATGCAACATACAGTATGCAATATATAAATGTTATACTGATTTATCTCACCACGATGGCTCTCAAGATACCAGCTTAGCCTCTATTATTACTTCAAGAATGTAGTACATAGGTGATTTAATAGTATTCATACTTGCTTCTTGGAGCAGGTCTTAGTAAAATAAAGTTTTAGTATTTATGTTGGCTGATTAGAGGCAAAGAAAGTAGATACAAACAGTGTTATATCCATTTTAACTTATCTCATAATTTGTTTTATAATGTATTTAGTTCTACTTTTGTTAGATAGTCTTTACTTTTATGTTTATCTTTAAGATTTCAATTGGGATCCAATCCAGGGACTGGAGGTGAATTTGTCTTGTCACTTATATATTTTCCACATATAGACTATAACTTACTAAAAAAAAATAGATCACTCTCATTTCTATTTCTAATATTTACACTAACTTCATAGATTTTATTCTTGATATTTCATTGATTACTGTTGTGACATCATAATTGGCGATATGGAAGTGCATCAGCCACCTGTTATATTTTCTCTCTAGTCATAAATATATGACTTATCTCAGTCAATGATTTGTAAGTACATTGAAAATAAACTCTTCCTTTACATTTTAACCCAACACTATAGTTTGCGGATCCTGTGTTGCAAGTAACCTATGTTGTTGTGCTTAGTTGTAATCACTGTTGTCAAGGTAATGTCTGCTAATGAGTGGTGGTGTATTCACAGCATGATTTGTTCCACTTGTATATGCAAACTACCAAAGTCATGAGGTAAATATGTTAACTCTTCACATACAGAGAATCGCAGGATAATTGAGTGATTGAACATGTAGTGTAACATTAGATGCAATTAAATAATCTATTGTCATTTATGGAAATGAAAGCTTGTGCCATCTTAAAATGATTGCTATCGCATCCATTAGTTGTAAAATACTTCTACTTTATTTGGTTTGAGGTATTACTTGTGTAGACAGTGTTGTCAGATCAGTTATTTGTTTTTTGACTGAAAAGGGGACAGAGCGTACTGACGAAGGCCAGCTTCTTGTGCATCTGTCAACATGCACTGATTCCATCTGGTTTATCAGTAACTTTTTATACCAACAAGTTGGAGCAAACAAACAAGAAATGATTGGCTGTTTTGGAAGAAGGTGGGATGGCAGTGATGGGGGTGTCATAGCTTTTCAGATTGTGGTTTGTTTGTGTGTGGCATTTTCAGTGTGTATGGTTTGTTGTAATGTGGTCTCCTGGCTAGTGAAATGAAGTTATTCTCCTATTCAACCATAGCTGCGGCTCCTTTGTACTATGCTAGCTGAAGCAAGTACATTGGAAATTCATTGGGCTGGAGTTTATTCTTATCATCTTTCTCCTCAGCTTGACATATAGGTAAGCGTCCTGCCTCTGATGCATTTCTAAATATCTACACAATTTGAAGATATTTTAATCAATGTAGTTTGTTTGTTTACTCTAAATACATTGTTCACTGTGCCTTCTAGTTATGTTTTGTTGGAAAGACAACATGATCTTACACCACTGTCCAAACTGATTATGGGATGAAACAAATTGTGATGACTTGCTTTATTGAATTTAAGCAATTGAAAGAGACATAATGAGCCTTTCGTTTTCTGCGTAGGTGGCATTATTCAGTCAGTAGATTACTACTCTTTTTACGTAACAGATTACCTTTGACTGCTATTTCACGATCAATACAGATATTGCTCACATCTGCGTGTATTTGCAGATTCTTGTTTTTGACCACAAAGGCTTCTTGATCTGTTCTTCTACAATTTAATTGCACTTTTCTCTTCTTTATTTTCCCAAACTGATCAACCTCGCTTTTTAAACACCTTTCACTCACTCACACCTGTGTGCATGTTCTGACCACCACAAAAAGAAAAAAAGTCACACAGTGCAAATCCCTGCTTAACCCACTTTGTGTTCCACACTGAGAATCCTGACTGCCGATGCATAACTTTGCCTTTGTGTAAGATGGAAAAAACACAATTGTGAGTGAAAAATGGTGAAGAAAACAGATTGGAAAAGAGGAATGGAAAAGAAAGGGAGGGGATGAGGACGGCGTGAGGAGCTGAAAGGATCGTGCTGAGATGGCTGATTGCTCTCCAGGGAGGCAGATGGGAGGGAAGTTGGGAAGAGAATTCAGACAGATGGGGCAGGGTGGATGTTTTCAGACATGTAGTCCCTTATGAGTGTGGCTGCATTGTTGCCTTTGTTAAATTTTTGTCTACTGCCAGGACAAATGGAATTACACACTCACCCACACACATGCATCGACTCGCACAAAATACACTTTAACTAATTGGATGAGACTCGTGCTAGTTTACTCACATTCACAATCAATGCTTTAGTTAATATTTCCATTTTGTATAGCTCTGTTAATGAGTATTGCTACAGTACATTGTGTTTTTGTCCATGTTTCATACAATATTCTTATATGCGTTTTGATCTTTTTTCTATAACCTTCCTTTACTGAGACTACACTCATGGATAAACAGGTTCAGGTTTGCTCTTTGCTGGAACCAAGTAATGTTTGCAATTCTTCAAATGAGTGTTGACTTTGCTTTGAGTAACCCAGAGTAATGTAATCTTATCTATAACCCTTGCTTTTTTGGTTCCTTACAGTTTATACATTGACAGTATTGTTCAGTTTGAGAGATTTGAAATATCACTGCCAACTTAGTCTAAAGATAACAGGACTCTGACATGAATTTACAGAATCTCCTTTATATAGAAAGAAATAGTGCTCTGTGAATGTGTGTGTGTGTGCTCTGTGTGTGTGTGTGTGTGTGTGTGTGTGTGTGTGTGTGTGTGTGTGTGTGTGTGTGTGTCTGTATGAGAGCAGGGTGGTTCAGGCAGATGTGTTTTAGCTAATACAGTCTGAGAGCAGCCGGGCAGGGCAGGGCTAATAGACCCAATGACATCATCCAAAGAGAGAGAGTGAGAGACTGGGAGCGGACGAGCGAGCTTGCCTAAGGCAGTGAAAGGAAGCAGGCCAGCTCAGACACAGAGGAGAGTGGCATGAGAGTGGGACAGTGTGTGTGCGTGTGTGAGAACGGGAGAGGACCAGGCAGCATTCAGTTGACAAGGATATAGGACTCCACCTGGAAGATTTTCTCTCTAGTTTTCTCCCCTTCTTCCATTACACCTCTCCCCCCCTCCCCTTCCCCCTTCCCCCTTTCCCCCTCACCCTCATCCTCTGGCAGTTATCCCCCCCTCTCAGCTCCTGCTTCAGGCGGCTCCTCCGGGCATGCTCCTTAAGCCAAAGTATGGCCGCTTTCGCAACGAGTCTGTGACCTCCTCCGACGACCTGATGCAGAGCTTAGCCATGAGCGGCAAAGTTGTGGCCACACCGGTGGTCCCTTCCTCCACCCCGAGCCTTCCTCTGCCTCCCCTGCCTCCTCTGGATCCCAGCGCCAGATCGTCCTCCTCTGCAGGGGCTGCAGCCCTGGCCGACTCCCCTTGCCTGGATGGGGAACAGGATGCCACCACTACCTTCTGCATGCTCATCCCTAAGATGCCCCAGTGGAAGTTCTCCAACTCCCTGCTCAGCCGGAGCCCATCCAACTCCAGCTCCAGCTCCAGCTCTAGCAAGGACTCGGGCAAGGCGGCAGCAGCTCCTTCCCAGGCCTCTGGGTCCCTTTCTTCATCATCACACAGGGCCAGTGATGTGACCTCAGCCAGTGGCCCAGTGGCCAGTCTCGCGGCGGTGCTTAACTCCTGTGACCCTGTTTGTGTCACCCCGTGTTCCTTGCAGGCCATTCGAGGGCAGAGAGCAGTTGCATCGGCACACTCTGCCAGCCAAGGGGGTCACGGATTTGGGGCCACAGAGGCCATGGCGAGCCCTGGGGGTTCCAGCAGCTCCAGGTCAGGAATGAACCGCAGGACAAGGGTGGAAGGCATGTGGCTGGGGGGAGAGGACTTCATCCAGAAGGGTAGCTTCATCCACAAACCCTCTCAGGGCTGGCTGCACCCTGACAAGAAGATTGCAGGACCAGGGGCCTCTTATATTGTCAGGGTGAGTCAGTGGGCACCTTTTTGTAATGCATACTGTATATCCATTGTCATGAACATCCATCTAATGTAGGATTTGTTTTGAAACAACAAAAAAGACAACTTTTCTTTTTCTGGTGTTCAGATATTAATTAACTGCAGCATCACAGGAACCATAATATTAATGACTCCAGTTAAAGGTTGCTCTATCTGGGTGGGAAACAAAAGGACACCACAGTGCCAGGCAGCTTGTTATGCAGCTCATGTGGTGAGGGCTGGGGAATACATAATTTAATCCAGATAGATGGCTCGGTGTGGCTGGTAGGGAGACTGCGTCAGAATAGCACACAGGCGTCAGGGTGGAGGGTGGAAGATAAACCATGAAATTATGTCTGCAGACTGTAGTCAGGATCCTTATTTTGGCGCTCTGTTTACCGTAGGTTGTATGCATCATATGCTAAATTTAAAAACAATACCCATCTGTGTTTATAGCGTATGCAACCTATGTTTGCTTGTGAGCTTCCACTGTAAGCTTGTGGGAGTGGTGTTCTTTGTGTGGTTTTCAGGATTGTTTACATTCATGTGAGCAATGATTTCATCTATAACATGTGATTTACAATCCCTCAGGGTAGTGAATCCCAATCTTCATTATAGTTAGTTTCATTATAGAATGCTTGAATGAGAAATTGTACAAAAACTCTGGATTTTTATTGAAAATAAGATCAAGCTAGATAAAGAAGTGGATGGCTGGTTGTCCCGCCAGAGAGACAGGAGTGATTATAAATAAGATAAGGCAATCTTGTCTTCTGAAGAGATCTTTTTATCAGTGTGTATTTGTGATTTGTATTTACAAAGGGTTACCATCACAAGCAGATTGCTTGACGTCAATGTCAATGATCTCCCCTCAGCGATCCCCCACGCCTGTTCACCTCTGCCCCTCTTGCACGGCTCTTGGCCCTCGCCTCCTCAAACTAATGACATGGCTCTTGATTAGCCCAGTCTGGGGCCCAAGCACACTTTCTAATGGCATTATACAGGCACCATTCATTCCTATATTCAATTACAGTTAATCACAGTCATTTGCATCATGTGATGTGGAAGAGGACGGTTGGATCGGTATGGGAGGGGTCCACTGATGAGCTCTCATCACCATGCAAGGCTTTCTGAGATTCATAACAAGTGCTGCTCCAATATTTGATTGATATCTCAGTTAATTGTCAGACCAAGCTTTTAACAGCTTATCTGAAGGTGTACTGCAGCAATTTTACATGACCCATGTGAGCTAATGTTTGAGATGCATGTCACGACAGCTGAAACAGTACTATACGTTCAATTCAGTGGTAAATCTATGCAGGGAGGAGTACTTGCTGCATGTATCAGTGTCAAAGTGACAGTAGATTTCTGCTGTGCTGTGCCATTTTTAATCAGCATAGCTACCATAGCGCACAGCTCTCTCTCCCTCTAGTTCTGTTTCAGTGCCTCCCTCTCTCTCTCTCTCTCTCTCTCCCACACACACACACATACACACAGTCCCTTCTCTGCTGGGAAACACACAAATATGATTCTTAGTATTGCTTTCCTCCTTTACACTTCCTCTTTGTCAGGCTCTGACTGGCCTGCATCTGCCTGCATCTCTGACAGCCAGGACACTGCAGCAAGCATCAAACAAAGCTCTGCAGCTGCCAAAGCAGCTACTATTTAGAGAGCTATATTAAAACCAGATTGCTATCATTTTGCACTGACAATCTGGTGCACAGCATTTCTTCGTCAAATTATTAATATCTGTAATGTTGTTGTTTCTATTGGTGCAGTTTCAAGAAGGATCCTTCCATGGTGCCACGAGTACGTTTTGTTGTCTAAAATCTGCGAGTGGCGCAGAAAAGTATTAAAATTAGAAGCAACTTTTTTTGTTCATAAAAAATGTACCTTGGTGTTACTACTCCCAGCATGAATTAGAAGTGAGACAGGACCGTATGAACTGAACAAACCTAATCAATCACCTGTCAACACTAATCAAATACAGCTTGGTGACATCCAGCTGTCCTCAGTATCCGTCTATCATCTGCCCATCCCTTGTTACACTACATGCATGCAGTGGTAAAATGAGAAAATGTTAGATAATGAACTTTTTTTTACATTGATAAGCAATTAAACATCATTATCTCTGATTTATCTCAAAGAAGGCAGCCAAGATGCAACAAAGTTTGAACACCAGCATTTCTAAATTTCTGAGGAATGCTTCTTGGAAAGTCAATGTCCTTAAATTTTAGGAACAGCGTGTTAGGGACTTGGCCAAAAGGATGGAAGTGCAGATAGGGAGATAGAAGAGGGGATGTCTTGTATCAGCAGATGAGTGTGTGACAATGGAGGCATTGGCAGAGAGAGGGAAAGAAAAAAGAGCGAGACAATTTTCCTGATTGAAGACTTCCCCCGGTCTCCAAATCTGGTTAGAAAGCTCATTAGCTCTCAGGCTCAAAGGTTGCTCTCTCTGTCTCTCTCTCTCACTCTCTCTCTCTCTCTCTCTCTCTCTCTCTATCCTTCTCTCTGTCCTCTCTGTATGTTTGTTTGCTTGCATGGCTCCCGTGCTGTCTGCCTGGTGTCTGTTGAAGTCACCAGCAATCCTGGAAACTGCACTAAATATGACATTGACTGAGCCAGAGTGCTGTAGGAGATAATGTAAATTATGTAGCACCAAATTAGTTTCACAAAGAGTTCATAAGTCATAAGCTCGAATATTTGCTGGGGCGTTTTACATCATTTCGTTTTGTATGAGATTTAAGATGAGTGAGGTGAAAAACAGCAGGACCAGTCGATAATAATTTCACAATCAATGGTCATATTTAAATCAAAGCTGTGAATTTGCTACAGTCAGAGGGTTAGTTTTCTTAATTTGTCCCTGGACATTTAGATGGATGTTACATTCAAGATATATATGTGTGTGTGAGAAGCAGTAGATTTTATTCACTGTAAGTGCGGGACGTCCTCACGTACATTGATTGTATACGCAAACACACTCGCACCCTCAGCGTCCCCCAGAGGCCCAAGAAGCTGCAGTTTGTCCATGATTTGGAGCTCTTAGTGCTGCTAATCTAGTCAAGGTGCCATTAGCACCTCAACCTGACAGCCATTAGGAAGCTGCTCAGCTGGCTGTTGCCTGAGTACGCTTTAATGGCCTGTGTGGGGATTTGAGTTAGATTATGATGCACTGTTGGAAATAGTCATGCTTACAAATAGAGACATACTATTTTGAAGTTTTAGTCCAAAGGCAATGTTTGCAATGCATGTTTTTAGGCGACTTATTTTAAACCTACAGATGCTTATGGAGTATGCAAATTAATGTCTTGAGGAAGCTGGAAACTTTTATTTTTGCTGATACCTAAAAACTCACTGTTCACAACATGTCACCTAAGTTCATAATTATATTGAAAGGAGCATCTTGACCAAACTGTGCCCACTGTCGTATTTTAAAACTTGTATTAATTTTTCTGTTTGGTTTGTTTCTTTTGGCAGTACATGGGCTGCATTGAAGTACTGAAGTCAATGCGCTCCCTGGACTTCAACACGCGGACTCAGGTGACAAGGTAAGCTGGTGACCATCTCTATGTGGTGAGTCAGCAGAATTAGATCTAAGATGCATAGGATTAACTGAACCACAATGATATCAAATTACTACTGGCAGTATGTCAGTTCTGGCCTGTTAAGTAAGAGTGGTTAGTTTTTCATTTTCTTATTATTATGTCAATGTGACTTGATGAATGATAAATAAATAGCCACACCTGTAGCTTTGGGTGTAAAACAACTATGCAGAAATGTAGAGAACTTTTATTCTAGTTTCATTGACATCAACACAATTTTCTAGTAGTTCATTTCACCCACTCTGCTCAGTCAGTTGCAGTGTATATGTAATGACAGGGGAAAAAAATGTGAATCAAAATTAAAGTCACAAGGTTTTGCACAATGGCAGCCATATAGTGTTCCACGCAATGAAGAGACAAACAACCACTGTGTACGTGCTCGGTGGCATGACAGATCGTGACATGTTTATGTATGAAACCTCAGGGGTTTAAATATGTCTGTGTCGGTGTGTTTTTATGCCCTACATGTGATGCTATTGCTGTAAAAGCAGGGTTCTTTGCAATGCTCGGCCTCATGGGAGAAGCGTGCTCCCCCCACTCCCTCTTTGTCTCTCGCCCTCCTCTCTCCCCTCCACAATCGATCGGCAGTAATCGGAGCCCACCGTGCGTCCGAGGCTTAAGTGTAGGCGGGGGAGGAGGCTGCAGGGGAGATGGAGTGATAGAGAGAGATCTATTATTGATGATGTTTGCTAATGACTGTGGAAAGCTGCAGTGGTCCCCATGAACGTGCCCCGCTGGATAATGTCTGCGGTTGTAACTTCTTGAGAAGGAGAAGGAGGAGGGGGGAGAGGAGAGGAGAGTTCAAAACAAAACAGCAAAACAAAACAAAGGGAGAAACCATACTGAGCATCACTACACCAGGTTGTGTCGTAGTATGACTGACTGCACCACATCAGTTTAGTCGTTATTGTTTTAGTGGATTGATGAATGTGTTTTGCATCCTTGCGGTTGTTGGTTATATATTTGATTTTCAGTGTGCTTACCCTTAGTTTAATTCATTGCAGCCTTTTCCATTAAGCAGCATGTGTAAGGCAGTGGATCAATGGCAGCTTCAAGACAGACTTCCAAATGTTCCAATGATGCTAAAAACACAAGCTCTAGGTCTCTGATTCCTTAGGGAATGTGGGACCTGCCATCTGTCCCACAAGGCCAAAAATCAATGATTGTCTTCATAATCTAACCAACTTTACAAAATGTTTGCTATGTGTTAAATGTTGCTGGATGCTATTCAAAAGCAGCATTTTAAAGTCAGAGGCTGTGTTATGCATCCAGAGCTGGCCTTTTTTCAGCTTGCTCACTTGCACACAAGTTAATTTAGTCCTGGAAAAACCACAAGTAAACATTCAGTGTTTGTCAGAATTGTTCTGGATTTGAAGAAGGTGCATTCTCCCAACAGCAATCTCTGTGTCACAGTGTTAAACAGCAACACCAGTGTTAATGAGGCCCAGCATTTTATTGCAGGGAAGATACAGAGGCTGCAGACAAACAACAACAACAGGCCATCTCTCTCCTCCTCCTCCTTCTCCCCTCTCTGCCCTCTCATCAGCATGAGTCATACGAACATCGTGGTGTTTTTTCAAAAATCCCTGAGAAGACCTTTACTCGAGATGGGGCCCGGGACGCTGCTTTTTAAATATTTACGAGCCACTTGATAGGGGTAGCTGAGCTCTCGACTGCTGTCCCCGCTGTCCCCTGGCAGCGGGAGCGCAGAGCTCCAGCCTCAAATCCACATTATGCCTCACTCCCGCCATCATCACACAGGGGACAGAGGTTTTAAATGCCCATTAGGCAGCCATTCCCAGGAGTTATGGCAGCTCCACTGCAAAGTGGTAACAAATCTGAGAGAATTGCACTGCGGAAAATAAATGTGAATAATGATACCGTAAAGAGGCAGCGAAAGATATGGAAGTGCGCAGACCCTTTATTTTGGCTCATATGATACTGTTTCTTCTTCCCAAATTTGACAGGGAGTTAAGCATGAGCATGAGAAACACTGCTGATGATGATAACTGTTTTCTTTGTAAGGTCTTTGAACATCAGTAGTGGGAACTAGTTCAGGACTTGTGAGCAGACCTGCTAGAAATCTTTTCTTGACCTTTGAACTGCAATGGGTCTGTGACCTATGACCTCAGCCCCAGGGAGGGAACACAAAGCTTCTGTTCATGTTCAACCTCAGGTTTTTCCATCATTGTGATGCAGCATTGTTTTTGTAGCCTTGAAGCATCGACTTAACATGGAAAAGTTTTGATCTCAGTTAAATCCTAACATTGCTGCCAATTTATTGTTTATATTATGGTGCATAGTTAACAGGAATCCACCTAATTGTTAGATAATAAATATGTCCTTGTAGCCATTTGATCAGTGGCCAGCGTGTCCCACTACAGTCTGACCTTTGACCTTTCTTCATTCCCCTAATTAGGGAAGCCATCAACAGGCTGTGTGAAGCTGTGCCAGGCGGAAAGGGAGCTTGGAGGAAGAAGGTTAATAGTACACTTTAATTTTACTGTGCATGTTTTCATTGTACTATTTATATTTGTGGTTTTTTGTTTTTTTATGTTTCACCTCATCAGCTTCATTGATTTTTGTAAATATCTGCTTGTTCTGAATTTGATGCCAGCAACATGTTTCAAACAAGTTGAGACAGGAGCAACAAAAGACTGAAAGTTGTGGACTGATCCAAAAACACCTGTTTGGATCAGTAAACAGGTTCATTGGTAACAGGTGATAGTATCATGATTGGGTATGAAAGGTTCATCCTGGAAGGACTCAGTCATTCACAAGCGAGGATATGAATGTACAAAGGATATTACTATATGGGCTCGGGAACACAGTTTGTTTGCAAAAATTAACATTCTGTTTTTATTTGAAACTGACTTTAGTACACATACAGTATAAGTCTTATGATGTATGATATTTAATATTATAATATATGTTTTCCTAATGTAAGTACAGCTTTAAATATGTGATTATAATTTCCATTGTATTTCTTTCTCTCTCTCATGTAGGCCCTGAACAAAGCTCTCCAGTCTGTTATGGGGAAGAGTAACCTGCGATTTGCAGGCATGAGTATCGCAGTCAATATTTCCATAGATGGCCTTGGTCTGCTTATTCCTACCACACGACAGGTACAGTGTGATGCGTAACCACCATACGTTCATGCTTTTTGCGTTTTAGGAATTGGTTCAGTTATTCAGTTTCAGTAAAGATATGGGTTAATTAATTTTTCTTTTGATCTTCAAAGCCTAATAAATAAATTGGGGATTGATGGGTTTGTTGTTAATTGATTGCTAAACGATCTATGGCAGTGCTTTAAATGATGTTTAAATGATGCATTTTCTCCTTTCTGAGAAGAAAAATGTGAGAGACTATAATTCAGCTGCTCTCCATTTAAGTCTTTGGTATCACTTCAAAACCTGTATCTTTAACACAAACCACAAATATAAATAGTACAATGAAAACATGCACAGTAAAATTAAAGTGTATCTTTAAGTTTCCCCACTGTGGGACGAATAAAGGTTTATCTTATCTTTTGATTGTATCTGGTCTGTACGTCATTGAAATAATCTTTTGTGTTTTGGCGTCTCTAGTCTTCTTGTCCATTTGTGTTGTCAATATCCACGTTAATGAATAATGAATTGTAAAAGTAGAATATTGGCAAACCTCTGGCTCTGTTTTATCCACTTGTCTCTTTCAGGTGATAGCACACCATCCCATGCAGTCTATCTCATTCGCCTCTGGGGGAGACACAGTGAGTGCAGCATTTAACTCCCTCCTCCCATCCTTTATGTTGTTGTTGTTGGAATGGACGTTTTGGCAGACTGCACATATCTGACTGGACTCCATTTTACTGGTTTCCAATCTCATGAACGAAGAATCAATTGGGGCTTTAATTTAGTTATATAGGTCTAATTTATCAGGTCTAATTTAATTTTTCCTCCTGTCTGTTGCAGGACACGCCTGATTATGTTGCGTATGTGGCCAAAGACCCAGTGAATCAGAGGGGTAAGTCCCAAAAAGCTTCACCTTTAGAATATAAATTGTTAATATAGTTGAGCAAAAAAATCACCCACATTAAATAGGGAAAAAAATCTAAATTACCATATACTTTTTTGTCTCCTTCAGCATGTCACATCCTGGAGTGCTCAGACGGTTTGGCTCAGAGTGTCATCAGTACCATCGGCCAAGCCTTCGAACTGCAGTTCAAACAGTATCTTCATAGTCCTCCCAAAACCATGGCGTCTATGGAGAGGTAACATGCCAACATGACGGCTTCTAAGAAAAGATGAAAAGCCTTTTAAGACTTTTTGTCACTGTGCCTAAATGTCTGTAGAGCAATAATGAATTGATTTGCTGCATTTTTTTTTAAAACAACAAGCACCATGATTCCAAGAAATAACTGTTTATCTCCTTATAGCAGATTCCTAAAAAGATTTAGAAAATGCAAAACAACTTTTATATACATTAAAGCTTTAAACTTGTTGCTGCAAATGTCAATGAAAAAAATCAAATGTTATTTTAGGAGGGTTGACAGCCAGAGGATGGTGAAAGTGCTGGTTCTTATTTATCAATCATACTTACTTGGACATAAATACTCATCAGACATCCTTCATAAAACCGCTTAGTCGCATTTCCCACCTCAAAAACCCGATCTGCTGTACAACTCTCAGATTCCTTTGTTATATATCACAAGGCGACATGATAGCTTGTTCTTGTATTACCTCAGAATCTACCATATTAGATTGATCCTCACATTTCTTGTCACCCCTTCGACCAAACCTCAGGTGTCAAGCGGATGCCATTGCAGACACAGAAGGAACTACAGACTGTTAGTCTTTTTCTATTCTGGTTTCAAACGAACGCCTTCCTGCTGCCAGCAGCAGTGGCTCTGCTGATCTATATAAATCTATAGCAGCAGATTTATATAGATCACGTTCGGATGTGGAGATGTCATCTGATCGGACTGAATCAATTTGAGATCTCCTTATTATGATCACTATTAACATCATTATAAAAACTAATATAATTATCAACATGATCATTGTCTGTATTATTGAATTTCTGGTGTTGATACAGTAATAAAAACTGTTTTCACTGCATAAAAACTATCACTGATGCACCTATGTCCTTCAGGTCTGTCAGGGCAGAAGAGCCGATGTGGGGGGAGGATGAGGACTTCTCAGACCATGATTACTACAACAGCATCCCAGGGAAGGAGCCTCCCATTGGGGGAGTGGTGGACTCCAGGCTCAGGCCCAGCGGATCCCTGCTGGGTCACATCCACACCCAACCACAGAGCAAGACGGCGGCACAGGTGAACCTTCGAGCATGATGTTGGAAATGTCCAGTGATGTCAAATGTGTGAGCGTTAGATGCAGCCATACCATCTAATGTTATCATAGATGTAATCAAAGCCACATATGGTCATCATCAAGCAATACTTTTACCAAACAATGACAGGCAGACCTCATAAACTCATGACTGATATGTTTTCCTGCTCCTTCCCTGTATTGTTTACATGGAATTACAGGGGGAGCATAAAAATATACTCCATAACTGTCTTCCTGATATGCCTGCACCATAATTGCCAAAGATAGATATGATTAGATAAAGATCCGCTGCACCTCCTGTTGCCTACCGGGTGAGAGAAATCATCGCTCCCTCTCCCTGCAGCTTGTTCAACAAATGGTGACATGCTGTAGCTAATGTTTCAAATAGAGTGCTTCAAAACTACATTATGCAGGGACAAGACATGAGAGAGTTGTCCATTCAGGCACGGAGGTACAAATGTATTTAGGATGTGTTCTCCTGTGTGTGTGTGTGTTTGCAGATGGGCTCTCCAGCTCGGAGGGATCAAGGATCTTATCCCCCTGGTCAGCTGTGCTATGAACTTCACTGGGACACTGAGACCACCAGCAGCTCAGGTGAGACACCATGTGGTTGTACACAGGTATAACATCTGCAAAAAACTTGCTGACTACTTTGTCAGAGGGAAGATTACTCAATTTATTTAATACAGAGCTTTAGCATTTAGTAAAATAGGCTTTAATAGAAGGTTTTTGGATGGACTTGAAGGGTGTGTGCACTTTCAGATCCAAGTCCAGTCATCACTGCAGTTTGGGCCCTTAATGAAATTTACTTACCTTTTGGCAGAAACAGTGTTTGGACTCTTCTCATCACCATAGAATTGGGGTTCTTAGGATCCTTTTAATCAAGATGGCCTTCCAGATAAAAGACTTGGCTCAAGACTCCGGGTTCAAGTTGTTCGTCATCCTTCATAGGAGGGAGGCTTGGAGCGTCCTCAAGATTCTCAGAATTCCATTTGGGTTATTACGATAGTTAATCTTGAGAAATGATTTTTATTAACTTTGTGGAGGAATTTGGTGCAGACGGCACCAATCTTTTCAGGAAACACACAGTGTTTTCCACAAATTTCTGCAATGGTCTCAGTTTACCAGATTTCATTTTGATAGAAAAAACCCCAACATTACTATGTTATGCAGCAGCCTGGAAAACTAGACTGCAAACTCAAACAATGAACGGCATGTATGCTTTGCTTCAGAAGTTATTGGTATTGACCCATTTACTGTGATTTTAAACACTGGGAAGTCCCGTAGCAATACGGTGGTGATAGAATTAAAATATAGAAAACCAAGTTTCATTTACCTACCAAACTTTTCAGTCAATCAGACTTTGTTTGTATACATCATATCATCAAATACTTCAAACTAAAAGTAATTGTCCAACAATAAGAGAATGAAAGTTATAATATTTATAACATACAATATTTATATATTTATTTATGTAACAAGACAACTGACATAATGATATAATGGATAAGGTTCAATTTTTTTTTCAATAACCACTGTATTTTCAACCACTAGAGGGGGCCAAAAAATAAGAAACATAAAAATGTTTCACACACATGCATATGACCACACACATACACACATCTGCATGTCTGAATTGTATTTAGAACGCCTGTGTTTCTCAGGTCTGACATCAGATGGTTACCTGTGTGCTGACGGACAACCACCAGGCAACAGAGATTATGAGGAGCATCAATATGTTAACACCCAGAGTCTGGAAAACCTGGATTCACGGTGGCCTGAAGGACACAGAGGGGCCAGGGCACCCGACAGTCCCAAAAAGGACCTCTTTGACATGAGTAAGTCCTGAGAGTGACACATTCTGACAGATATAATGAAGATAAACTCACTTTTTATACAAGCCCCCAAAAAGTGAGAATATGTGTAAAAAATAAATAAAACAGAATGCAATGATTTCCTAACCCGTTTTGACATGTACTACTAACAGGTGATAGTATCATGTTTGGGTGTGAAAGGTTCATCCTGGAAAGGCTCAGTCGTTCCAAGCAAGGATGGGGCAAAGTTCACCACTTTGTTGAATTGGGTTTGCATTTGAACAATACTGTAGAGTGACCACACTTATATTTGTGAAACATTGCCCCCTGTAGGGCCCTTTGAGGATGCCCTGAAGCTCCATGAGGCCTCTGGTGGAGCTGCTGGGTCCAGTATGTCTGCTGCAGCAGGAGGAGTCCAGGTCCTGGAGGACCAGTGGCCCAGCCCTCCACGCCGTCGAGCCCCTGTGGCCCCAAATGAGGAGCAACTCCGCCGGGAGACGTGGTACCACAGCCGCATGAGCAGACGGGACGCTGAGAGACTCCTGGTCCGAGATGGAGATTTCCTGGTCCGGGAGAGCACCACCAACCCAGGACAGTATGTGCTAACCGGCATGCACTGCGGCCTGCCCAAACACCTTTTGCTGGTGGACCCAGAGGGAGTGGTGAGTCTGGCAGCAAGCAAAAGCAGCTTACCAAATATATGTTTTACAGGTGTCAAAATTCATACTAGTGTCATATAAAGCAAAAACAGTCATAAGTAAAATAGTCATCTGTATTATAGCCACTTTTTTTCATTGCACAGTAGTTTTTAAAAATTTGCTGATTGTCCAACTCATGAAAAACGTCATGATTGTTTATACAATTAAACACAATAACTTACAACCTCCCATCTCTTGCCGTCCTCCAAACAGGTCCGAACCAAGGACATGTTATTTGAGAGCATAAGCCACCTTATCTCATACCACCTGAAGAATGAGCTGCCCATTGTGGCAGCAGAGAGCGAGCTCCACCTCAAACAGGTGGTCAGGAGGAAACAGTGAGCCTTGTGGACCTGCAAGGGACGGTAAGCATGCAGTATACTAAGTATGTAAAGGATATGTAAAATGACAATGATTGGAAACGCAGATGTCAGTGAGAGAGTGGATTAATTTGCATTAAATACTATATGTTAAGAAGAATTAGACTGTATGTGCCAGAAAAATGCACATTTCAAGAAACTATAAATGGTCGTTCTTACAGTAAATGTCAGCATTACATTTCTGCATGCTATAAATGGAAAAACTATTTTATGTACAATCCAAAAAAAATGACTGTATTGACCTTGAATCTGTGCTTAGAATTTTCCTTCTTTGTCTACTATATTTCACAGATGAATTCTTGTGTTCCCTGCATAAACCACACACAAAAACCAAAATGGAAATCATTTATCGTGGATGGATATTTCTCTGGAACAAAGGATATCACTGATACTTTCTTTCCATGAACTATTTTACTCAGGAGAGTGAGGCATCTGACATCTCCTTGTACTCTCTCTGCCTTTTGACGACCAGGATCAACCAAACTATCCCTCATCTATCATTAACTCCTCAGCATGCAGCTATTAAGCTAATAAACCAACCGGAATCCACAGACTCTTTTCAGAGCCACAAACTTGTCAACCAATGTCAAAAATTGAAAGCGCCGACTGTTCAAAGAGGACCTAACTTCAGGAAATCAAAAAAGGATTTCTTGCACAGAGAAGTCATGTCCTACAATGGCTATAATAGCGAAGTGCTTCCAGTATACCACGGCTTGCCCAACCGGTCAGTCACAGGTCGCCCACCGAACAAATAATGGACATCGCCAGAACAAACTGTCCTTCATTATCTGGTACAAAAAAAAAAAAACAGATGTCAGGTTATTCAGTAGTTAATTTCTGCATAAATGCCAGAAATGAAAATACTGTGACTATAAGAGACAATGGAAGATATGTGTGTTTCATTGGAATGTAAAGACTGTTTGTTGTTATGTGTACACAGGTCTGCAGTACCTGACTCTGAGATGGCACAATGGTAACACTGAACACGAGTCAGTGCAGGAGTTATAAAACAGCCACACGTTCTTCTGCCTTTTTTTTTCTTCTTTCGCCATGATAATCGAGGCACCAAATCCCACTTTACAAAAAAAATCATGCTTTCGGTATATGTTCATAAAAACAGCCCAGTAGACACACGGTACATTGTCTTGAAAGTGGGATGTTTTATTGCTTTTACCCTACATGTCATTCGTGTTGTGCTCGTAAGGGCTGTTCATAATTTGTTAAAGACATACTGTATGTGTTGTATAGGCTTGTGAACATTATTGGTCAGATTGTACTTACAACCAACTACTCTGCATACAAACTCAGTATATCCACACCTGTATTCTCCAACTTCAGTGCCTTAATGACTACAGAGACAGGCATTTGTGTCAGAGTGTAAATAATGTGTATTTATGCTCCTAATGCAAAACACTAGTTTTTTTGCCATGCCAATGAATGACTGAACAAACTTCAGGATGATTAAGCTCTTTTACTTGTGAACAGTCATGTAAGCTGCTCTTGTTATACTTGTAATACTGTCTTATCGTGTCATGGCTGTCGTTGTCTATCTGTGCGTCCCTCACAACAATCCCCTCAGTGAATCTTTTTTCTTAGACGCAAGCCATAGATAGCACTACAGTGATTGATATTAAATACAGGGGATTTGGACTTGAAATTTAATCCTTTATTTGTCCCGCCTCAGGGGAATACATCACTTTATTGATTGTCCTCAGCCCACGTCTGTGTCTTCAAACGTCGGTGACTTGCTCATGTATTTCTGCTCCTTGGCTGCAGTGACAGTAATTTTCCTACCCCATTTTTGCCAATCTAATACTTTGAAATCTAATAGAGGTAGGTCATATGCTTTTCGCATTTCTCTCTGTCTCATTAGCAACATATCTTTAATCAGGCCCTCCACTGTTAGCTGCAACCTCATGATTGCACAGAGAGATGAGGTGAGCTGCGAGGCTTTTGGTGAGCTCCAAATGATTAACATAATTATTTCTGATCTCCCTTTTGCTTTCTCAGGAATTTCTTGGATCTTTTCCTCTTTGATTAATGGCTTTTTGTCAATAAAACTAATTGAAAAAGAGGGTGCAGTTCAAATTGTGTTTCATCTTTTGTGGCTCTTCATATTTATGCCAGCTAATGTAGCAGCTCCACAGTTGAGCCCAGCTGTCCAACTTTCCATGTGCTGCAACCAAATTAAGACTTCAGATCTCAATCAGCCAAAAATAGATGTGAGTGACTGTGTAGAAGCTGTGGCTTTGGAGACCAAGTTAGTTCAATCTACTGTATCTGTACATGAAGCAAGTTACAAAGAACAGGATCAACAGAAGAGAATTTGTTTTTTTGTTTTTATTATAACAATACTATATAAAATCAATAGGCTTGTCACACAATCAATGCACCTGGTTCTATCTTCTAAATAATGACTCTCTATTCACATTCACTCGCTGCTACCACAAACCCCTGACTTATAGGCTGCTGTCATTTCAGTTATCCAGCCATGAAGGCACTCTTCAGTTCTATGTTCTCCCTGTTCCAGTAAAGCCTTAAGGCTGTTGTTTAGATTACTGAGTTGTACACATGCAGATATGTCTGAACACAGATCAGTTGTATTTGGCTTTATAGACACGGTCTCTTTGATGCTGGTCCCACAGGAGCTGCTTTATGCTAACCTGTAAAAAGGACTGGAGGTGGAGGGAGACTTGCAGATGTTTTAAGGTTCAGTGTCCCTGCTGTGACATCCTCAGGATTTGGAGCAGCAGACCCTGCACCTCTTCATCCATTCGACCCTGTTTGGTGGCAAATGTAAGAAAATGAAGGTTCTACATTGTATGAACATAACAGGCTGTATAGGTTCAACACAAGAGCTGATTTCAAAATCCTCCTTCTCACATATAAGGGTTTAAATGGACTGGCTCCCTGATATGTGGCCAAAACTGCAACAAAACCTACCTCTGAAAGTGCTCTTTAAGATCAATGACACCTGAACGATCTCTCATTACAAGCAACATGACAAAAAGAAATAGCTAATGTCTACACCTTAGTAGTGGAATATGATGCAACTGATAGAAGCAGAAAGTGAATCAAGCCCCTTCTCCCTGTGCCTCTTCTGAAATTTCATCCACTTTGTCTGGTAAGCAGAGATGGTGGACAGATCATTCCCGCTCTTTATTGTCTGCACCACAAAGGGGAACAAACTGAAAACCAGGAGTCGGTCCAGACTATGAGAGGCTGTCCAGCCAGTTGCACATAGAAAATTGAATCCATCCCTGAGACAGGGCTCTGCCAAAACTCAGGAAACACAGTAGACAGTAGTGTCAAGGGTGCACATATTCACACATACACACGTGGGAATCTTCAATAAAATTACTTTTTGACTTCTCATGATAAAGATTTGAATCTTAATTTGTGCTCTGGCATGTATATTTGTATTCAACTGACCTGCACAGCTGCCAGTAAATGGGAACGGTATATAGCAACCACCTGTTTGTGCTTTCTCTCCCAGTCCTGCAAAAAGGTCACAGAGCATGTTGCTGTCAAGTCAAATCAAGATATTTTTTCGCACTTCATACATCCCTTGTGTCAATATTCTCCTCACCTGGAGCTGCTGGGTGAGTATGGCGATCCTGTTTTGCAGAGCCATTTGCTGCCCGGGGTTCCCATGATGGGTGGATGAGGAGGAGGAGGAGGTGATGCCCAGAGGAGGTGACAGAGCTCCCAGGGCCTCCTTTAGCCGAAACACCTCCTTGGACAGCTCTGTTATCTGCACAAAGACAAAGACATCAGTTCTGCCACTTCATCTGTGCTTCAACAGCAGCACCAGTGTGAACCGGCCTACCGATCTCTCACCTTACGATCCTTCTCCTTGACCAGGCCCTGCGATTCCTGGATGTCCTTGTGGAGCTCCTGGATGTGGCTGGACTGGGCCTGTAATTGGGCTAGCTGCTGCTGTACCGTGGCCAGCTGGGACTCTGCGACCTGCCGCTCACTCTTGTTAAAGAGAGCCTCCCTCTGCACCTGGAACACCTAGACCAGTAAAACCACCAGTGGCACCCTGTCACTACAGTCAGGCTGTCTATGTTTGGTCAAGTCTACAATTCAGATGCTTATATAGAAGGAACATTAGAATTGCTGCTGTAATTAATATCGACAGCTTCAGACAGACACACACACTTGCAGAATATGTCATGGTTTTAGTTTCTTGTTTCCTGTTTTATGTTGAAAGAGCCTTTGTTCAGGTGTGCTTGTTGTCTTTACTTCCTGCCTTTGTGTTTCCTGTAGCACCTGGTCCGTTATGTCCTTTCAGTTGTCAGGTAGTCTGCATTTGTTGCCTGCCTGTTTTGTTGCTGGTCTGATACCTTTATGTTTTTAAAGCTCGTTCTTGTTTCTTCAACCTGTCTGCCTGTCCTGCATTTGGGCCCTGTTTTGAACTGAGAACTCATAACAGAGTAAGTATGAGTTTACCTGTGTTTCCTAGTGGAAAAGCTTCTCCGCTACTTTGCTGTTTGATTTGCTGCTTTTGTCTTTAACATACTAACATTTCATATTATTTTTGTTTTGGGTCCTGATTTAGTGGATGATCATTCCTTCTTCTATAATTCCTGTTTTCATTTTCTCAGTAAAATCTAAAATATCTAATTCCCATGTGTTCTGCTCATGGGAATTTCCAGTTTGCCTTTGATCTTCATACACCCATGCTGGAGTGCAAATAAATACAGTAAACCAAGCTACAGTAAATCTACACACATTTGCTTTTGGTGCCAAGTTCAGCGCTGTTTTTGTTACAACACAAATTTACATACTAGTGTTCCACCAATGACAAAATGCTTTGTTGCATTTCTATGTTTTTGTAATAAAATGCCTTCTACTTAGCAGGACTTAATTTATGAAGGACATAAAAGGCCATTTTAAGATATTATCCTCAGAGGGAAAATGGCCCCTCATTGACTTCCATATTTGCAACCCTGAGTCAGAGAGGCAATTACCTAGTTTACAAAGTGAGAGCTTTGATATCTGAATGCAACTACAGGAGCCTATACAACACTACTTCAGTAAACACATATACAGAGGGATCAATGAAACAGAGGGAGGTACTGAATAGAGAAAGTAATACACGTATGAATAATGTAGAGGCAGGAAAGAGGCCTTCATGGAACACGGCTTACTTTGTGGCAGACACAATAACATCTAATGTGGCTTTCGATGGCATTAGAAAGGACTGGAGAAGCAGACATAATGACACACATGCGTACATTCACACACACACACACCTCAGTGCAGGTCTTCTCATGCTTGCGAGTGAGATCGTTGAAACGGGCTGTGACGGCGTTGATCTCAGCCTGCAAAGAGAGCCGCAGGGCCTCGTGATCCTCCTTGGAGATCAGACCCTGTTCTGCAGCCTTCTGGGACTTCAGCTCTCTCAATTCCATCTCCTTCTCACTCAGAGCCTCCTGAGCTGCTGCTGCACTGCTCTCACTGGCCTGCAGGGAGCGCTGGAGCTCTGCCTGAGAGGAAGCACAGGGATTATCTGATTAATTATAATATATGGTCTCACTTGTTACATAGTGAGGTTTAGCAAACTTTTCAGCATGATGTAACAATCTGTAATTGACGCACAAGATACTTGACCAAGATTGAGAAAATTCTCCTACATCTTGAGTTAAGAAGCTGAAAACTTTGTTGATCTGCAATTTTATGCTCTTAACCCTGTCTGGATTTTTCTAGTCCTACTTACTAACAGTAAAAATGACACCAAGCAATGACAACTAATGCTGTTCCCCTTGTCAATCCAAACTAGACCACCCACTGAAAACAGCTCAAATCAGCTGCTACAAGCAAATAAGCTGCTTTTAATTGTGTTTCCCTTTCAAAAAAGGCTTATCTAAATAGGGGATAACTTATTTTGTGAAAGCTAAATCTCAACTATGGGCCCTCCACTCAATAACCAAGAGTCTGGAGTGGGTCCACTTCCTCTGGATTCTTTTATTAATGATGTAAGATCATGCAGTAGAATGAGAAATAGCCTAAGTTGAAGCAGAAGCAACATTTTAAACCTGTCCTTCCTCTGAGAATGTATCACTGCCTTTGACTGCTACTCTAGATCAGTCTTATCATAAGATTTGCAAAGTCCCCTGCTGACCTTGACGTTCTCATGCTCCTCTTTAGGTATAGCATCCTGCATGGCCTGTAGTTTGGCCTCTAGTCTGCCAGCCTGCTCCTCAGACTGACCACGAAGGGTCTTCTCCTCCTGGAGCTCCTGCAGTGTCTGAGCCAGCTGCTCTGATACTGCAGACAGCGCCTCCTTATGCTTTGAGAGTGGCACTGCATCTTTCAGATGCAGGGCGTCCTGTGCCCGGCCCTCCCGCTCAGCACACAGGCAGTCCAGAGCCTGGGCTGCTTCCTGCCTCGCCACCTCCAGCTCTTCTCTCACTGCCGCCAGGGATCGTCTGGAGTGATCTGATTGGACAGAGGTATGATCACAAAGCGGATAGAAAATTGAAATGTTTTTCTCTGCAACCCCAAAACTTACTTGAAGTAGAAAAAACCAACACTGCACACCTGATATGACTGAGGGCTCTGAGCTCTCTGAATGCTCTTCCTCTTCTTCCTCCTCTTCATCATCTCTGTGTGGAGGAGGCCTGAGTCTCTCCAGATCCAAGAGAGCATCGTTGAGCCTTCTAGCTACATCCGCCCTCTCCCTGGCCAGTTGCTCACACTGGAGCCCCAGAGTCACCTGTACCTCCTCCAACTCTGAGCGGGGCACACACTTTCTCAGCTGCCCCTCCAGCTCTCCCAAACGCTCCTGGAGACGACGGACCTGATCTCCGTCTCCTGCCACTCCTGATGCCCTGCTGTCTGCCAGGGCTGCCTCCAACTCAGCCACTTTGCCACGGAGGCACTTCACTGTTTCTGTCTCGTCTTCTTCACCGTCTTCCTCCCCTTCTTGTTTCGTAGATTCCTTCTGGGCCAAAGCAGCTTGGAGTTTCTCTACTTTCTCTGTCAGCTGTTTGATTGTGTCACTGTCCTGGCTACACTGACCTCCTGCCTCGCCCCGTCTCTTAGCTAGCTCCTCCTCTAGCTCCGTCACCCTTGCTCTCAGCTGCTGGGCCTCTTGGATCAGACCCTCGTCTGCAGCCCCCGACCCCCCTTCAGTCCCACCACCTGCCGCGTCAGTATCCCCTTGACCGCACTCCACAGAAAGTACCCCAAGGCGCATTTGCTCCCTCAGCTCCTCCAGCTCAGACTGGGAGGAGGCGAGCTGCTCCTCCAGCCCCCGCAGCTTCTCCTTCATAGCCTCCACGCTTTCTGCATCCACACCTCCTTCCTGAGACTTTTCATCACCACTGCAGAACAAGACAAAGATCAATCTTTCAAGCAAAAACAATAAAATCTGCAAATTAATCACATCAATGAAAAGGTGAATAAAAATGTGTGTGCATACTAGGGGCCGTTTCCAGATCTAATCAATATTTGGATAATATCCTGACTAAATCAATTATGATTTAGTCTATAGGATCAGAAAATAGATTTCTCTCAGAAAATAGTGAAAAATGCTCATCACAGTTACTCAAAGTTCATGGTGACCTTCTCAAATTGCTGTCCAATTAAAAGTCCAGAAACCCAAAGATATACAAGCATAAAAACAGAGAAAAGTATCAAATGTCCCTATTTGAGAAGGTGAAACTAACAAATGTTAGCTTTTTTTTATGTCATGAATACACATTGCTTGCTCATCCTCCAACATGCTGCAGGAAAATAGAAGTGTTCAGCAGTTTTAAAAATGGCCCCAATAGAGGCAGAAGAAGCAAATACTGCTGAGACTTTGGAACTGATATCAGAATAAAGCTCTGATCTAATACAGTAGTGTTCAAGTGAATGTGATCTGTGATGGCTACACTTCAGTTTGCTAGTCATAAATGTGCTGGAACGTATAAATGAATCAGTCTCACCGCTCCTCTGCCACACTGGAGGTCTCGTCTGAAGCCTGGGCCTGAGACAAGCGCTCCTGAAGGGCTTCAAACTCCTTCCTCAGGGTCTCATACTGAACTATGGGGACAAAGTCCGAGCTGGACGTTTGCATGTCTGTGTCATCCTTCTCAAACATCTCCAGCATCTGTACACAGAATCAAAGTAGAAATAGCTTATGAAGGCTGTCATTTTTCAATAATATGCCTTATACTGTTTGTCAGTCAACACTGAGCATTTTACTGGGAGCTAAAATTTTCTGGAATGTACATAGTGTTTTCAGAGCACACTTGACATTGCTGGTAACAGAATGGGTATTAATATTGGGCTTGTAAGTGGGTGAGTACCATTGACTGCAGGTACTAATTACTTTGAAGAGTACTCCGGTATTTTAGTATTGTACTTCCATAAAGCTGTAGGACATTAGTGCAGAACAGGCCCAGATATCTTGACTTTTAATCTCTGCCGGTCAAGGTCCAAAAACACTGGATACTACATTTCCCATAATGAAACTGGAGTATTGTTTCATTAGATCCTTCCTGTCTGGCAAACTCCCACATCTCCAATTTGTAACAAAGGCTCTCTGTTATAAATGTATAATTTATTTATAAATTACAGTCCATGCAGACGTGTTCCTAATGACATTTTCCCACGTTATTTTCTCAGACAGAGGACAGTCTAAAAAACACTCCTAACTAATATGACTAATAAACTATCAGGCATGTATAAAATTGGTGAAGTTGCCTTCACTATGAGTTATAAAATCTTAGCCTGTTCTCCACCATAAACACCAATCAGCCACAACATTGAAACCACTGACAGGTGAAGTGAATAACACTGATCATCTCGTTACGATGCAGTGTTCAGCTGGGAAACCTTGGGTCCTGGCATTCATGTGGCTGCTACTTTGACACATAGCACCCACTTAAACATTGCTGCAGACCAAGTTCACCCCTTCACGGCAGTGGCCACTTTAAGCAGGATAATGCACCCTGCTGTGGTTTGAGGATCACGACAAAGAGGTCTGAGTTGACTAGGCCTCCAAATACCTCAGATCTCAGTCCAGTCGAGCATCTGTGGGATGTGCTGGAACAAGCCTGATCCATGCAGACCCCACTTTGTAACTTACAGGACTTAAAGGATCTGCTGCTAACGTCTTGGTGCCGGATACCACAGGACATCTTCAGAGTCAACGCCTCAACTGGCCAGCAGCACAAGGGGAACCACCACTGTTTTAGCCAGTTGGTTTTAATGTTGTGGCAGGAGGTTTTGATTCTAGTTTACTTCTGACCTCCACAGACACAATCTGTCTTCGCTCTCATATGAGACCTTAGATTTCCCACTCTTCTTGGCCTGGATTGCTGTTTCTCATGAAATGGTGAATGATTCACAACAGGACAGAATATTTCAAACAAACTTCAGTGCTTTAACCAGCATGACCCAGTTAGTGAAGAATTTCTACAAAATGCCCTGATGTCTGCATCTGGTGATGCTCTATTTATACCACGATGAACAATTCTGCCTTAGTGCATTAGTGTACCAGAGTGCAGCTTCATATCTAAGTGGTCGTGACTAATGCTTGAGTCAGGGACATTAAGCTTCTCTTGAACCAGCATCTTCATCTTCTGTGCGGGAAACATTTAATAATCACTTCACTATCAATTTATCTTCCTTAAATAGGCCGGACATGTCGATTGAATGAGTATCTTGTGTGGCAGCATACATTAGTTGTGCATTTGTATTCTCCTTGACCTTACCTGCACTTTGAGAGCTAGTTCAGAGTTTTGTGAGGTAAGTTCCTCTATTTGTTTGCGCAGCTCAGCAACAGTTCCTGGGTCTGCAGGGGCAGGAGAGGGGTGGGGTGAGTCTGCGTCTCCTTGAGAATTGGCCTCTTCCTGAACAGGGGAGGCTCTGGAGCGCTTGGACAGCAGCTTCTCTAGAGGGAAAGTTCAAGAGCAACAATGACAAAAATAAATCTGTGATGGGATAGACAAACAGGAATGCCCATGTGGAATAGCAGACACATGCATGGAAGTATATGCGTGCTGTCAGACAGGGCCTGGGAAGTGCATGTTCACATAGACTGCATACCAGGGAAGTCCAACATTTCATCCATGTCCTCAGAGTCACTGGCCCCGATACCATGACCTCCCTTTAGCTCCTCAAGCAGCTTGTCTCTCTCTGCCTCTGCCTCCTGTAGACGCTGCTTTAGTTGGGAAATCTACAGTGCAAACACACACACAAACCTGATAAAAATGGTGGTTATAACAAGCAAAGGCATTGTTGTCTCTGATACAGGCATGTACATACAGACCTCTGGTGAACAGATATAGGATTAAATAGAATCATGAAACACTTTGCAGAGACGTGAATGAGAAGGGGCGCCTGCATCGCCTGCAGTACCTCCTCCAAGGCAGAGAGGGCGCTCTGTTGCTGCTGCTCCAAGGCTTTGATCTTCTGAAGCAGACGGCCTCTCTCCAGACGCAGTCGTCGAATCTCCTCAAACACCTCCTCATCCTCTGCCTTGAGATTTATAAACATGATACTAATGACGTCTACTTTTAGGTAACATGAAGGACAAACAATTATAATTAAACAAAAACGACATTTAGAGTCCTAACCGGGGCTGGTTGCTGTGTTTCTGGAGGCTGTGGAGAAGGTGAAGGAGAAGGAGACTGGGGCTCAGGGGATGGGGCAGGTGGAGCAGGACTCTGGTGTGGAGAAGGTGGCAAACCCTGGATCTTTGTGACAGGAAAACAGAAAAAAATAATCTTTGTTAGTCACACGATACTCTTTAGTTCATCTCTGGAGAGGCTGTGAAGGAGGTGATATAAATGAATGTGGTTTTTAAAAAAAAGCACTTTCCATCCACTGAGATGGTTCTCACAATACCTGGAGAGGAGAGCGAGGCGGTGGAGGAGCTTTCCGTTTGCGGGGGGTAGTGCCCCCTTGCACTGATGAGGCGCCTGAGGGGACTTGGGGGGGCTGCGTGGGGGTGGGAGGGGAGGTCACAGACAAGCAGAGGTCAAGCTCAACTTAAAACGGGACAATGGAGGAAGCTGCGAGAAGACAAAGGGCCGACAACAAAGGGGAACAAAAGCCAACTGAAGAGAGCAGCACACAAAAAACAATGACCTCATATTGGAAAACATGCACAATATGATCGGCCAAAGTGGGCCATGATCTCATTTGATGGAGGGAGTGATCCAACACAGAGCTATGCAACATTACCTCCTCGCCTGCGCCCTCAGATGCTACGTATGCAGAGGGAAAGAGACACACAGCGACACACTTTAACCCCTACAGCAATGAGGTTCAGCAAACAGCTAGAGACAGTATATACACTCTGCCTTCCTGTCACCTTTCTAACATGTTGTTTATATGAGTACCGTTCATGTGTCTTGTAGCAAATCCATCACAATCAATGCAATTATAGAATAAAAACTGTGCTCCTGCATCATATGTGCACCAAATTCTCTCCTTCATCTCTTCAAAACCAGTCACACATCTGTTTTTCATATATCGGCAATGTCTTGGTTGGGAGATAAAAGTGGAACAAGCCTTTCGTCTCTCTCTCTCTCTCTCTCTCTTTTTTTTAAATCCCATTTCACAATCACACTCAGCTGTCCTCCTGATCTACTTCTTCCTATTACAGTTGTTTCCTGGGGGAGTACAGACACAGCCAGGATTGGGAGCAGCACAGCCACAAACAGAAGCCGTACACTTGGCCTGATGATGTGTTAGTTGCTGCCACTTCATATTAAAGCTGTCATGAGCTGTTTCATTTATTCCACCGGATTTAACAGAACCAAATAAGCTTGATTTATAATACAACTCTGTTTCTACAAAAGTTGGGACATTGCACACTCTAGGCCTCATACTGTACCTGGAGGCGCTCCATCCTGCAACATCTGCATGATGCGTTGGTTGCCCGTGGTCGTGCTGTAATCCATGGCTTTGTGTCCAAGGGTGTCAACCAGCTGTGTGTTGGCCCCCCCTCTCAGTAGAGCTTCTACAGTCTCGACACTGTCACTCTCACACGCCAGCATCAACGCAGACCTGTGAATCCAAACATAAAACAACATATTGGAATATGCAATATGCTTAAACCTTTAGAGCTCTATTTTCATTTTGTTCAAGGATTCCAAAGATACCAATCAGGCTGTGATTAAGAATGAATTGCAAAAGTTTATGTAACATGGCATGTAAGGATGCAGCCTGAAAAAATGTTGCTCTTTTCACCTCCTTAACCAGGGAGTAATTCTCTAATCATCTTCTCCAAAAAGACATCTAAGGCCAAACTGAAAGCTGTTGGTCCCTGCTGGAGGTCGACTTGACCTGCATCCTTCCTAATCTATCTATTAGAATCTTATCCTGCATCCTGACCCCGGCGACCCCACTGCTGTGAGAATAATCCTGAAAGGTTTTTTTTGGTTCTGGCTTAGCTAAGAAGGCTGTTTCATGCCCCGGCCTGCCTCAGCACAGTTTAACACTCTGTCATTCCAGCTGTCAGAGCTTCAGCTGCAGCTCCGAGAAATGGATGGAGGACAGTCCAGTACTCCTGCTGAGTAGGATGAGTAGAAAATCTCTCTCCAGTACCTTCCCTGGTTGTCTTGTATGTTTGCATTGGCATCTCGACCCAACAGAAAGACGCACAACTCCACTCTGCTCATCTGGGCTGCTAAAATCAAAGGGGTGGCACCGTCCTGACAGAGAGACACTGATTATTTTTACATCATGAAGCAACAACAGAGATATTGGATAATGTTGTCTAATGTACTTGCAAATAAATAGTACAACCCTGATTCCAAAAAAGTTTTGATGCTGTGTAAATATAAACAGAATGCAATCATTTGCAGATGACTGTGTTTACTGACAACAATTTTAAGAAGCTTTCCTAAGCTCATGTAGTAATCTCCTTTATACAATCATGTGTTCACAAAGTGTTGAACCTCTCGCCATCCTAGTTTGTGAACGACTGAGTCTTTCCAGGATGAACCTTTCATCCCCAATCATGATACTATCACCTGTTACCAATGAACCTGTTTACCTGTGGAATGATCCAAACAGGTGTTTTGGATCATTCCACAACTTTCACAGTCTTTTGTTGCTCCTGTCCCAACTTGTTTGAAACATGTTGCTGGCATCAAATTCAGTTATCGCATTCTGTTTTATTTATATTTTATGCAACGTCCAAGCTTTTTTGGAATTTTTTGGAAACTCTTAAACCTACTCCATCCTGGACATCCAGATTGGCTTTAAAGTCCCACAGGGTTTCAGTGCAGGACAAGCAGCCACTGACCGCTAAAGGAAATAATCAGAATCATCACACAATCTATATATCATGTGAGGTACTTGTGCTGTACATCAAACTGGTGTCATATTTTAGTTCAGTAACTCTTACCTGCATGATGAAGCGGTGTCCTACCAATGCTGTCCGTGCAATCTACCGCTAATCTCTCCTGTCAGGGAGAATGAAAATAACAGCAAAAGATAAACCATTGGCAATTAGTGCTGTCTTGAAATTTATGTTTGCATTTTTCTGTTTGGATTTTACAGCCTTTGCGGGTTAATCTGGCTCTGTTGTCATTCTATGTCTTACCTGTAAAAGTCTCTTTAAACACTCTGATTGACCATTTTTGGCTGCGAGGTGAAGGGCACTGAAGCCTGGAATCAGTTATAAACATTCATAAACACTCCATGACACACGTGACTCAACAGCCTTGGCTTCTTAGATAAAACTTTTATTTAATAGGAAAATACCCCACCAGCACCATCGATGACGTTGAGGTCTGCTCCTTGAGAGATGATGACCTCCAGACAGTCTAACCGGCCTCGGGACGCACAGAGGTGCAACCTGCCAGAAGGATGAAGGACAATACATTGTCACAAGTGATTAGAGATGAGAAATGAGAATCATTCTCCATTTGAAATGATTGCTGAGAATTGTCGGCGCCAAATGCTGATTCCACTTATCAGTTTTGATTCAAGAGAAAAGTCAATTACTTTGCTGCAAAAGAAACTACAACACAAATGAGTAGAATTAAAAGCAATATAAACTTACTGCAATGTGTCAAATGAAAACAAGCACTTTTAATAGCCAAATTCCTTCCAGTGACTAAGAAAGGTGGAAATTAGTTGCCCAACTTACGCCGACTTGCCCTCAGCATCCAACTTGGTAGGACAGGCGCCTTTTTTGACGATGAGAGCCGAGACTTTGTCAGGTTCATTCTGCTCCACAGCCTGCAGGAGCCTCTCATCACTCTTACTCCAGTCCTGACTCTGAGGGGGGCAAAGGCAGAGAACAGGTCACCACCCTGAACTGACCTAATGCAAACTGATACCACACTGCATATCTCTTAACATACAAAACAATGCATGACTGGCCAGCAGAAATAAATACAATAGGAGGTGCAACAATCAGTGATGTTGCTAAAAAAAAGTTGCCTCAGCTCATGAAAAGAATATGAGATACCAGTTTTACAAGTTACAGAAATATAAGAATACAAGGAATAAAACTAATCTATTTGCTTCCTATCCCTGTGAACAGTGAACAGAGAGAGAAGATACCTACTGGTAGTGGTAGCAGGCTGAAACAAGGACACAGCCGCTTCATCAGGCTAAAAACAGGCTGCTGAGGATCCATAATGGCTAGCAGGGCATCACACACACACAACTAAATACAGCTCCAGAGCACCAAGCCACCGCCGTGTGTCCACACACACTGCTGCCTGGCTACATAGCAAATCTACACATTTACATCAGACACTGCAGAGAGCTGTCTATAAGTTTCTACCAGATACCCTTTAGAGGTCACAGCAACATCACAGTAGAAATCTACATACCAGAGAATTTATGCTCAAGATCACACCACCAATGAAACTGCCACACAGTAACTCTGACATGCACACAGTATCACTGCTATTTGCTGTCCTCACAACAAAGTCTTCCTGTGCAGTGCTCCCTGTCCGCATCCAAAACGGCGTCCTATCAGCCTGCTTCGGCTCCTAGCAGGGACATAGCCGGTCTGTCCGCTGCACCCCTCACACTGCCACCTCCCTCCTTTCCTCACTGTCCTCCTTTCTCTAACCTAGTAATTTCTCCGTAGCAGGCTGCCTCCTTCTCTCCATTAGCATTTTTTTTTGTCAGGTCCTGCACGGTACCCCCCCTGGCAGCGTCATACTGTAGGTCTGTTTCTCTGCAGTTACAGAGCAGGGCCTTGGTGATGTGAGGACTCAGCAAAAAGAGGAGAAACAGAGCTGGCTCTGTTCTGCCAGTTTGGACGGTCATTTACGAAGCAGAGGGGAACATTAATGAGGCACACAAATGAGCAGGAATGTAAAATAGTCACTCAGGTTAAGGGGAGATGTATGTATGTGGGAAACCCTGGGAGATGTATGCAGGATTTTTATCAATCTACAGTAATTCTCTTATCTGTCCATCTGACAGTTAATAATAAGACAGAAGATAGATCATCAGGATCCAAATGCTCAGACCACATTGTAGAGCCTGGTTACTTCATCTGCTTGTACCAGTGCCTCAGTGTTGCAAGGCTGCATGGTCACTGGCCCTAGTATGCAAATAAACAAGAGGCTACACAAAAAGTAAAATCTTAAAAATACAGCACATCAGGAAACAAGGTTGACCCCCATGTCACGGAGCCCTTGAGAGTAGCATCGGGATGACAGCAGGGAAGTAGGGATCCTGAGTGTGTGTGTGTGTGTGTGTGTGTGTGTGTGTGTGTGTGTGTGTGTGTGTGTGTGTGTGTGTGTGTATGTGTGAATAATTGAAGGCTACCTGAGATCTCTGGTTATAGCAGCAGTCTGAAGACAGCCCTGCTCTCCTGCTGCTGCTCAGTGACACTGAATCCCAGCCACACACACACACACACACACACACACACACACACACACACACACACACACACACACACACAGCAACCTGGGATCTATACAAATGGCTACTTAATGTAGAGCAGCCAAACACTAATAGTAGGTTAAAACACAGCTTGTATAGCTCTAAATAGCTTGTAGGAATAATAAACAGGTGAACTATTCTTACACACACCTGTAGAGCTCCACGTGCTCTTCAACAGATGGCTCTTACCTCATTCTTTTTAAACTTTGCCTTCAGACTCTTCATAATGGTTCGATGGCCTCCGTCTCAACAGGAACACTGAAATGAACAAGATAAATGAAGCAAGTGTTATTGTAAGTCACAGCTTAGTTAGTGTGTCTTAAAGATTTCTTTATTTATTTACCCATGATTCACTTATCAGCAGTGGTCTCAGTAACATTTTAACATACATAAGGAAGGTACCAGGCTAACATAGACACTAATGCAACTATAGAGTGACCTGCAAAAGCATGCAGCCTACCTGTGGAGGACAGTCCTGCTCCAGGTGAATGTTTCCTTTGTCCCATCAGCTGCTCTCAGCTGAATATTGAAGTCACTGCAGCCTGGAGGACAGCAGGAATGTACCCGCCTCTGTCGTAAATCAGCCAATCAGCAATGCGCAAAACGCCGGATCAGCGTTTGATTGGCGGTGATGGATCATATTTTGTGTCTGTCAGGTGCTGAAGTGCAGAGCTGTTAGTTTGTGTTTATCAGACTTCTGTGAACTGAAGAGTAACAGCTTCTCATTTTTGCTTCAGCAGCACCTCCAGCTCCCATTTCATTACAGAGGGTCGTTGGGAAACACGTTCCTTATTTTGGACATTTTTAGCCAATCACTGAAAGGCAAAAGTGAACTCGACCAATGGCAACACTGGAAGAGCAGAACCCGGAAGCTCACACCTTTATGCAGTAATAAAATACAGATGTGAATAAAAAATAAAAATAATAATAAAAAAATACTCAGGTTTAGATCTAACCTAAATATTACTGTACTATTTTGGATGCTTCTAAGCTTATATAATTTATTAAACTGATATTTTACAGGTCCTGACAATTAATCCTTTTAAAAAATATATATATGTTCATCTACATTGCCTTGTTCTTGGTCATGAATACTAACCAATTTTTTATTTTTTATTTTCACAAAGTATGAAGTTAAATGAGACCTGCCTCTGTCATTTCTAAATACTACATGCAATACACACGAGCTACCAAATGAGGGCAGTAAATGCAAGGCAGATTGTTCTTCAACAGCACATAAATTCAACCAAAAGACTCATGATTATATTCAGATTGGATTCATGAAAGAGAAGCTTTGTTGATGTGTGTCAGGTTGCACATGGATGTCTCCTGTCACTGATGCTCTACAGCATGTTTGTGCAGCTTTCAGATTCATAAATGATGCTGTTCAACTGTGAAAGAGCAACAACTGAAAGCGTGAAGTTCAGAGAAAATGTCACATCCATATTTAGCCCTTTATAATGAGGGAGTCTTTTTAAGTCTCTGAATTATTCCACACCGTCTTGTTGTTTCTGTTTGATTCAATTAAATCTTTGGCTCCGGTGCAATAGTGTTTACTTTGCATGAAAAAGCACAATGACTTTGTACATGTCTGTGAGTGTCTGTTTGAGATTATCTCTCACTGTGAGAGATCCTGATTTTCCATTTCTGTTTTCCTCTCCCCTGTGCTCTCCATGTGTCCTCCTCTTGCAGAGTATGACAGCTTGCCTGTCTCTATGTCTCTGATTTTCCATCTCTTGCCCACTTTCAATCTTTTCTTCCACACAGTTCTGGCTCTCAGCCTGGCCACGACGGAAACAAGAATTAAATGTATGCTCAATATGTTCCTGGGTTGTAGGGGGGTTGGAGGAGGTGTTAAGACTGAGCAGATTGTGCAGATGAAAAAGGAGGATGTATAGCTGAGAGGAGGGACAGAAGGAAGATTATTGGTACATTCAAAGATGTGAGAAGAGATGAAAATGCAAAGGTAAAGAAAGGCAGAGAAAGAGCAGGGGGAGGAAGATGGAAGTTACAGACGCACAGGAAAGGTACTGAGAACCAAAAGAAGGTTTTTCTTTAAGATGTGAGAAAAAAAAGATTGTGGTAAGAAGTTATTATCTTATGGGAACAACATCATCATATATTGTGCAAACAAATTATCTTGTACTAAGATCCTCTGTTGTGCCAACAAGATCTGTATCAACGTATTGAATGAATGGATTTATTCCCAGAAGATAAGACCTTTAGCACAACATATTGATCTTGTTCCCACATGATAATGAATGGTTCTCACAATGTATGATCTTGTTCCCATGAGATTTTATTGTTCTGGTAATGTTTTAAAAAATAATCGTTTGGGGGGGGGAACTGATGCAGCAAGAAGGAGACATTAAGCCAGTTTTTAACCCTGGAGAGCTTCTTTTCCACAGAAACAAATTTGACAGGCCTTTATATCGACTGATGTCATGAAATTGATCCTGTCTTCAAGTTGATAGCTTCACCTCTTTAGCTGATTTAAACTAGACTTCAGGGATGTGTGAGATGTTTCCAATGACACACCCTCATAAACACTTTGGGACTTTTTTGTGAGACCCTCCTTTAGGTCTGAAGCCAGAGCTTGGCGAACAGTGCAGACAGACTATAAAGGCAGGCAGGAAGAGGAAGATGTGAAGATCTTGATGGGATACTGTTGACAGTTGTGGCCATGGCAGTGGGGGTGGATTCTCACTCAATGACCTCATCCAGTCTCCCACCCCCGGGAGAAAGTGAGCTCATGAGTGTCGTAAAGAAGGAGGCATTTATGGTCTTTTAACAGACTTAGATGGCCTTACCCACTGTAGCACACAATCCAATTTACCTGCTAGGACCTTGGATAATGGGACATCTGTGAGAGGATGAAACAAGCTCAGAGAGAGGATAAAGGATGAAACAAAAGAAATGAAATACACAACAAGGTGCCGTGCTTTAGTGCATTTGTCATCTGATTTTAGTGATAAGGATTTTTTTTGTTGTTTTTGTGTCTTCTCCTACTTCTGTCTGCTCATGTTGCCCCAGAGGATGATGGGATTCCTCTAAACCCTTTTATGAGGAACCAGACAACAGTTTTGTTCACTCACTTCAGGCTTTTGTAGTTTAAGAAAAAACTGCAAAATAATTCCCCTCCTCTGTGAAGCTAAAACAGGAAAACTCTCCAGTGATGTCATGTGAATAAATAATGCACATCCATGGAGCACATTCATGATCCCCCTCCTCCTCCTCCTCTTCTTCTTCTTCATCATTTGTTTTCCTCATGCAGAGTTGCTGTGATTTTTTTTTTTTTTTTTTGGAGGATGCATGTCTTGTTGCAGCCGCTGTGATGTGCAGATATTTCAGTGAATGAAGGCTCGGCTGACTGTGGAAAGGGAACAGGAGGATATTCCTCTGGGAGTGAAGCACCTCCCCTTTAATCGCTCGGCTGAGTTTGTCTCGGAGCTGCAGTCGCTTCTCTTCACTCGCACATTTTGCCTTCAGTCGTTACAGGCGGATTTCAGTGCTGCTGTTTTTTGTTACAGAAAAGCTGCTGAGGTTTTTTTTTTTTCTTTTTTTTCTGTGCTTTTGTGGAATAAAAAGCGCAATAAGAGGAATGGTTTTGTTGCGTGAAAACATGGAGAAACGCGAAATAAAGCATCCAAAGTGGCTGAAGGACTGAACAGTGTTGGTAAGTCAGTGCGCTCACTGGTTTAAATCCAGTGTTTTGGTGAATGTTTGCAAAGAAAAATAAGCTTATTTTCATCAAGTCGTCTGTGGTAAAACTAAACATGTTGTGTTTTCTGTTGGTGAAATTGCAAAAGAAAAGCAAATAAGGTGATAAAATGGAATCCAACTTTGATTCCTCGTTGCTCTGATATTTCCTTTCAGTCTTTGTCTTCCCTTTCCTTTATCAGCTTGATAATGTTTATGGCTGTGGTGTGAGATGTAATTGCAGTCTTTGGGCAAAGTCCAGATGCCAGACGTTATTGCTCCCTGTGTAAAACAAAAGGAGTGCATAAAGGCCAGCTGTTGGTGTAGTTGAATGTCACATGTGTGCATGCACTTATTGTGTGTCTGTGATCTGGAGAAAGAAGAAGAAGATTAGGACCTGTGGATTATATTGTTTTTTTAATAGGAAAAGAGCTGATTTTGAAAATAATAGTCTGTTGTCTTGTCATGATAAGAAAAACACAAATGCATAGCACAAATTCAAGAGCTGACACAATCTCGACAACTTCCCAGTTTGGTGACAAGTAAAGTCTGTCTATCTATCTATCTATCTATCTATCTATCTATCTATCTATGTCAGTAACCCCCATGTCTGTCCCTGTGTGCCCCCTGCAGCCTCCTGCTCTCACTCCACCACACACACCGGCACGAAGCAGAGCTGCGATGGCCAAGTGGCTGAAAGACTACCTGAGCTTCGGCAGCCGGAAGGTGCCTCCACAGCCGCCCACTCCAGACTACACAGAGAGCGAGATCCTCAAAGCCTACCGACTCCAGAGGGACCTGGACTTCGAGGATCCCTACGAGGACTCAGAGAACAGGTCCAGGGGCGAGTCTGGGACCTCTGACCCCGCAACACCTGTGTATGGGTCTCCCATGAAGACATCCAGTGTGGACATGAAATCTCCTAAACACAGACTGATCAAAGTGGACTCCCAGGAGCTGGGCCGCACCAAGATCCTCCTCAGTGCCATCTCTCTAGAGGACCAACAAGATCCTGTAAGAAGCCTTGGTTTTTCAGTTTTGTGGTGTTCAGAGAAAAAAAGCAGGTGATGAGAAATTTTATATGGTTCCCGGCTTGTGAAGTGGAGGAAGGAAGCGAGAGGGAGGGATGAAGAGAAGTGGTGGTGAAGGATAAAAACACTCTCCCACTTCTCTCTCATCCCGTTTCCATCACTGTGACAGCTTTATTGATCCGACTCTATAAGCAAGTGACTGGTAATGTGTGTCACAGATATGCATTGTTTACATAAATCACATGACGTCCCATGCGCCACATAAATTCGCTATCCAAGATGGAAGGAAGAATTATTGATGGCTTGAGCGGGCCGTTAAGTCGGAGAGGGTCACAGTCCCTTGAGTTTATGTCCTTCCATAAATAATAAATGAGGTTTGGTTTTGCAAGCTGAGAGAGACCCCCCCCCCACATGAGCACATGTTAGGGGCCATATACAGTACGCCGTATGGTGATATGCCAAGGGCCACAGGGAGATATAATTTATACTGTGGTGCTGTTTGTGTCATCAGGGCTGCAGTGCTTTCCTGACTGTGTACTGTGCATGTCGTGCTGCAGGAAACATGCACTACTACAGCAAAGAAAAAAAGCCAAACAGATGTTGAGAGAGAGCGACTGGAGCAGAAGCAAAGGTTTTAATAGGAAACGGTCTTCACATTAATTCATCTCACATATGCTGAGTAAGTTGAGCACTTCAGGGTTTTCATCGCTGCAGTTAAATCCATGACTCCGCTCATGGAAAATGCTACAAGTGCGAAAGTCCTGAAGTGGATTGAAGTAATAGTCTTAACTCGAGTCGATAGCTGCCCCTCTCTACCCCAATCTCTCCTCCCGCTCTCATTAATTTCCCAGGGTCTGTGGGAACATCCGCACTCTAATTACCATTGCAGATTCCTGTGCATTGATAGGTAACCTGTTACAGAATCAACATGGGATTAGAAAGTGATTTTGTGAGGGCGTGTGCATGTCGAGCAGGAATTTGGGAGGCAAGCCTTTGTCAGAGAGAGCGAGAAAGCAGTAGGAAGAGAGCACTTTGCCAAAGGGCGTATGTGTTTCTAGGTATGTGTACATGTGTGTGTGTTTGTGTACATGTTTATGTGTGTGACCATATGGCTGCCTTTGTAGCTGTCAGTGTGCCAGGTGACCACTGTTTTCCTCCTGTGCTTGCAAGGAGGAACAAATGCTCCCAACCAACCAACCTTCTCCCTCTTTACTCTCCAAGACACACATCATCCTCAGACAGGATGATTTGTGACTGCATTGCACATGGCTTAAAAGTAGCAACAAAAGCTGCAATATAGTTCCCTGTTCAAGGGTTTTAAGAGGGTTGCATAGCTGCTAAATATACATAGCATTGGTGATTTTGCACACTAAAAATGCAAATTAGTCTTGATCATACTCCAAAAGCGTTTTGTCTGTAACCAAACATATATTTAATGTGCCATTCAGTGAGGATTTGATTGCTTGTTAAGAGCGCTGCTCTCTCTAACTCAGGCCTTGATGAGGTATTGTCTGTGCAGCACTCCTTCCTTTTTATGATTTGTATACATATTACAGTTTGAATTCTCCTAATTACCACAAAGCATTTGGATCCCAGGGTGCTTTAAGTCAAGTGTTTCATTCAAAAGCGTGATGTTGAGCTTTTACAAAACGCTGATTAGAAAACTGGATGAAAGTCAAACTCTTTATAGTTCATGATTTGAATTCTCTTTTTGCCTCCAACACAAAAAATGCGGGTGACATTTTTCTTCATTGGTGTTTGCTTTGTCCTTTAGGTGGTGCCGTCTGCTCCACTGGCAGGCGACACAGATTATTCAGACCCGTTTGATGCTCGCTTGGACCACAGGTCAGAACCGGATCTCGGACCTGTTCCCTGTGAGAACAACGGCTACATGGAACCGTATGAGGCCCAGAGGGTCATAACAGGTCAGTGGACTTGGACTAGCGGACAGTATTGCTCATCAGTCAGTATCTTATCAATGTGTCAGTGAGTCACATTGTCACCATAGAGGCACAGATTCTTTCCTTTTAACGCTTCCTTCCTTCCTTTGTGTTTCAGTCTTCTTTACTTACTATACTAAGTTTACTACTAAATCACAATCAGATCTTGTATTGCATTGCATTTGCAAGTGCACCAAATCATGAATAAAACATGTAACTATGGCATCAAGTAAACACAATCTGTCAGCAATTTCTTTGATGAACAACTAAGGTGATCAATGGCCTTATCGTTCTTTATCACCCTTCTTTTTCTTTAGAGTGAAGTATTTCTGCCTTTACAGAATAATCTATCCTTATTTCCATATTTTCCGTATTTCCATATTTTTTTCTAAAAGCACTGGTGCTAAATGTAGCATCGCTCAGTAATTCCAGTGTAATGACTCCATTTGTTAATAGACAGCTCTACAGTAGTGTGTTGTGACGGTCCACTCTACTGTGTTTTTCGTTCATCAAAGGCCACATCTATCTCCCGAAATGTCCCTTTATTTTAGAGGTGTCTATCCAGTATCCATCCAGTCTCAGACCCTCCCTCCTCCCTTGTGATTTTTCTCCCACATCATCTAGCTCACATCTATCGTTTTCCATTTGTCTCTCCTCCTATAACATCTCTGTCTGCCCCTTTCCCCCCGCTCTCTCCCTGGTCTGTCCCAGTCATTTAGTGTAAAAGCCTCCCCCCCTCCTCTCTCTCCATTTCTCTATCTCTCTTCATCTCGAGGGCTCTCCCCGGCCCTGAGGGGAGTCTGGCTGTCTCTCTAATCTGTCCTTTAGCGAATTTTATGTCCTTTCCTCTTTCTGGTGTCGCTTGTGCTGCCCTTTTGGTGGTCAAACAAAGTTCCTAATATGAGACTTATAGTAAACGGAGCATCCCTTCCTCTGCCCTTCAAGAAAATCTTTTCTCGCTGCAGTGGGATGAAGCCAATGGAGAGATTAGATTTTCAACAGCGATGGCAGAGAGTTTGGCAAAGCACTGTCACGGCTCTTTCATTGACTTTGAATGGCGCCTGTCACTCCGGGGCTGTCTGTCTGCCTGCTTTTGTCTGTCTGTCTCTCAATCTGTTTTCGCTCATTTAAAAACACAGCAGAGCGGCAAACGACAGATGTGAGATCGGAATAGTAATTATCTCCCACAAAGACTGTCCTGAAAAGACACCTGTGTGCTTTTTAGACCGTTCAGGAAAAAGCATCATCAGTGCTTATAGTTTAAAACACTGGTTTCCATTTCCCTGCTCCTACATGCATCTGTATGTCTAAAAAAAACTCCCCGTCGTCATTCCCCTCAATCTTCAATCTCTGTCACCTTTCTGTCAAATTGCTGTTTTTTTTCCGCCCTGCTTGAATTTCTCATTTTATTTCCTACATGCCGGGTTTTATCTCTCCACCTTCATCTTCTCCATCTCCAGGCTGCCGCTGACACTGCGGGTTCCCAGCGCAGGTAGAGCAGCATTCAGCCCTGCTGTGCTTCTGTCTCAATGACTTAACATCAAACGCTGACAGACACCCCCGCCGCTCCCTCCGCTCACCTCCCTCCCATGTCCTTCTCTCCCATCACCCCTCTCCTCCTCTTATTTCCTCACTGCTTCCTTTTCCTCTTCCCTCGCCTTGCTCCTCCTCCTCTCTCTCTCTCTCTCTCTCACTTCCCCTCCACCCTCTTCTTCATAACCTCAGGGCCTTTCCACAGGGGCCTCCACTTGGTCGCCATGGTGACTAACAGGCGGCCCAATAGCGGCGTCTTGTCGTGTGAAGGTTAAAGTTTTCTCTGCCTTTCACCAGCGAATCCTTCCATTTAGTCCTGTTCCCTTCTCACGTGAGTGCACCTCCCTCGCAGGGCTGCTGGCTGTGTACACAAAAGATGCCTACTCCTTCATTTTTTTTCCCATTTTCTCTTCTTCTGTACCACCTGTTTTTTTAAAGGATGCATTTTTCAGGTCAGCATATCAAAGCGCCATTACTGATTGCTGCTGCTGCTGCGGCTTGGAGGCTCCTATTGATGCATTCAGAAATCAGATTTCATCTTCGTGCTTGCGTCAATAATCTTAAAGCCTTTTATCTCACGGCCATATGCGGCGCCATATAACAGTTGCAGGTGCTGAGAAACATTTCTTGGTGCCCACTGAGAAAGTAATGAAAATGTTAACAAGGGAACATGGATGCTGTTGTGAGCCGTGCTAGATTGCTGCTGGGATTCAGGATGGACAAGAGAAGGGGGGCTGGGTTTGTCTACAGTGTTGCTACTCAGCATCTAGCCCAAGGCCTTGTTAAGCCCCCCTATATGAGATTCTGAGCCCACGGCAAGCTGTGCAAACATCATTTGTCTCTCTTCTCTAATTCTAGTCATGTCAGAGCTCAACAGGCAACACTATTGTGTTTAGGGGAACCTCATCGCTTCTGGCAAATATTATTTCCTAATGTTGCCTGTTTTTCTTGCAGACTAGTTAGACGTGGCACATCCAAGGAAAAAAATGCATGCATGTATGTGTGTGTATGAATTTGTGCTGTTTTGCATATGCAACAGAGCTGCAGCGCGGCCCTGGAGGAGGACGGCTGCGGGGCGGGGTGCAGCTCTACGACACCCCCTACGAAGATGAGCGAGGCCAGCGCCTGTTGCACGGAGAACCTCACGAGGAGAGCAAGGAGAGCAGCAGGCTGCCACAAGATGATGAGAGACCGGCTGATGAGTATGATCAACCCTGGGAATGGAAAAAGGATCACATCTCTAAAGCTTTTGCAGGTAACCGGAAAAGTAACAGTATTCCAACAGTAAAGCCAACAAAACTCAGAGTGGATGAGAGCTTGACAAAGTCCACCTACAAATCATGTTGGCTGTGCAATATATGATTGATAAACAGAAAACTCAAGTCAAGGTTTAGTCTATGGAGCAGCAGAATCATGCTTTCATTTATGTTTAAAATGGTTACATGTATGTTTGTGGGTTTGATGAGACAGCGAACCACAGCATTGTCTAAATCTCTCCTCATACTTTGTTGGTTTAGCTTTTATTTGGCTTCTAGCTGCCAGGCACAATCAATACTTAGTTTTTCAGACTATTTTTTTAGCAAAAATTGAGGTTTTGGCATTTCGATTGGTTATCCAGTGTGCAAGAGAAGCATTTTAACTGAACACCCAGTTTAAAGCCCACATGTTGGCAAACATCCTTTGTACTGAAGTGAAACATTGAATCTCTACCACCTACTGTACAGGCAAGAGCTTCTGGGCGTCGAGCAAAAATCAGAAGGTATCTCTCAAAATCTGCCTCTTTTATCAGAACTGGTTCAACAGAATTAGTGAAAATTATTAAGCCCAGGCTCAAAAAGGGCTGTTTTTAAAGGTCAGAGTCCTCCCAGGAGCACACAGAGAACCCTGCTGCTGATATGACATGGTGAAATACTCATCTAGCTGTCCTGACCTTTAATGTAGTGTCTGCCCCCATCTCCAAAGCATTCTTTCTCAGGATATGGAGAGTGCTGTGACCTTCACTGTCACAGCTCAAATGACACGAATGATCTTTCTCTCTCTCTCTTACATTTAAACACATCCTGGTGACTGTTGATTTCTTTCTTTCTTCTCTCTCACACATGTGTCAGACCACAGTTATAGCTCTGAGATGCTCATTAGAATTGACAGAGACATCGTGTGTGTGTGTGTGTGTGTGTGTGTGTGTGTGTGTGTGTGTGTGTGTGTGCTTGCATGAGAGAGACACAGTAGACACCATAAAGAGAAGGTTGGCAGAGGAGTGAACAGGGAGCAAGGTTCATTTTCTTTCATTATCATCACATTAGCTGCAGTATTTTTTTTTTAAATAATTGGCATAGTGCATGATTATTATTTTTCAAAGTTGCGCTGACGGTGCATGTCACATCCCATCCCATTATGTTTCATCTATTGAACATAATTGGAGGGAGAGAGTGAAGTAGAAGTAAGAGAGGCATAGAGGGAAAGAGAAACAGGAGCAGACTGATAGGTCATTTAGGAGTGGATCAGTGTAAGGCATGCTAGGCCAAGTCAGCTTAATTGAGCTGCATCTCCAAGTCACCAAGGTCAAGGTGATGGGATAATAAATCAACCTTGCCTCATGTGCACTCCCCTCCATTCCCTCTTCCCGTTCTGTGTGTGCTCCCCCTACTCCCCCACCACTTCTCAGTTAATTACATGCCTACATGTGCATGACTGATCCAGTGCTAATAAGAGAGTCATGGTCAGCACACCATTGTCTGAACACACACACAGATATATCCATTCACACCGTGTTCATGCTCAAATCACATTAACCGGAGGAGCAGCGAAGAGACACCGTAACTTATTCGAGAGTGGAGATGATTGCAAAAGGAGGCGCACGACAGTTAATTTAAAAGCCAGGATCACCTCTCACCTACTTAGCACTCATTCCTGCTTTTTCTCTCATTTAGTTCCCCTCTTTGTGCCACATACAGTACGCACTCCTGCAGAGGAGCGCTTACAGCACCATTAGAGAACCCAGTGGAGGAAAACGCTTGTGCGGCTCGAGTTGTCTGACCCCTTGTTTTTTCCATTTGGAGTCAGCACTCTGAGCTGGCGTGCTGTCTGTCTGAGCAGACCAAAGCACTGAAGTGTAAACACACAAACAGTATTTTCCATTCTCACATTTAATCCATATTCCCAGACCCACTCAGCGTTGCTAGGCACGGCCCACATGTGAGGGAGGGGAGAGACTGGGAGGAAGAGGATGGAGCAGAAAAAGAGAGAGAGATGGCAGAGATAGAAAGGAAAAAAAGGGATGAGGAGTAGGTATGAGAGAGAGATGGACAGAGAGAGAAAATGGCTTGAGAGGCTCTAGAGAAAGATAGATGGAGAGAAATGGAAAGGGACTTCCAAGGTTATGGTATGTTTGGTGGCAGCTCAATGGATGTTTGTGGAGGCCCAGTGCTTCAGAGGGGAGGGGCGTTGAGAAGAATTAATGGTCGGGGGCTGTGGCGAGGTGAGGCGAAGGGAGAGGAGGGGGAGTCAGGGCCATTGAGGCGGGGTGCAATCAGTCATCCTCTAACACAGGCACAGTCTCTCACACATATATATACACCAACGCAGCAGCGGTGACAGGGCTGTCCCCACAGCCCTCCCTCCCTGCGAATGTGACACGCTCACTCAGATAACCCGCTACAGGGGGCAAAGGGGGGGGCATCGCAATCTGCCAGCAGCCCCTCATCATCACCTCCACACAGGCACATGGACATGCACACACACATGTGGATTCTTGACTAGGTTTTCTAGCTCTGATTATCTGGCACCTAATTCAAGGGTGAGAGGAGGTTGAGTGTGTTGGCAGAAATAAGTGTGTGGGTGTTGGGGGGATAGGGAGGATTGCAGATGCATATTGTATGTGGATTTGCGTGCATCGCATTCACGCAAGTGCTTCAGAGCAGAATCTCTCTAATTATGATTTTTGCAGCGCCATGCTTAAACGTAATCGCCTGGGTGAATATTGCTATTTTTTGAATAGTATCAAAAATAAGTTTCTACCTCCTCAGCATTTTGCTAATTTTCCATTGGATTTGGAGTCCACTTCAGCCAGCTGTATGAGGATGATCCTGGCACTGCCCGAGGGGTCGGACGTGTTAGGCCCCTCTCAGTCCGGTGGGTTTTAATTACAACGTTAGAAAGCTGTCACCAGTCACCACCATCCAGCTCAAATTACAGCAGTCATTAATTCCTGGAAGTCAATAGACAGTCCGGCAGTGAGATATTGGCCCTGCAGCCATTCACCACCAATTAGTGAGATAATGAAAGGCACAATCTCATTACCTCTCTGATGGCCACACCTAATGAACAGATGAATGGGTGGTGCAGGTATTTGATGTTTTTTAAGTTTTATAGTCCACTACAGGAGCTTTGGGCCATTTGTCGCAGATGATGGTCGTCTAAAGGTGGAGGAGTGGGCACACAATGAGAGAGCCGCAAATCAGCTGCAAATTTGGATGGGGAAGGTGAATGAATAACATTGCCACCCCTGGCAATTACTATTACGGTGCCATTGAGCAGAGCACTTATCCTCCACTTGTTCCAGTGCAGCTGCTCATTAGGCAACAGCAAAAGACGGGGCGCTGTGCAGGGAAGCTGCCGAATGTATGAATGTGGTGCTCTAAAAGCAAGTGGGTGGCAGAAAAGTAGTTGGTTTTTTTATCTTTTCAGACAATATCTTTGCAGCACAAAGCACCATAAGTGGGCAGTAGTTAGTTTAATAGTAAGTATATTTTCATTTTCTGTGGCAATGTATTTACTATACATTGTACATTATGCATTACTTTATTCCAAACAAATAGCTGTTGCTGAAAACATCAGTTCATGTGCATGAGAGATGAATCACAAGTTTTCTTGAACTGTCCTTATAGCTGTGTTACTGGCATGGCTATAGGGATGGACTTGTTCATTTTAAGTCCTCCACTTTGCTCCAGCCTGCAACAACTATTGGTTGGATTTATTCACATTTATACATACAGTACATTCATGATCCCCAGAGGATGAATCCCACTGACATTGGTGATCACCCGGGTTTTCACTGAGTGCCACCGTAAAGTTTTCATTTGTGGTTTTGAGTGAACTGTCTTGACAACTATTGGATGGATTGTCATTAAATTTGGAACAGTCATTCATGTTCCCCTCCCCGAGTTGTAAAAATTTTGTTGATCTTTTCACTACAAATTTTGATTTGTCTCATTTCCCATCAGTCTCAGTTGTACTTTGTGTTTAGAGCTTATTGGCAAATGCTGAAATGTTAGTATGCTAAACTAAGATTCTGAACATGGTAATCTTTAACCATGCTGGACATTTCTATGTAGCCTCATGGAGCCACCAGAATGGCAATCGAATTCAAGAAACTAAAGAAATAAAAGAGATACTTTGAATGAAAGTCATCCAGAGCATTAGATTGCTTTATCCATTCTATTGTAAATAGCACTGATAGCTGGATTCTGAAGGGTGCTTTAATGTGTTAATGCGTACAGAAGAAAAAGTTCAGTTTAGGAAAGCCTACAAAGAAAACTTGACAGATGGTCGGCATGTGTTTATCTGTTGTGTCTGGTTTTCTAGATACGTGTGCTCTGACAAGATAGGACAAGATTTCCTGGGCTATTCTCTGTGTGTGTGTGTGTGTCTGTACTGAAAAGCATGTTTGTGTATGTGTGAGTGCAGAGACAAACGTGAGCAAAAAAAAAAGTGAAAATTAGATTTCCATTTCTGGTGTGATGCTGCTCTGTGGCTGTAAACAGGCCCGGGGGGCATCTGACAAGCCTCTTCATCCATTTACTGACACAGTGAAAGGACTCTTTTGCTCAAGCCTCCTTTTTCTCTGTGTCACATTTCCTCTCTCTTGCCCCTCTCACCATTGCCGCTTTTCTTCCTCCTTCAGCGTGAACCCTCGCTGACATTAATGAAAAGGCATGTCCTCCGTGATTCCCTCTCGCCGACCCAATATGAGAGACGGGGCGGAGAGATGATGGAAGTAGAGTAGGGCAAGAGAAAAGAGGAGCGAGGGAATATGGAAAAAGAGATAATGCCCCACTTACAGGAACATAGGTGAAAGAGGAGGGATGAAGAAATTGGGATGTTCAATACAGAGAGAGAGCAGCGTGAAGCCACAGGGGATGGTTATAATGAACGTCTGGAAAATGGATACACACACAAGATTGGAGCAGATGTATTTTAGAAAAGGAGAACTTGTGCAAATGCGCATGTTTTTTTTTTCTTTCTTCACTGGCATAAGGTGTTAATTGTTTGTCCTTATGGGGGCCATTTTACCCCTGCAGAAGGTCTTTGTGCAGGGAGAAGATGAGACGCCAGGAGTGTTTGAAAAACAGATGTCTTCATTAATGGACCTAATGAAGCTGTTCGATTGTCTTTGTCTACTCCTCCTTTATTACGGGGACACAGAAAACAGCTGGTGTGCTTGAGCTATCCGTCACTCGTGTCGATCTGTCCTAGGAAAACCTAGTCTGGTCGCTCCCTCCCCCTCGGATAATTTTTAATAATTGTTAGCAGGTAGTTGAGGCGCCAGACACATGGGATTTTGGCAGACCACAAATTACTCAATTGCTGTCACCTGTTCCATGGGAGGGGTTAAAATGGGGGGCAGAATTGATGAAAAACACACTGCCTTGTTTTAGCATATGTAATGAATACAGTGCAGCAGATTTTAATCATGAATATACGCTTTGAGCACTGATGAGAGCAGGCCTTTGTCCGTAAACCATTAGTGTGTCTCATGGTCTTGTGTTGGAGAACAAAGCGGAGCACTTACAGCCTTCTATGTTTGACAGATCTACAGGTTCCCATTAGAAGTGAATGGAAGCCAGATGTTCCCTGCAAGTGAATGGGTGGCATGTGTGTGTGTGTGTGTGTTAGCTTTATATTCAGCCTTTTGTTATCAGAATGAGGAGCTCAGGCAATGTGTGTGTGTGTGTGTGTGTTGGTATGTATGTTCAGCCAGTGGAGAAAGCTGCTACTAGTCCAGGTTAGCTTGGTAGAACCTGCAGGTTTAGGAAGGGTTATCTTAAATCAAAGAAAAGTCTATGGTATTAATATAAATGTAATGTGAAAATGGATTTCTTGATATAAATTTGATGTATTCTCGTGGAATGATTCATCCTGTGGCTTAAAGCATCAGTTGTTTACAGTGCAAATCAGACTACATTTGGTGATGTTATCTCGATATTTGAAACTGAATAAGATTTCAGTCCCAGACTTGAGGACCCATTCATCTGCTGGTTTTCATTCTACTCATCTAATTAGGAAGTGATTTACTGCTTAGATGCAGGATGAATGTGGTTAACTACTGTGCAATTATGTCAAATTATTGTGAGTTGATCAAGATAAATGAAAGGGATGAAGCTGCCAGAAACAAATGTGTTGTTTAAAAATGTGCACGTCCAAAGCAAAAAAAAAAAAAAAAAACTTTTAAGATTCAGGAACACCACCAGACAAAATGACTTGTTAAGAGGAACAACAGCCACCCAAACTGGCAAAAGGGGAATCTTGATGGAATTTTCTCCTCTGTCTGTGTAACACCACTACCTGAGCTTATCTGTCGCTCAGATGGCTGAGCACATTTCTGATCTGTAATAAATTGTCTCGGCTGTCTCCATTCTCTCTCTCTCTCTTTCTTGTTACCCTTCACTTGCTTTTGTGAGCATCTCATTTACACCCCTCTCTCTTTCCAGGCGTCTCTCTCAGTTTTGCTTGAGAATTAGAGGTGTGAAATGTGGTTTGGTGGTGAGCGGACAGAAGAAGAAGAAGAGTGTGGCAGTGGTGGTGTCAGGTGTGTGTATCTTTTTGTGTGTGTGTGTGTGTGAACCTGCGTGTTTGCATGCATGCCTCCCATAGAGGGGTGCCAGGCCACACTTTAATCCTGTCTTCGGCGGAGGTGCGGCCCGCTCCAGATGGGGCCATTGTACTGCGCCATGCATCAATAATTCACAGAGAGCCAGAGAAAGTGGCGGAGTGTGTCTGCCTGCTCAATAATTAACCAGCAAGGGTGAGAGGCATGTATGTACAGCCTGGGTCTCTCTCCAAACGCCCATTCAAGTGGCCTTTGATGTCGCGGGCCTGGGGGGTCTTTGGATTTGTCGGCTCATTAAGACGTCACCCCTCTTTTCCTTTTATTTGTTTTGTAATCCGGTTTTGCTGTGAGCAGGAGCTGAATGTACGGTGCGAAAGCGACAAATCGCATAATGTATGTGTGTGTAAGGCTGCAGTAAAGACTGTTACAGTAGATGGCTGCCTGCCACGGTAGATAATGAGCTATTTTCAGTCCTGTCTCACAGTGCACCTTCTGCCGCTCTCCTGCTGAAGGTAGGACAGTCAATGGGGCATTATTTTGCCCCCGTGTTCCTCAACTCCTCAGTCACACTGCTCTGTGTGTGGCAGGGCACAAGAAGTCACGTTGCGTTTGCATTGCATTTCCTGCTTCCTGACAATTTCTTAAAGGAGATTCATTCAGATGACTATAAATAATGCAGCTGCTGACTTCTCCTGTCCTCTCCGTTTCATCTTCTTTACCTCCTTCGGTCTTATTGCACGTGATAAATGACTGTAAATATAGGGGCTGAAACATTAAGACTGTTTTTCCACAAGTGTGCTGAAGCAAGGAGACAGGAGGTAGAGTATACTACTTCTCATCATGACAGGAGGTGTAGTTAAGTACAGTATATTTCATGACACCACATCCCTTTCATTTGTACACACATGCCGCATCACCCACTCTCAACAGGGCTTCCCTTTCTTGCACCTCTTCCACACCTCACTTTCTCTCTTACTCGCACATTAAAATCTTGCACCTGATTTCAGTCTCGCTTCTTAATCATCACCCCTTCTCTCGCACATCTTCCTTTCGTTAACTTTGTTCCAACCCATCTGCTGTTTTCTCACTCTGTCGCTCCCTTTTTCTCTCACCTCCTCCCTGCTCCCCTCCCCTCTATTAGAAATGAGGGAGTTGTCGGAGTTGCCCTGGCCTGCCCCAGTGGGTCAGCTGGAGGAGGAGCCCCCCGTCAGAGAGCAAGGTGACCTCCCACCCTGAACACGACCCTCCCCCCCCCTACCGTGCCACCCTGACTCACCCCAAACACGAACATATGCATTCACTCTGACCTTCATGACCCAAGCTGTTGTCCTACAATCTGCTCTACCTCCATTCTAAACCTCCAGTGGCCTGCATCTGCACCACCTGCATCTATCTATGCCTGTTGCGGTTGTTGGGTTGTCAGCTTTTTTGGGGGGTTTAAAGCACTCCTTTCTTCCCATATTCCACTCTTGCATCAACCATGCATGAAAAGCTCCCTAAATTAGGATGTCTGCCTTGTTCGTGTCAGGGTATTTAGTAGTGCTGTGGTAGACTTAATATTTAATTACAAGTTCTGTAGATTGAATTGCAAATAAAAAAAGACACAAAAGGGGTAAATAACACTTCAGTCTGCACATGTAATTTGCTCCAGAATAGAATCAGCATAGTCAACATCAAGTAATGTGCAGTGCAGTGTACTGGAAGACGAAGACGTGCATGCCAGACAGGGAAGACGCCAACTTTTCTGGCTCTATCTGCCCTTGGGTTTTCATAAAAATATTGATGATAGTAACTGTGATGATGCTGATAGTTTTGCAGTCGGTCAGACCAGGACCTGCTGTCCTCTAGTTTGACCTGTCCATGAGAGGTCCCTCTGCTGCATGCATGGTTTTGCAATAGCCGGATGTCTGATGTTTACCCAAGTCTGGCTGTGAGGTTTAATCCCTTTTGATCATAGCACTGTCTAAATACTGTGACTCACTTTTTCTGTTCCCCGTCTGCCAACAGTGCAGTTTGATGGCGCAGAGTGGGACCGCTCCTCGTCACCCACGGAGCGGTTGCGTCCTCCGGGGCCCAGGTCCAGCCCGCTGGCAGGAGGGGGGATGAAGTTTCGGATGCCGCAGGAAGGCCTCTCCATGGTGGGGGAGAGAGTGGACCCCACGTTGCCTCTTGAGAAGCAGGTGTATGTATGAAGTCTCTTAAACCCAGAGGAGCTACATGAAAACATTGCTGCATGTCAGGGTAGAGGCCACACTCCACTTCAAGTTTAATCAGATTAAGAGGCTTACATGCTTTGGTATTAAGTGACTTTTGATAGTTAATCATTGAGTGTCTCAGTTACCATTAATTTAATTACCTTGAACATAATATAGGATTAAAAATTTTCCTGTCTATAGCAGTAATAACACTGGTCATACAGAAACATCAGTTGCCATTAAATTGTACCCACGATGCTGTGCAAGATTGAATACTTGCACATGGGGAAATCAAAGTGTAGTGGAGAGTAATACTTAGCATTATTCGAAGTTATAATGTTTACATAAATCAAATAAACCTAAACTATGCAATTTTTGTGCATATAAATACAATTAGCAAATGCTATTGATCTTTGTAAGCTGTAAATGTCTCTGCATGGCTGTCTCAAACATACATTTATCATACGTTGCTATTGAAGTCATTTTGAATATTTGAGGGAGAACAGGGTTATACAGCCCACAAATTAAGCCAAAAATCCATTTTATTGCACCACTTTGATCTATTAAGGGGCGTGGATGCATTAAAACGAAATGGTTATGTGTTTCGGCTAAGCAGCACTCATCCGAGCTTACAGAATTGCGAAAGGTTAGAATGAGAACTAATTAAGTCAGAACATTAAAAACACACATTTACTTTGGTCTTGTAATTTCAGACATCATTGGTGTTATTTATGTGCCGTTTCCGTGCACATAAAGGGCCGTTTTACTAATGAAATCCAGGCACACGACACCCCTTAAGCACACATGCACATGCGCACACACGCAACACACACACACACAGTGTTGTACTCACAAACACATACATGTGCACAGATTCACTTGAGGATGGTAGTTGATTATTATGCCCCATTACTCCCTGATGATCTCTAATGAGGTTTCCTTTAGCTTTGCTTTAAACAGAAACGGCATCACTGTCAACCTGTAGCATTCAGTACACCTGGCCAAACAATGCCCAAGAAAATCTCATATTATGGCAGAAATTATTTTACTTACTGGTTGTATTGGTCCTTAACAGTTTTGTAATTTATTATATTGTCTTTATTGTGGTGTTTAGCCACTAGAGGCATGGCTCTGTGGATAAAAAATGTCGGTCTGTCTGTTGCACTGTGGGTTGGTTGGTCCACTTGGATCCAGACTGAAATATCTTAATTACTGGATGGATTGTTGTGACATTTTGTAGGCAATCTAATCACTCCTAATGACTCTGATGATCCCTTCACTTTTCATCTAGTGCCACAATAACCAGCAAAAATTTGAATTTGTCCAATACTTATTAAATACTAGATACCTGTCTAACTAATGACATTCCCATCAGCCTCAGTTGCACTTTGTTTTTAGTGTTAATGTAGTGTAGTGTTAATTTTTAGTATGTTTACATGCTGATCTAAGATTGTAAGCTTCACAGAGCTGCTAGCACGACTACAGACTCAGTATATTCTTACAACAGTTGTTTTTAGTATAATGTTCAAGACCAGCAGCAGTGTGTCCCAGTGCAAATGTGAGAACGCACTCCTTTATGGTGTTGAAGGCCATTACCAACAATTTACTGCTGTGAAAATAGAGGCCAGAGGGGCCATTTGTCATTTGAAATTGCATGGTTGAGACTTTTTCTTTTAATCTTAAATATTAATCTTTAGAAGCATTCATACCACTAATGATTACCTCTACACCCGTATCATCATTGCACCATTGATTGTTGTTGCACATTGGAGGGTTCATCTTGAGATGTATCGCTATAATTATCAACTTTTGGAATCAGCTGAATTAGTTTCTTTGCCAGTGTCAACATCCAGCAGCAAAAGGTGTAAGTTGGAATCAGACTTACCACTTTATATCTCATTGTGTGTGTGTTTTGTCTGTCAGATGGTACCACGGTTCCCTGTCGCGTTCGGAGGCAGAGACGCTGCTAACGCTGTGTAAAGAGTGTAGTTACCTGGTGAGGAACAGTCAGACCAACCGCTCTGACTACTCCCTGTCTTTACGGTAAGACTCGGGCTTACACATCCGCACACTAAAAAGTGAAGAAAGCACCTGTGCACCTTCATTCTCTGCTAAACAGCTTTACAATTTCATTGCACACTCCTCATTTTTTCCACCGCCTTACTGAGGAGTGTGTGCAAAGTGTATGTGAAGCCACCTGACTAGCGATCTGATATTGCAGTCTCCACACCTCTCCATCTGTCTCTCCCTCCTCCCTCTCCCTCCCTCCCCTCCATCATCACCCCCACTCAAGATCACTGCCGCACTGATTCCTCTCCCGATACTCATTTGCAGGGCACAATACTGCTTATCTGGTCAAATCTCTTTCCCTTGTAATTACTACCATGATCCATCGTCCGGGCCTCTCGCCGCTCTCCCATCATCCCTCTGTCCTCACCCCATCCTTGGCCCCTCTCTGTGGCCTCCCTCTTTGGCCCCAGTGGGCCTTCTAAGTGGTAATCAGGCAGGTAGAGCACACTTCAGTGCACACATCATCCTACCCATAATCGCTAATGAATATGAATTACCTTCTGTGGGCCACACAAGAAGGGAATCAGGGAGTGAAGGAGAAGGGGGGGGGGATGCAGGAGTGTCACTGTGTTGTGCTGACATATAAACAAGCTCATGCATTACTCATTTACATGAGTGGAGTGGGTTTGACACGCACACACACATTTGCTTAAGCAACAAGGTCACTACTGGCACCGGTTCCCCAGCTGGCACACGTGGGTTTTGGAAGAAGGAATGTCTCTTATGAACCTACAAAATCAATCAACCTTGTGTTATTTCAGTTGTTTTGAAGGTGGAACTGTCCTTCATTCAGATGATATGGTTAAAGCATTAGCTTGCTTGTTTTGTCAGATCATTTGTGTTTCATGATCCCTTGGATTTTATTGTAGCGATGCTGCTCTATTCCCACATATCAGCAACTACTTTGGTGAACACAATATGATCATAAAAGATGATGATATCTAAACTGGAATTTTCCTTTAACTCTCCAGAATGTGTAATTTTCCATCATGGCTAGATTGGGAAAAAAACAGTAGGTTGGTCTTTATCAGTGTGTTGTGTCTGGTTTGCTGGTTGTAAGATACTGACACTACTTTCATGAGGTCAACACACCCTTCAGTAAGGACAACTTATATCTATGTGCTTTTTGTCATTTAGGCGTTGGTTGGAACAAGTGAACCACACCCACTGCATTTTAAGATTACACAGAAATGTGGACAATGGGAGGAATGACGAAGGTTGTGTAATGAGGACAAAACGAAGAGCCGCTCCAAAGTGAGTCAGACAGACCTGCCAGATTTAAACCAACATGAATATTTATGAAAGAGCACTGGTGTCTTCTAATGTAGCACAAGATACAAAGAGTCCACAAAACAAACAGGACTGGATGAAAGCATCCTGTCAACTCTGAGCGCTGACGTGATGAAGCATCAGCGCTCAGGAGGGATGATCATAAACTGCCTGTTGTTTGGCTGTTTGTAGTCAAAGCGAGTGTTTTTGGTTTCACTGCTCTTCAAAATTTAATTTGGTTTACTAGAACAATGACAATTATGGTGACCGTTTCGGCCCTTGTCTTTCCCTCTGCTTCTATAATTAGATGTACATCATGACTGGCTGGCTCGCTCTTAAAGGGGAAATCCTGTCCTGGCTGCTTGACATTTAAAGGGAAGGAATCCGTGCGCTTCTCTCGGCAAAGCCACTTTCACAGTCCAGCGTTCTTCTTCTCTCTTGCTCTCTCTTGGCTTTTTCATTCCTTCCATGTGCCATTAAACCACTCGTTCATCCGTCATAATGTCCTTTTCTTCCTAATTCGTGACACAGTGTTAAATCTTGGTTAGAATCACGTCCTCAAAGTGCAGGAAAAAGACATGGATATAAATCCAGGCTGTCATTTCCACTGTCATTATGTGACAAAATGTGTGGAAGGCCGCATGGTGTTTTATGTGCCCCACATTTCATGTCATCCTTCTTCTCTCCCCTACACTTCAATCTCACTTTCACGTTGAATCTCTCTCGCTCTCCTTCTCCTTCTGTCTCCTTCCCTCTCTCAATCCATTCTTCTTGTTTTTTCCTCACAGGAGCTGCCAGGGTTTCATGCACATGAAGTTCACCCAGTGTAAAGATGGCAAATATGTGCTGGGACAGAACAGCCCTCCGTTTGACACCATCCCAGAAGTCATCCACTTCTACACCACACACAAGCTCCCGATCCGAGGGGCCGAGCATCTGTCCCTGCTGTTCCCCGTGCTGGTGCAGACACTCTGACTGACCCTGACGCTCTTCCTGGACCTCTGGGATTTCATTGTGATCGGACACATAAAACTTGAATGTTTGACGGGATCTTCCCAGCGGAGTGCCAGCACTCTCTCTCTTCTCGTTCGACTGGAATACTTTTGATGATTCAACACACCAAGGGCTAATGCCCTCACCCACCACTGCTGTTGTACCTGTGCCAAGTGTCTCTAACATCCGGGGGATCGATTCACATGAAATGCAATACCTGAACTTTAGACCACCTTTGCTGTAACTCCTCTCTCTCATCTTCTTGCCGAACCAAGGGGGCAGACTTCAGGACATCTTGTTTCCTTGTTCCATTTCTGACTGAAATGCAGAGGAATTTAGCCAAGCTGTAGCTTGTACTGATGCCCCACGTTACAGAAGACCTGCAGAAGATTTAGATTTAATTACTGCTGTTCCACAAAGAAACACCTCATTGAAACTGGTAAAAAATATTGCTGTTGTTAGTGAAAACCTCACATATAACGCTGATTTTTCATGTTTATACCAGAATCAATAAAATACATTGTACTGTATAAGATGAGAAACCTTTTTCATCCTCAGGCTTGGGAGACTCTTTTGTAAATGCTGGAAAATTCTCATTTTCCATCAAACAACAAAATGCTATTTTCAAAGATTTCAGGTTTCTACCAACAGCAGTGATATTTCAGATGCTTTTCTACACAAAGCCACGCCTGTTAATTTTCATCCAGTCTGTTCTGCACTATCATGCTGCTCTACGTTGAGGATTTGCTTGACACATCTCCATGTTACTTGTTGATGTTCCTCGTAAGCAACAGAGAAGCTGTGTTGTATTGCTACTTGTGTTGACTTTGCTGACCTGTATCTCCTCTCGATTGCCTACGTTGCATTTGGTAGACAATGCTGTGTTTGTAAAAAAGCAATCTGTCACTGCTGCCATTGTCTTTTCACTGACTTGAAGCGAAGCTTGGAAGCTGAGGAGCTGCAGCTTCTTCCAGGCAACATCTGAAGCAAAGAGATGATAATCAGGAAACGCTGAACACTCTCAAACAAACTCTCAAACTTTGCGACTGTTGGCCACGTCCTCACACTTCCTACATATTTTCGGCTGGCCAAGTCATTACATGCTGGTTGGTGAGTTGCATTTGAGTTAAATGCTTGCCATCTGGAATGGGTTCCCATGTCTGCTGCCTGGTTGCAGCATCATGTGGCAAGAACTGATTTCAGAGGAGAGCCAGCTTCTACCAAACACATTTATGACCATTGGAAATGACAAATGGAAGAATTATTTAAGTCTTTATTTCTTCATCCAAAAGTCTATATTTACTGGGTTGTATTAATTGTTATTATTATGGGCATTTTCTGTCACTATTAAACGGGATGACGGGATGTATAATTTATCTTCTGTGTAAAAGCATCTGTATTCAAAGGGTTTCTAAAGAGTGTTGACTCTATGTTGTAGATCTTTATGTAGATCAGTGGTTCCCAACCTGGGGGCTGGAACCCTCTCAGGGGGTTTGGAGATGAATCGTGGCAGGAAATAATGAAAAGCTAAATGCTGCAGCACAAAATCCTGTTTATTTGAAGACTTCTGTCTGTTGTTTTTTGAGAAATAACTTAATAACATAATAACATATTATTTACCTCTTTAGGCTTCTAAAAATTAATCAGCAATAATTAGAGAAGGAGAAATTACTGCTCACAACTTGTAAACATGCAACTTGTGAGTGGTTACAACATGTTATTATGGGGTCACCTGCAGTTATGGTTAGGAACCACTAATATAGATGGAAAATCCTTTTGGTCTTGTGTTTGATTTAAGAAGAAAACACTTCCAAAATATTCCGATTAAGAGTGTAGCTGGTCAGATTTTATACAATAGACTCATTTGCAACGCAGAAAAAAAGGAAAAGAAGCACAAAGGACTTGGCAAGATTGCGTGCTTCACACCCTCAAACGCACACACATTTGCTTTCCTTCATCCATTAACAGCAGGGCTGGGAGGGAGAGGGTGAGGGCTGGGGGTGAGGTGTGGCTGAGGAGGGGTGAGGCAGCACTCATTATTTGGGCTGTGCTGCAGTGAAAAGCACTGGGATTGCTTTCATTACTGAGCCAAATGAAATAGCAGAGGCTGATTACCCGCGTGACGGAGAGAGGAGATGAGCTGGATCGTTCTCTATTGGGGAGAAAGAGTGAAGGAAGAGAAAAAAAAAGCGGGGTAGGAGGGAAATGAGGGAAGGGGGAGCGAGGGAGGAGGGAGACGCTGCCTGGCTGTACTTCCCCAACACGACTCCAAACAAGTGTGTGTGTGCATGCGTGGGTGTTTGTGAGTGTAAGTGAGAGAGACTGTGACATGGAGGGGGGGCTGTTATAGTCCCATTTTTCAAACAAGGCTCCCTGGGGAGGGATATGAATAATAATAACGACAGTGGCAATGCAGCATGCAAAAATCAAACAAATATCACACTCACATTTCTCTGGCTTTTGTATAGCTCTTACCTTGTCTCTGCTTTTTTCAGTATTAATAGCCAATTTCAAGTAGACTGCAGATTCCCAGTATAAAGCCATATTTTTGTGAGCACATTTTTATGTAGGTTGGAACAAATGGCGCCGTCCTCGCAGCATTATACCACGATTCTGGTGTGTGTAAATTGTAAAAAAGTGTGTGTGCAGCTGTCATTTCCAAATCAGAATGTGTGTAATGTCAGATCTGGGGGGTGTCAACGATTATACAGTGTCGGCAGCTGTTAATCCATCAGACAGGCTTGGAGGAATGAACACCTGTGACCACCACAGAGCCAGGGAACATGTTAGGAAAGCACGTAACATGCACACACATGCATGGCCATAGAAGAGTCATGTTCAGTAGGGAGATGCCTTTTTCCAGAGAGGTCATTTTGACATGTCACAGTGTTAAAAGCATAGGTGTAAATAGTCAAATGAATGAGGACTGAAAAAGGACTTTTAACCATTCTCTTCTAGAAACACAAATAAGTTACTTAGGGAAGAGAATAAAATTGCCATTGAAAAGGAACCCACTGATATTAAATAGTTACTATGAAAACAAAATTACTGCCATTTTGCCTCAAGCCTCTTTAAAAGAAGACAATTTAATCTCAAGAGACTGTCCGAGGTTAAAGGTTGAGTAAGATTTAAACAAAGTCATTGGAATTAAGTTAAAGTTCATTTAAAGGGTCAATATCCTAAATCCTTAACTGACAAAGACGTTTTGACTTCATATTAAAATAAGTGCTGTTAAAGGAGTAATCCACCAATTTAGTACTACAAAGTTGGGGGACTTGTGAGAGACATATTTCAAAAACCAAAAACAAAATAAAAGGCAGAGGCAGAGAGATCCTCACTTTTATTTATGAATGAATGGGTCACGCTTCAGAAATTTCATTACATGCCCAAACACACACACAACCGTTTTCACAGGTTGACTAGCACTCCTCCTGAGTAAACTGGGCTTCATGTATAAAATTGGTGCAGTGCCCCTTTAATATTGCCCTCTAAAGTTGCTATACTGCACAGCATTTAAATACTCATGTTGGCCTTTAAAGGTCCTGAATCAGCACTTTATGAGAGCTATGAGCAATGGGGTCCTACATGAACACACAATTTTTGCCAAAGATGGAACAGTTTTCTTTGCATGAGAGGTTTTGTCTTGTGTATTTTTGGATTGTTTGCTTATGTTGCAAGACTTTCAGTCAAATCAAAACACACCCACACACTCCTGATAAAGCAGACTGGCTGAGTTATCGAGTGTTACACTCTTGATATGGAGTATCTGAGGATGTCTTTGCTGAAATTTAACTTTGATTGTTGCTTATTTAGTCACAAGAATTTAATGTCGGAGGGAAATATAGGTTGTCAGAAGCTTTAACTCTTACATGAGATGCACACTTCAAGTCTACCATGGGTGTCTCCGGCTCCGCACAACGCACCAACCTGGCTGTTTGCGTGCACAGAGGCAGGGAATCAGCCAGCTGTGCACACACGCTCAAAGCCACAAGTGAGGAACGGGACACACATGTCAGACTAAAAGGCCGCCGTCCTCCCTCTCACTTATCCCTTATTCCAGACATGCTAATCCCTGCAGTTGTGGCAGGCAGGCGTGGAGGAGATAGATTGGAGGTCAGTGTGAGCAGGTGTGCGCATGCCGTCAGGCCCTGCCAGAAGACTGCAATCAGAGAAGGTTTGGAGAGAAAGCAGCTGCTGTTTGGGGGGATTTGGGGAGAGGGGGTTGTTGAAGGGAATCATTTGGAAGAGATTGCTTATCCACTCCTGCCATCTATCTGTTATGATGGCATTGAAAGGCTGGTTACCGAGACTGAGGAATATAATATTTATACAACCTTTATTTAATCAGGTAGTCAACATTTATTCCGCAAGAGAGACGTCAGTAGAAATAGAGATCAGACACATAACAAAACACACCAGTCGCACACAAACACAAATAGCATCAAAAACGATCACACACATCTCTGAAAAGGGTAGAAGCATACTTTATTCTGATATAAACAAACATATTTATCTAAATGCAGACATCCAAGATCACTTTCATGCTATTAAACATTGGCTGAAACAATCAGTAGTGAAAAAAACTTAATTGAAAACATTGTTTTTGCAATTGGTTAATCATTTAGGTCATTTAAAAAGCAATTTGGCTGCTGGTTCTCTCTTTGCTGCTTTTTTCTGTTTTTGTATCTTCATAAAAAAAAAGAGGCAATTTGAAAATTTCACCTTGGGCTCTGGGAAATTGGGACGCGCATTTTTTTTCACTGTTTTTGAAAAAATAACTGCGAGATTAATCGATAATGAAAATAAATACTTGCAACCCTGCAAGGCACACATGAGACTCGTATATGATCAGATGTCCCAGACATGGATGTTTTTTGTTGAGATCAAAAGACTGAGCTGAGATGTTACAATGACTGTCAGGCGAAAATGTTCTTTTATATTACTGTATTCCTTCTACAACTCAACTGGAGTCTACTTGATCAGCGCTAGACAGGAGATTTAATGGCAGTGGGGTGTTGAGGGAGATGCTGGGAGGAGTGTCTGTCCACCAATCCAAGTCTCTGCCAGCTCCTTCAGATATCATCCTACGGAGCGACCTTTGCCTTCGCTCCCACAGCTGCTCTCTGGATAAAGCCCTCTGATCCCTGAGAGCTTATCACCAAAGTCTGCCTGGTCTTCACTCTCTTTGTTGCACATGTAATTACACCGTATTGAATCGGAGAGCTGTGGAGGTGAAGGTAGGAGAGGAGAATCATCGCACACCAGATGAAGTGCGTGTCTCCTTTAGTGAGAGGCCTGTAGCTCAGCTGTGGAGGAGAGAATGGCTTCAGCTGGGGGGGGCTCCCTGCGTGAACGGCCGCCTCAAATGGGACCCCTCGCCGCTCTCCGCCTGGCCCCACTCCACCTCCGAGCTGCTTCAAAAAGGGAGTTCAGAATGACAGAAGTGTTTCATACTGGCACATTCAGCGGCTCGGACCAGATGGAGTCTTTGTTCTTGCTCTCAAACGCACACGGATGCACACACATACACGTCTGTCTGCACAAAAAACGTGACACATGCAAATGCACACACACACACACACACACACGCATGCACTCTTCCTCACCACAGTTTAAAGCCAGGATCACGATGACAGGGGGTGGTGTGATTCTCTTGTCCTCTGTCGTGTTCACATTAGTCATATGCAAATAGGCATTGTGCACAGAGAATGACACAAATCCACCATGTCTAAATCCTCAAAGAAGACTGGCGACGGCTATTTAGTTAACATGATTTATTAAGGTGTCTGACCCATTTAGCACATGCAGCCATTAAATGGTGTTTGTTTCAGGTGTTTGGAGAAATGGATTCTGTCAGAGCTGGAATTAGAGGACATGAAGCAGGCGGAAATGAAAAAGAATTTATGAATGTGCACTGCATATTCTCGAGCTGTGTCTTTTTGACAAAGATTGAAGGAAAGGACCAACGAGGAAACTGAGCCGTCTGGCGAGTCTGATTGGGATGTGCAATATTTTGTCTTTCAGCTACATCTTCATTGCGTGACTCACTTATTATTTTCAGTATTTAAAGGTGTTTTTTTGGTCAATTATTTCTGTGATGCACCTCTCCAACTTCCATGTGTCGAGTCTGATTGAACAGGAAGATTCTTATCAGTCACACATTTGAAAAGTGTCACTCGATGTTAAATATTCAGCTCAGCAGTGTTGGATGGAAATTAAGTAGTGTTCAGTTTTGCAAATGTAATCTCCATTACCATCAGGAAATTTGAGGGGGATATACAACTGAACTTTTAAATACTTTGAGTGTAAGACTTTAGTGCACTCCCTTATTGTTTTGAACTGGACCTTTTTGGTTGGATTCTTCCTAATTTCAACTTAATCTTTCCAAGACTTGTTGAAGACTTGTTGAACAGCAGTCCACTTTGATGATACTGGAAGGTTTTTTTCCAAACACAAAATTATCAGGGTCTTTTCTATTATCTTTCTAGGGAATCCATTCCATGTCATTAAGTTTTTGATAAGACAAAGTGTTTGAATCAAATGATAAGGAGGTTTTTTTTGGCTGGAGACAGAATAAGAGTTTGAAATTTCAAGGTGTAACACTTGATTGTCTAATTGATACCACTCAGCTGACACATCTGGTCTCAATTAGCTGTTGATTCCAGACACCTCTAACTTCTGATGATTGCATGAAGTCAAACTGAAAGCTTGAATTTTCAACAAAGCCTCTGTTCTTTTTGGAGTAAGTCTCATGCATGTTTTGTATGTCAGTGTATCATTCTGTATTTTATTCATTTGTGTGAGGTTCATTCTTTGAAATCTGATTTTCTGACAACAAAGAAAATTTGATCAAACTAAATGTGATGAGGACTTGTATCTGGATAATGATGGATGGAAAAGGGGAAAGTTGGACAGGACGTTTGAGGATTAGGAAAAGGAACAGAAAGAGAGAAAGATTCACTGACTCCAAATGACGCTACACAGCCCAACATTTTGCTGTTTTCTAATGTTCCAGATGGCATAAGGCCACGATCATCCCCGGCTAATTCAGGAAAGAGAGTGTTCAAACATTTCTGACAGGAAGCAGTCGGTGACCTTTAAGCTGGAAATGCCTGGCTGGTATTGCGTCCTTGCTGTCTTTTTTCATCAGATCTGGAGGTGCGGAGCAGAGACACATCCTTTAGCTGAGGTGAGTATGAAATGCCAGTCTGTCAGCTCCTGTCTGGTCTGTGCTGTGCAATGTGGTATGAACAACAAACTCCGTTGCAATCGGCTCAAGTAAAAGTAACCTTCACTGCTACAGGTTTGTTGGGGGAAAAAAACAAACACATGAATTGAATGTCTTTAGTTATCAGAATCTAAAAAACAAACTTATATCCACTTGAGGTATCAGGTCATTTCTTATAATTCTTAACACTGGCGACTAAACCCTTATTCTAAATGTGTGTGATGTCACTCTTAAAAGATAAATTCAACACGATGTCTCAAGAAAACATTCAACAAAACCTCTTCCAGTTTTGTTTTCTGATTCATTGAACATACTAGATGACTGGCGTTAGTCACACTACCAGAGAATTTATACAATGACGGGACATATTTCACAATGACAGGAAGCTCTTCAAAGTGAGATTCATACCGTCCACCTCTCATGACTTAAAAGCTGACCTCACTGAGCTGGAAACCCTTGGATGAAATAAATATCAAAAGTTTCTCTGCATTATTCATCATTGACTGACCCGAGTCTGCCTGTGAATGGGAAACAGAGAGCATCAATCAGCTTCCCAATAGGCTATTAGATGAGTGCAGCAGGTTAAATCGCATGACATTTCTCTTCTCCTCCCTGAATATAAAATGATCAACTGACAAATTAGAGCATTTGCACATTAATATATGTATGACTGAAGATTTCGTGTGAACCCTGACTGCAACAGACACATATGAGAAAACATCTACCGTCCATATGGTGCCAAAGATCCTACATCCTGTATATGTACCTTCAGAATTTATGCAGAGGGGGGTTGGAAGCAGGGAACTCATTGATTTAATATAAAAACATGACACGAAAAAATCTCATAAAAGGGAATAGGATTTTATTTTATTTGCTATATAATGGTATCAGGCACTGCACCACCCTAGGCAGAAATGTTATTTACAGTCTACCGCCATTAAATAATTCACATCCGACACTCCTATTCACTAGTGGTTAGTTGTCATGTGAGTGGTTTCTAGATGTGCTGATGAAAAGCAAAAATGTCCGTGAGTGTAGCTATTAGCCACACTGATGTAGCTCACAGTGCAGCTGGTGCTGACAAAGTAGAGCCAATGAAAGATGAGTCAGTATTGGTGATGGACACAGTATAGAAGCTGAAGCCTACTGATTTAAGCAAAAGCATTGCTCTTGTAACACCAGGAAAATCTTTACGCTCTCGCCCACTAGTGGTGGCAAGAATCTAATAATAGCAATGTTTTCTCTCCATTTTTTTCTCTCCGTCAGTGTTGTCCGGCATGTAATGAGCATCACAGCCTCATGAGGCCGCCAGTCTGACAAATTAACTTTGGCCTTGTTTTCTCTCACAGTGCATCTCAAAGAATAACAAAATCAATAATAACATCCTAGTACCATAATGGTTTTTAATGCACACAAACTATACCAATATAATTATACTAATAGTATTAAGATGGCAAATGTTTTCACAGAAAATAAACAAGTTTACCAAGTCAAGTTGTGATGGAAAATGCAGGTGTTTTAAGAGTATTTCCATGTAGCACGTGTAAAAAAGTGCCCCAAATTCATCTTTTCTGCTTATATTGACAAAATGTAAAAAACAAATACATTGACAGACATGACACTAATAAAGTTAATTGAACTCTGTTGTTGCTTGAAGCACTAGTTACAGACATGAATCAAGCCAGGAGATTTAATTTGGGGCTTGGTTTATTCCATGAACGTGTCCTATTGTATTTCATAGTTTTGAGCATTAATTATTGTGTGAGACAAACACAACATATCAGTTATGCTGGTGTTGTGAATAGAATTGTTTTAAATAGTGGCTTTAGATGATTTTGATTGTACTCTAATCTGCATTCATGTGGTTCCAACTGAATATATTTACTTCATCTTATCCATGCTACACCAGCCATAGTGCATAAACAAAAAGTGGCTGATAGCAGGGCTATGTCAGTTCTGTGTCTACTTCTGTGTGACTGTAAGGCCTCGTTTAGTTGCTTTCACTCAGAACTTGCTGAGAGACGGCAGCGCCCCTGCCTTCACGAGCACAGCCGAGAGCAGGTCTGCAGGCCCAGTGGGATGAGACACAGCAGTGGCTGAGGGATCTCCGTGCTTGTTGTCAGAGTTCATAGGTGTGGGAACCTTCGCTCTATTCAGTGTGGACTTGCCAGCTCCGCTGCCCCCTCCTCCACCCAAACTGGTCTTGCTGTTCTCTGCTGTGGGGATGACAGTGCCCAGGTGGGGGTTGCCCACTGTAGTTGTCCCAGTGGACTCCATGCTGCTCAGACAGCAGCACAGCAGCCGGAAGAAAGCCGCCCTCATCTCCCTGCTGGACAGAGTGTATATCAGAGGGTTGAGGGCAGAGTTGAGCACAGCCAGGGCGATGAACCAGTCCACCTGGTAGAGCACAGGGCACTTATCTGGGCTGCAGCCGACATCCAGCAGCAGCAGGAGGAAGAGGGGCGTCCAGCACATGACAAACACTCCAAGAACGATAACCACCGTCCTCAGCAGGGCCAGCGAGCGCTCCGAAGGCCGGCTGCTCACCCTGCGGCCGCTAGAGGTCACCAGGCGGTAGATCCTGATGTAGAGGATGATGATGGCCATCAACAGGATGCTGAACACGCTGATGCAGAAGGCCACGTAACTCTTAGCGTAGAGCGGCAGCACTGTGGAGCAGGAGGCCATGTTGTTCAGGCAGTTCCAGCCCAGGCTGGGCAAGGCACTGAGCAGTACTGACACAAGCCAGCAGGCTGCCAGCAGTCCTAGAAGTCTCCCCCGACCTGCTGTCTCACAGGGACGCAAACGCACCATAGTCATGTGCCTCTCAATTCCAATGGCCAGAAGGCTGAACGTGGATGCGCTGAGGGCCACAAACATGCTCCCCTCTCTGGCCAGCCACTGCACTGGTGTCAGGAAGAAGGTGTTGCGTCCAGAGGTGAAGATGTTAACCATGTAGGCCACGCCGGCCAGCAGGTCTGACAGCGCCAGGTTTCCAATGAGGAAGTACATACGGCTGTGGAAGCGCTTGTTCCTCCAGAGAGCGAGCAGGACCGTGATGTTCTCCAGAACAATCAGCACGCAGATGAGGAGCAGCACGACCATCTTACAGGCCCCGCTGCTGCGAGGCCGGTCCCACTTCCCAGAGTGGTTGTAGTGATTGACTATGACAGTGTTCATCCCTTCCTCCAGTATGTTCCCCATACTGCCTGCCCTTTCTGGCCTTCCTCGGTCACACAGCAGGGGGCGCCACAGCACTGGACACAACAGAGGGAGGCGAGGCTGCTCAACCTGGCAGGGTCGCAGCTGGCATTTTAGAGCCTCTTGAAGGACCTGCCAATCAAATGCAGTTGAGAAATAACAATTACTTTTCAAAATACAACACTTTAAGTCAGAAAAGTTATAATCAACAACAGTTTGGTTAATTTAAGAAAGAAAAAAATCTCCAAGAGGACTCTAAGGAAGGAAAGCAATTATTATGTAGAAACATCAAAAATAGCGAATTGAACATAAAAACAAAAAAGTTTCATGTTAGAATTGCCTACTTAATATCACTGAATTTAACCAGGAAAGTGTATTAGTGAGATTAAAAAAAATCTCTCTCACAAAAGTGCATAGAAATTACATTAAATCAATATAAATAAATATAAAATATAGACTTATAAAGAAATCTATAAAATTACAGAAGAGGAACATGTGGATCAGAACATTTAAAGCTTTTTCTTTATCGCCCCCTTTAATAGCAGCAACTTGAACAAACAGCTGTGCCAGTTTACTGCTCTTCATAAATCCCATGCCGTAAATTTAAGCCTATTACTTCTCACTAAATACATTCGTAGTGAAAGTACTGTCATATTTACTGCTTGTAAATAAACATCAACGTACAAGGTCACAACAGAATCTTGAAATCATGCCTGAGGCTGCATGTAATCCTAAAGTTGGATGAACAGGTTTTCCTCACAATTAAACTCAATCATGTCGATCCAGGATTAATACACACTGAAAAAGAAGTAATATAAATACAATCATATTGAGGCTATTCTCTTTTGTCAAAGTAAAACTGGACAAGATTTTAGTTGGAACACGAATCCCACTCACGGAGGTCTGAGCAACTTTCCTGTTTTGGAAAAGTCGCCAAAGTTAAATAGAGGAATCATTTGGAAACATTACGCAGTATTCAACACAAAAAAGAAGAGTTGCTCTATTAATCTTCAACACAACAACGTGAACTTATTATCATTACCATACCTTTTGGAGTAGCTGGTCTCATCTGAACATCCCGGTGCTGTGGTGGAGAATCTGGACTCTGGAAACTATTTTTCTCTCATGCGTAACGATGCTCTGGTACTAAAGAAGTGATTGCCAGAGATGGTTTTTCTCCGACGTGAAGTCAAAAGTCCATATGTTGTCCCTGCCCTCATAAAAGTTTCCAATCACTTCAGTATTTTCCTCCAAACATCCACTTGGTGCTGCGTCCTGAGCTCCTCTCCACAGTGCGCCTCTCTCCAGCTCTCCAGCTCTCAGCCCTCCCAGCCTGGGGGAGGGGGGGCGGGGTCTCCCCTCACCTCTCCATTTAGTTTTCCCCATTAATTATGAGTCAGGAAAGGGTCAAAGCCACGTGCCAGAGGCTTAAATGTTGTACAGATGTGTCACTTATATTTATAACCCATTTTTTCATTTTCAAACAAGCAGCCGGTTTGATTGATTTTGTTCAACTTTCAGTGCAGAGAGTTTTGTTTTCCACGAGCAGCTGACTGTTTCCAACAAGAACACCTAATTTGTCTGTCATAAAATTGCTGTACTTACGTGTCCCAACACATGTTACAGTTTTTTTGCCTCAAGGCCTTGTTATGCTCCCTGAAGTTGTGTCATTCTCTGATAGACAGCCTCCTACGTCCACTGTCCTGCTTTGGTTGCGCCGGTTGTTTTAGAGCACAGGAAAAGCAAACTCCAGATTCTGTTGTCCCATCTCTATGCCAAACAGTTATAAAGAACACAAACTGACATGTTTATTTGCCCTTCTGTGGAATCCGTCCCCTCCACTGACAGGCCAAGAAGCTGCAACCCGTTTTACATCTATGATTTGATGACTCATTGTTTTTTCATGTTCAAATAAAAGATGACTGGGTCCCTTCGCTCCTTCAGAGTGTGAGATAGGTCAGACCTCTCCCATTGTAGCCAACATGACTGGATGGGAAGAGAGGAGTCACACTTTTCTTCTCCTTTTATGCACTTTCGTAGTGTTATTTTGAAAAATTCTGTCACAGATGAGGACAAGAAAAAGACAAGAGTCTGGGAGGCTCTGTATATAGGGTTGGGGTCATTAGTTCAGAGGCATTCAGAGACGCCACAAGTGTAATTTTCAGTCATTGCGGAAAGATCTAGATGAGCAGAAACAGGACAAAGACACCTTTAATTTTGCCGAACATGTAACAACAAAAGCACAGGTAGAAGTTGCCGTTTCCCTGTGGATACAAATCAGGCTTTTCCTGCTACAGCTTGGTCCGTGTCTGACCTGCTGACACCTCCTCTTCACCTCTGCTAATCTCTGGCCCTCTCTGAGCTGGCTTTGCATTGTGTTTAAAAAACAGAGCACACATTCCCATCGAATTCCCAAAAGCCGTTATTCCAACCACTGAACCGCTGGATGGTGCAATGGGTGGAAAGTGAGGGGTTGGGGGATGTTGCTTCTCATTGACTGTTTATGCTATGCTTTTTATTACAGTTTTCCTAGATGATGGTCACTGACTTTAGGTACAACGGTTTCACATTTAGCAAAAGCAGCTCCAGAAAGGCTGAGCGAAGGTTTAAGAGGATAGGAAGAAGAGCAGGAGAGAAATGATGCTTGAATTCAGAGGGTCAATTGTTGGTACATGGTTGGATCATTTGTTCCTACATTCTTTTATTTTGGTACATCAGTATTTTCTATGCAACTACGAGTGGAATCTCAGAACATTTACTTAAGTATTTGCGTTCTTCCATTATATACTACTTTGTACTTCTGTCCTGCATCTATTTAGTAGCTTTATTTACTCTGCAGATTTTACACCAATAGATTTGACATACAAAGCAAACAGTTGTGGTATATCAAGATGCTGATTAAACAGCATGATTGTTACACAGGATTGCCTTTGGCTGCTCACAATAAAAGGTTGCTTTAAAATGTGTAGTTTTATCACACAATACAAAGCCACAGACGTCACAAGTTTGGAGTGAGCCTTTTTTGGAGTGAGTTTGGACTGCTGACAGCAGGAAGGTCCAACAGAGCTGCTGCCCATGATTTGAATGTTCATTTTACTACCATAAGCCGTCTCCAATGTCATTTCTGAGAAGTTGGCTTAAAAATACAACCGATGTGTGTAACCAAATCAGCCCAGGACATCCACATCTAGCTTCTTCACCTGTAAGATCGTCTGAGACCAGATACCTGGACAACTGATGCAACAGTTGATTTGCAAAACCAAAGAATTTCTGTACAAACTGTCAGAAACTTTCTCAAAGAAGCTCATCTACCTGCTTGTCATCCTCACCAGGGTCTTGACCCGACTGCAGTTTGTCGTCATAACCGACTCGAGTGGGCAAACGCTTACCTTTGATGGTGTCTGGCACATTTTTAGAAGTGTTGTCTTCTTGGATGAATCCCAGTTTTCACTGTACTGGACAGATGGCAGACAGCGTGCATGGTGTCATGTGGGCGAGCGGTTTGCTAATGTCAGCGATGTGAACAGTGGTGGTGGTGGGGTTATTGTATGAGCAGGCATAAGCTATGTCCAGCAAACAGACATGTATTTTACAGATGGCAATTTGAACGCGTAGACAATGAGATCCTGAGGCCCATTGTTGTGCCATTCATCCACCGCCATCGCCTCATGTCCACGGATCTGTTCACAATTCCTGGAAGCTGAAAACTTTCCAGTAGTTGCTTGGCCAGCATACTCCCCACCAGACATGTCACCCATTTAACATGTTTGGGATGACCTGGATTGACATGTTCCAGTTCCTGCCAATATCCAGAAACAGCAAACAGCCGTTGAAGAGGAGAGGACCGACATCCCGTAATCAACAACTTGATCAAATCTATGCAAAGCAGATGTAAATGGTGATCACATCAGACACTGACTGGTTTTCTGCACATTTTAGAGTGACCGTTTATTATGAGCAGCCCAGGACACACCAAGCTGTTTAATCATCATGTGCTCACTGACAAAAGCCTTTTGTGTCCACAGAAAATGTCTTAGATCTTTAACTTCAATTAGTGAAAAAAGGAGCAAAAACAAAAGGTTTTTTTTTGGTTGAGTGTAGCACAGAATCATCTGAGGTTATGAGGGGGCTACTGTGTTTTCCTTCCTTCTTTTCTCATTGCTGAACTGTCCATCCCTTGTGTTTTTTGGTTTTGTGTTCTTTGTTTTCACTGGATCTAATAGACTAAAATAGGATAGAACAGGCAAGAAATTGAGACTGTGATGGATGACTGAACGGGCTAACGGAGACCGACGGTGTAACAAATGTTGATAAAGAGAAGGGGAGATGGAATAAGAGCTGAAAGTTTTTCTTATTCTCTCTCTCGCTCTCTCAGTCCCTGTGGTATTGCTGATTGTGAGAGGGTACAGGCAGTCTGGCCCTCTTGCACATGTCAGCCCAGGCATTGCAGATTAATGAATGACCCCCAGAGCTGTTGACTTTACCCTGAGCAGCAAGAGATGTACGGACGCTCTGACAACCCATTTATAACCATATCAAAACACCCCAAAGGCCTTGGCTCTGTGTTGTTGCAAGCTGGATACAGACTTCCTGGATGTTTGGTGCTGTGGTGCAAAGAGGAAATGTAGCTACAGGTCACCAGATCATGAAAAAACAGCCTTGTTGCCAAGTCCTGTAAAAGTTTGTGTAATGGTGATGCTGTTGCGTGCATGTTCCTGCATCTTTGTGCGTGCGTGTGCAGCAGCATTATGAGTCAGGGCACGCTGACGTGGGCTCACATGGTGAGTTAGATGGTTGGGAATGTAAAGTGTAGTGGGAACGAAGGAGGAGCAGCAGCGGTGGAAAAGGAAGGCCTCTTGGGCCATCACCCCACTGACATGATCTCCTGCAGTTTACCCACACCCACTGAAAAGTCTTTTACAGGAATTAGACAAGAATGTTTACTCAGTGCTACAAGCTCCAACAGTACACTATTTTAATATGACATAGATATACAGTAGATATATAATACGTACATGTTGCGGAAATAGTCATTTTAACAGTATTACCCAATATTTTATATTGACGAAAGATGACTAGTTTATGAACCTGATGATTAAATATCAACTGGCACACCTCATCTTTGTCTAAGTCTTGATGCTGGTGGTGTTGGGCATCTCACCATGGGGGAGTATTGCTCAATGATTCAGAGGAACTGGAACATGCCAAGGATTGTAGATATTTGTTGTCAGAGATATTCAGTTGTTTTTAGAGCGCCTAAAATTGCAAGTAGAGCGCCTGGTGTTACAGAAGAAGACAAGTGGGAAAAAACACATCAACAACATTTAATGAGATTGGATCCTGCATACACAGGACAAAAACAGAGAGAGAAAATAGCTTTTGTATTGGATGCTTCGAACCAAAAGAAAGGCAAAGCAAAATAAGGTGTGTGCACAGATTAAGGCTAAGCTTCATTTGAATAGATCATCAAAATTCTATTATATTTTTGACTGATCATCGTGACACTGATTCATCTGTTATTATATATCTCAACTTGTTAACCCACATAAAATTAAATACACACTATTGTACATTTATTCTGCTGGATTATCCAATCATTAGAACATATAGCAGTTGAAGTTTAGTCTTAATTATGGCCACATCAATTAAATTGGCCTGTTTTGCAGGAAACAAAATAACATACATGATAATCTGCTGTACAGCTCAGTGCTGTTGAGTACAGCAGGACAATCTGGATCCAGATCTGTTCACGGCTTAACTGTTCACTCAATTTAATTAAAATGTGTGACATGTTGAGATATCATGGCAGCTATGAAGACAAACATTAAGGACAAAAACATTCTTTACAAGAGTTAATGAATCCCTCTTTCTACACTTCCCACTTTTATTGTTTGTCACACTATGAACAGATCTAGTATTCCTGTATTGCATTCTTTGCTATATAAATTAAATTATATTATTTCTGAATTGTAATCTCAGCAGGATTTTCCAACAAAAGAAACAACTGTCCAAATCCTGCTAAGCTTAGAGTAGTGCAACATTATCTGAATCTTAAGATGGCATATTTTCTTGCACGCAATAAGGGTTAGGTCTCTGTTGGAGGTTGTGAGTAGGGCTCTGACGGCTGATAGTGTATCTGGAGTAATGGAGCTGCTGGTGGGTTATCAGTGGAGGTCTTAGGTCTCTGAGGGCACAAGGTGACTGCTTGTCTGAGAAACAGCCATGCTGGTTCTTTTAGATAACCTTTTTATCTGCATCCAGCTCAAAATAGCTACATCAAAGGGTGCACAGATGGATGGATAGAATGGATGGATAGGGGACAGATGGATGCAGCTTCAGTACACCCAACCTTTTGACGATAATTTGGAAATGATCAGAAATCAGAGACATCACTCACGTTACAATATTTGAGAATTTAAAATACCAACATTTAGGTGTTTCAAGATTTGTAGTAAAAGCTTTGGATTTCAAAAGACATCTAAGTGCTTGTGAACATGGTGCCATATCTGAACTATTCATCATGGCTCCCTCATCTTTAAAATGTCACCACGTCTGTTCTCACATGATCGCTCTGGAACTTCCTGAGCAAAGATCTTTATGGCGTTATTTTCTTTACAATACGGGGCCTTAAACACGAAATAGACTTCAAGCCCTTGCTTTGCCAAAATCTGTTAAAAATAACTTTGACCTCAGTCATGGAAACAATCATGCCAGATTTTCTCAGAACTGCTTCTCTGATGTCTGGGAAAGCTTGTGTGGGATTCCTGTGTGTGTGTGTGTGTGTGTGTGTGTGTGTGAGAAAGCAAATGAGTGTCTGCAGAAAATGAGTTGACCATGGGCATGGTGCATGTCTATGCCCGTTCCCTCGTGTGTGTTTCTGTTATCGTCTGTCCTTCACACCAGAACTGTGAGTCTCTGTTCACTAAACGCAAGCATCAAGGGGTCGAGCGTCACACAGAGCAGAAAACATGCATTCTTTACATGCAGGAATTATGCATCCTATTTTGGGATGTTTGTATGTCTTGGCTGGCTTTGTCTGTCTGCTGTTCTTTAAGAAAGGGTCAAAGGTACATTTCCCTTCAGACGAGGACGAATGGACACGCAGTCCAGTATGTGCTCCACACATGTTCTGCTGACCCCCAGTCATATACCATGTACCACCCCCAACACCCACCTCAGCATCGATCTCTTCAAGTCCCCCCACCCCCTTGCCCCTGCCTCAACCCCACACCCTCAGCTCTCCAAATAAATGCAGCAGGAGCCTGAGAAAGAAGTAACCCACTGACAGAAACAGACCAGACTCTAAATGGCATCGGTACAGATTTAGAATCACTTGAACCTTTCGAAAACAAGCTCATGTACTTTTTTATATCCCTTAGTGACTTTACCGTATGAAGTCAGAGTTTTATAGTAATTATCAGCACAACGTTAGCCTACATTACATGGCATTTATTTACTTGATGCTTTTATCCGAAGTGCGTTCAATCATAATACAACCCAAGTAAATAGTAAGCCCAATAGTGTGCCCAACCGTAACCACAACATTTCTGAAGTGCGGTTTTGTATGGATTAAACCAACAACATATAATGATTTGGTGAGCGATTAGTTTTAGTTGAGTATTGAGTTGACTGGCTGCTGCCTGTAGCTTCATATTTATACTGAAAGCATGAGAGAGGTACAGATCATCATAAAAGCAAATAAATGCATTAGTATTTAAAGTAAAGTGTAAACTATTCCTTCAGTAGCAGTATGACTGTTTCTTTCTCTCAGGATGCTTACATGAACAAAAAAATTCAAGTTAACTCGATAGACATCCAAATAGATCCTGCAGTTGGAATTTTCACTGATAGATTTCTCACCATTGTGAATATAATGTTCTTTTGTTATGTGACTCTTTACTTACCAACATTTCCCAGGTCAGCAGGATATCATAAGGAGCTGTATTCCTACAGGGCATCAATACATAACCAAGTCTTCATACCAAGAAATTGAATGCATGGAAAACATTGTAAGGGTCACAAATGTGAGATGTTTTCAGATAAACACAGTGAAACCTTTTTAATATTCTGAGTGGGAGGGTTGGAGTATGTGGGCATATCCATGTGTGCATTCGAAGTCCAGAGGTATTTTCCCAGCATGTGACCCTGCCATTGTGGCTGTGTGAAATGAATGATGTATGTTTGTGAATGAATTACTGTGTGAATGGCAATCAGTCACAGCCGGGCTAACAGCCTCTCACGCTGACAGTGGGCTCTGTGGCCTGTGTGACGCGGCGATGCTCCACATAAAGAAAGGCTCGATAGAGATCTGCAGAGGTAGTAAAGGCTAGCACGGTGACCGCTCAACCAGCAACAACAGTAAGACAGGCCGGCCATCAGACACGGCCATCCTAAAGCTCCCTGGCTCCAGGGACACGCTGGACAAAATAAAGGCTAAAAACACACACTTCACATCTCATTAGACAGGGCCAGTGTGACAGCCAGGCTCAAAACAGGTCAACTCCACCAAGTAAACCTGACAAATGTATCATCGATGAATGAGTGAAAAAAGGTGGACCTGCTTAAGGTGAAGTAATAAGTCTCTTTAATGTGCACGAAGTAAAGCTAACCCTGCTGATAACTTTTTGTATAATGTATGCTGTAGGTTTTCTAGTCAAGGTCTTTATCACACCTCTGGTCTCCAAAGCCTCATGTTTTAACATCCACCAGTTGTCAGCATTTCCTGGAATTGTAATTCCACATTCTTGGGAACATGTTGTACATAATAGCAGTGTTGGGGGAAAAAACAAATATATTTACTCAGGTGCTTAACTTAAATCAACTTTTGAGATACTTAACTTGAACATTTCCTTTAAAGGCTTATACTTTACACTTCACCAGATTTGAAGGTGTAATATTGTACTTTGTAATTTACTGCATTTGTCAGTTGTAGTCGCAGTTACTTTCCAGATGGATGTTTTATGTACAAAAGTGGTCATCTTATGAAAAGTAGTTTTAAAATGAAGTTCACTTCACTTTTAACTAAAATGCTGCTTATGTGGAAATACATCAATAATAATAATGAATTAATATCTACAGTAATGGAAGATGTATCCCACCACACTGTATTATTAGAAAAAGTATTATCAGAAAAAAGACTGATTTACTCTGCCCCATTTCATGGCTGTACTGTTATATGTTACAACATATTATTGGATTATTACTGAAGAATTAACTTGTTAGCAGTATTTTATTGGTGCAGTTTTAATCTCTGTGCACAGATTTTGGTGAGGCTCTGGGCATCTGTGTGGCATATGTAGCTGCAGTTTATCTACGGAGTCACACACACAACCTCACTCACACACACCCGAGTCCCTGGTCTGCAGTGTTGCGGTCCACCTGTGTTTATAAGTCTAACACATGATGGTCCAGCACATTGCTGACATCACAGCAGTCTCCTTCACCTCCCACCCAGCCAAAACCAGTCATCCCACATTTGTCCACCTTTCCCTGTCGGTGTGCCGTAGCAGCTCCGGTGGTGCCGAGCAGCCGGAGGGGGTCCAACAGCAGCATGCTTCGATGGTGGACGAGAAAGGGTGACTGTGATGGTCATGGGTTGTTTATTGATGGAGTGTGAAGTGAACAAGGCCAAGGAGAGAGGGGTGGAGGAGGTGGACGGGGTTACATGGAGGGAACGTGGTGTGAAAATAAACGAAGAGGGCTGCAAACAGTGGAGCCAACAATGGTGTGTCAGATCCAGGTCTGTCGAAGGTTTATGTGCCCTCTGTATAAACACTGAAGAATTGTCTGCTTTCTGAGATCATCCTTTCCAACAGTTTGGCCTTTGGGTTGGACCACCACAAATATAACAAATATCTCCACATCTTTCCGACAGAGCTAAAGTAAACCTTACATATGCACACACACACACACACACACACACACACACACACACACACACACACACACACACACACACACACACACACACACACACACACACACTGCTACAACCTTGCCCTCGCCTTGGACCTCTGGACTCTGTTCCCTGGAGTCGAAACCAAAACAATCAAACCACTAACACAGGAAAGTGAACATATGTCTCCAGCACATCCATCACCTTTACCACTACCAGTGCCTAAAAACTATTCTGGCACACACATTTCTTAAACATGGTCCAGGTTCCAGATATTATCTTGGCAAATGAGATCTTGTGCCTTTAGGTATGTGCTTGGCTTTGGCACATATACTTCAACTTCATCCTGTTATACTGTGACATTCCCCAGCACTGTTTGGATCTACACCACCAGGCTAAGGTACTCCTCATTATAAGGATTTATCAAGATGGGGAGAACAAAAACATATCGAAACTTGTATTTACAAAGAGTTTAGGGCTTAATGTTTTCTCTGCCGCTCTCACCCTGATGGATTGTTTTCCATGGATGCAGCCCAAAAGATAAAGACGTGACCTCTCAGTGGACTGCCACTTCTACGAGAAGGCACTCGCTCACTTGGCATTCTTGCTGCCTTGGAAGGTTTCAGTTCAAATATAGCCTTAGAGGGTGGAAAGAAACATTGCGGAAAAATAACATTACTATTGTTGAAAATCGAAAATTGAAGGAGGCACAGCCTGCAGAGGTTGATTTTCTTACACTGAGCTTGTGTGAATTAAGATTTATTATTAAAGCCTGGCACAGTAATGAACACAAAAAGATTTTTAATTCAAAAACATGATTTAGTTTCTTATGTATTTACTGCAATTGTTGCAATACACTTTCGAAATGCAATTTGGCCTCATGAATATATGAGATGAAACAAGAGTTATTAGGAAATCAACAGTCGCAGAGCATATGAACAACATGCACAAGTTCCAGCAAGTTCCAGCTCTGGATCATATGATTTATATGATCCAGAGTCTTTACAACCAGTGACCGTTGACTGGTGATGTAATATTTCAAACAGCCCATATCCACTCTCAGCCCATTTGATTGTGTGGAGGTAGAAGGGAGCTGGTCATGATGGCGGGTTAACTGTGGATTCAAACAGTGGACTGGTTGTGCGCTGTATCTATGGCACATGTGTGTACACACGGCAGTGAGTCCTGGGGGTGAAAGGCCTATGTGTCTGGGCGTCACTGACTTAATGACACCACTTACTGGCCTAATTCACACTCAGGTTCTTGTGCATATTTGAAAAAAACAACATGCGAGGAAATCCCTCCAACAGAGAATCGGTTGTGTCAGTCAGATTGGAGGTGAGCACTTTTAGGTTTCATGTTTGACCTTCTTTGATGCTTCCTCCAGGGTCAAAATAGATTTCTGTTTACCCTTTTATCCAACAGACATCATTTGGCATGTTTTCCCATCGCCAACTTGAAAAGTGACACCTTTCAAAAATGGAATATTTTTCAACCCAGCTTTCCTCTGGAGCTGCACATGAAGTGAATTGGGGCCAAAAATGGTAAATCTAAGGAAAGGAGTGGTTTGGCCAGAGAGTCACAAACGAGAGAGGGCGATACGGGGGTTGGAGGGTGGAGAGAGACTAAAACAGGACAGGGCAGAGTCACACACATCTTTCCACTCCTGTGTTTTTATTTGAGCTCATTGCCCCTCACAGGAAATGCCCTCAACTGTTTCCATGAAAAGTTCTTCTTCTTCTATGGTAAAAGTCAAGCAGACTATTAATAAGACAAGTGAACAGAACAGTCAAGAGATGGCGACACACGTTTCCTGTTGTTACTTTTACTTACGATTCCCATTATCTGTTGCGAAACTGCAGACTGTGGTTGTCATTACTATAATTAACAAATGATTAATTTTCTGCAATAGCTGAGGAAAAACAAACAAAACAATGCAATGTTTTTCCCCCAACTTTACTTCTAAGTGTAACCACTTTTCCTGTAACTGTATGACAAACACCGAATTGCGCTTAGATAACTGTGGTGTGACATTGTTTTGCCATGAAACAACTTGTACTCATGATTCAGATCCTGTTCTCCACACACCCCGGCTCAGCTAGGCATCTGATATTAACTGTGGTGAGTTCAAACGCCTCGCAGTACAATACACGGAAACAAAAGTCTCCTGAGTCTCATGATATCACCTCTGAAGGCAACCATCGGTGCAGCCTGAGTTATTGGGCACCATAAAGCACAGCACTCGCAGGCTTGGTTCCTCTTGTGTGACAATCCTTGTCAGTGCATCGCCCCACAAACATGTCATTAGCTGTCTCCTTTAGATAACACGTGGGACACTCAGAGACCTCTCTGGCCAATTCCTTTGTATTGTCACATTTGCCACTCCGCTGCTTGTCTTGCAAAGACAATTTCATCCTCTTTATGTGTGATGTTTGTGAGGCTAAGAAGCAATTTGAAATAAAACATGAAAGCGGAGGGGGGGACTTCTCTGTCAAGGCAACAGCGGCCCAGGGGATGCACGCCGTCGGCTGCACGGCCTCCTGTGTTTTGCTGTCTCTTTCAGTGTGTTGGTTTAGTGGGGAATCTGAACAGAAGCCCTAAATCCCAGTTAATCTGTCACAGCGCTGGGAGAACTGGGCACTCCACAGCCACGCTATCTGATCATCAGCTTTGTACTGGTCTGCTCCCGGCAGCCCCTCCGAGACACAAACATCCTGTTTAGAGAGGGGGTGGGAGAGAAAGGGAGAGAAAGACAAATAACAGTGTAAATCATCGGTAAGTGAACAAGGAAGGGCACTGACTGCAATGTCTGTGGAAAATATGCTATGAAGGACTCTCAGGTGTTTGTCCCAGTAGTGTCTGTTCGCTCGACATTATGCAACTACGTTTCTGTTGATGCAGAAGATACAAATTGCAGACAGAGTTGTACTGAGTCATATTAGCATGCATGCAGAAACCTGAGAGCAAACAGAGCAGCCAGCAGACTGAAAATCAGTCCAATTATGACTCCACTGTACTGCCCATAATCTCTTATCCCATCTGAGCCAAACAGACACAAAGCACATGCAGATGGAAATAAGGAATGCTCTCAGGATAAACCACAATACTGTTAGTTAGCTTTTTGATTTCTTGTGCACGACTTGGCAGAGCTGTTGAAGTAGATGTTGGAAAATTGTTTGTTGCCATGTAGAAGTTTTCTGAATGAACACATGCACAGGACAGCATTGCCCCCTTGTGGAATGGTAGTTACGGAGTTAGATTTTATAATATACAATTGTTTTTAAGTTGGGAATAAAACAGATTTGTCGACTAATGTAGAAAACAGACAAATAACAGTGTAATCAAAAAGAGGAACCTTGAGGCAAGAGAAGCCTTCATATTGGACTGTGCTGTATACATTAGTGTAAAAGCATGTGTCCTGCACTTCAGTTACTGCTTGAGGAAAAAGTAAAACAAGTGATATTAAAATAGCCATATTATTATTAACAAAGAAGTATGGTAAAACATTTTTGCATCACATTTAATTTACAGTGTCTGTAGATATTTCAATATTTTGGGAGTCACATTTTTGTTAATCCTTTTTCGTAAATCATTCATTTTCAGAATATATTTAGAGGACAAATTAGCTATTACAAAGGAAACTCTGGAAACAATAAACAAATAATTAAGAAGCTGAATGATTTTTCTTGATAGTAAACTATATTAGTTCACAGTGATGTAGTTTCACCAGAGATTAAAGTTGAGATTGTGGATGTTTTTTTTACAGACACTGTTCCTGAAAGTGTAAATGTAGCAGAGCTTCAGTATGTGTTAGAATTATATAATCTACATGATGATGGGTGGCTTACAGAAACATGTGCTACAGTATGACATTCACATGCACTGATTGACTGCAGGATGACCAACTACATTTTCCTGATCTCTAAATGTGCCAACAGCACTGCTATGTGTATTTTGGTTCCTTTACTTAAACTATTTTAGTTTTGTTATCAACACACTGGAGCGTCATTTTGTGATTGTGGGTGAGCTGCGGTGGTTAGACCCAGTCCGCTGATGACCATGTGCTCTGTGTTTTACCATTGACCAATCAAACACCAAAAGTGCACATTTTCAGGAAGTGACTTGAGGACTGAGGAAATAACTTCTTCCTTCCATTCTTTTACAATTAGTCAACTAAGGAACCACATTAGGAGTTATTTCATTTTTGATTGAACAAACATGGCGAAATGGCTCAGTTTTGAAAATTCAAACCATTTCTCCTTCTTTTCTCCAAGTTTTTCAAGTACACATTGATCATTTTTATTAATGCTGTAGTTAATTACCTAATAATGTTTAATTACACACACAGGTTTCCCCATTCTGTTCTTGGTCTGGTTATAACAGAGATATATCTGTGCCACTATTAAAACAGTCCACATGTCCACTGAATCACAAGTTCATTAAATATTTTTCATGGTTGAAAAGATTTAACATACAACATACCCATAAACAATGACGTAAGTCTTAAGTATCACATGGTGACATGTATGATGCCCCGTGGGATCACAGGTTTTGGTGACATACGTATGGATGACATCTCAGTTTGTGGCAGACTCTTGTGACTCTTGAATGTTGTTATATGTGGGCGTGTAGAGTCATTTACACCCTCTCATCTAGCCATCTTGCATCGTCACACACAAACACTCATATCTCACCCCAGATTTAGTTTTGTTTTTGTGTGTGATGCGTTCTGTTCAGGAACAAACACCGATGTGGGCTGAGGCCTGTCATCTGACTGCTACCCTGCAGCATCTGGCCAAGGCACCGGGGAGGAGCAGGTTGGCAAAGCTCTCAGCTGAGTCTCAGGGAGGACGGGCCGAACCTGCTCCTGGATCTGCCTTCAAGTCTCCATCCTCTTTTCAAACGACTACAGAATGAAGTGGGATGAAAGCAAATGAAAAGCATTCTTATTAAAAGGTAAGAGAAGAGGATGAACCTCTGCAAACTGTAATGAACAGTTTAAAGTCTGAATGCTTACAAGACTCCATTTGTATTATCCTAAGTGTGTCCTATGTGTATCTGCTATTATCTGATTTTCTGCTCTCTCTTCCGTGCGGCAAGGGGATGTAACTATCACTGGGTGTAAGTCATAAACCACAGAGGGAACAATGAAGATGACCATGATGGAATGTACTATTCATGGGTTCTCCATAACAGACCACAGAACATACAGTCCACTTCACAGTAAATGTGGAACAAAGAGAGACAGAATGTGAGAGGCGGAGGAAATGTGGGATTAGACATCTAGAACATAGGGTTCAGAAACAGACAGAAAGGCATTAAAACATAGAAACAAAACTACCATCAGCCACTGAGCGTAATCTCTGCTTCACATCTGCCTTTTATCATGGCAAACACGGGTAGTGCTCCCGGCCACAGCAGGGTGTTATGGGTCATGGTTCAGTGCCCAGTTCCCCATGATGCACTGCAAATTCCTCTCATTATCACCACATCCAGAACATGTCCATACTGCACCCTGTGGACCAAAGTCTACACTGCACCCACTCTACCATGTACTATAATGATCAATGTACTTCCATTACAACACAGTCACATACATTTTTTTTCTGAAAAGATCAGACATACTTTTTTATAAAAATCAAGGTGAAGCATTATATTTATATTAACAAAGCATGCATACATGTGAATAAACTCACCACTCACCACTCACCTCAGGAGTATGCACACAAATACTCAGGCACACTGTATATCCTGTACACATATGTGTGGATTTGCATAAGCTTCCTTCAGTCTCCCTCAGTACCATGGTATCTTTAGTAAGTTCCTCATTTTACAACCATACAGCATAACTAATTTACAGAAATCCTCAATTCCCCTTTTTTCAGTTTTTTGGTTTTGTTTCCCAGTAGTAATTCCCAACTTTGACAACGCAAATGTCATACAACAACCAAATGTTGACAACAATGATGCCATGTTTTATTTCCCACTAAAAACATTAATGTAGCCCTTAGTTATTTAGTAACAACCTAATATTCACACAAGGTGCTTTATGACTGTACAAGAAACCTTTTTTTACAAAAATCTTTTCCTAAGCTTATTTTTGCTGAGCATTAAACTTCATTCTTGATCTTGAATGAGCTACTTTGATTTCATCCATACCACTTTTAATACTTCTTGTTTGTGTCATGAAAAGGTTGAAGGCTCTCGAAAAAGTTAGTAAGTGGACCTTGAGTTGGGATTGTTTTGTGAAACTACTATTTCTAAAGTCAAAAATGAATTTTCTTGCTTAACTTAGAAACCACTTCATCCACTGATGAAGAGCATGGTTGAAGGCTAAAGTGGACCTTGAATTGGGATTTTTTTTTTTTTTTTTTGTCAAACTACTTTTTCTAAGTAGATTAATAGATTTGAAATAAATTATACACCAAATCTACTTTCTCAAAATGAGAATGGTGTCCATTTTTCCCACACTGTTTTAGTTAGTTTTAGTTGGAAATGATTTGACTATATCCTGTGATTGCTACCTGGTCAAAAAAAAAAAAAAAAAAAAAAAAAAATCGTCTTCCCTTGTCTATTTTGTAAGAGTTATACTGGTAAACATTTTACTTGTATACCATGTGTGAGCTGTGATTTGAAGCATTACACATTTGCCGTCTTTCTTTTCTTGAACAATTCAAAACACATAGTACAACCAACGAAGTCTTAAAGAACACATTCAACTGCTCTTTTTGTGATCAGCGTTTCTTATTCACACGAAACACACAAACAGAGTCACAGACCCTGAAGGAACAGGAGACACAACAAAAGTGTCCTTGCTTGTGTAACCTTACTAAAACCATTTCACTGGGAGTAATTAAAGAGAGGAAAGGTCTCTCAGTGCCAGTGGATTAACACCCTTCATACTGTCCTGATCACACATGTTCTCTCAGCTGTCTGATACAGCAGCCATATGAAACACTAAATATTTGCACATTAATTAAAGAAGCAGATATGTATGTATCTATATGTGCTGTAGTTCAATCCCCTGCAACACATTATATAAAAAGGGCATGTTTGTCTCGTCATGTCTACACTGTATGTATGCAGGTCAACAACTTTTTGTCATCCTGGCAGCTACACCATGTGACATTTGTGTGGCTCTGAATTGATTTCCAGTAGGTTTACGTCTATTGTTCTGTACTGTTGATCCTTTGGTGCTAAAATCCTTATTGTGCAATAGTCTAAATGGCAAAACCAACTAATCAGCTACACACCCATTGCACTGAAGAATGAAAGCAAGTCATACCACCTCACCTCTGAAATGACCTATTACTGCCCTACACAAAGACACACTCAAGAATAAACAACTCCCAGCTTTCCTTCATACAAAAATTCTACATACTAAAAGTAGACCGAACCTGACAAGCCACGGTTTGGAAGCCCACAGCATGCAGCCACTCTCTCCCTACAAACAAAATGTCTTTTGTTCAGTCTTCTGTGTGTGGTTTAGTCTTTTGTTGAAGACAAACCCAGCTCTTTTCTCTGCAATAACTTTTGACACATAATGACTGAGGTGATGTTGACAGCTGGAAAGATAGAAAGCATGCAGTCAAAACTGGTCTGATTAGCTTTACTAGAGTACAATTTAGACGAATTGTTTTGAAAAGTGGTTACTTTCCCCTGTACATTAATTGTAAATGATAAACACTTGAGTATGTTAAACACAAGAATATACATAGACTAATAATAAGAAGAAGAAATCACCCTCTCTTCTAGAAATGGGTGGGTGTTTGGAAAATTATGTGAATTATAGTGTAAAGTTTGCGTTAAGTTTATGCATTAGAAGTTCAAAAAATTCAATAGCACCAACTTGAAGTAAAAGTACACATATGGATATGAATATTTGAACAGTTTTCAGTACTCAGGCCTGATCTATAAAAAGACCAACACTACCATCTCTCTAGAATAAGATCCAGATGCACACAAACTAATGAAACCAGTGTGATGCCTTATTATGGCTTCTCTACATCTTTCCTTTAAAAAAAAAAGATTTATATACCATCCAATAAATTTTAGACATATATCAGTTTGTTTGGCACGTCTTCATAAGAGGGAAGAAACTCCAGATGTGAAAATCTGTAACATTTGGAGTTTATTATGAAGCAAAGCATTAGGTTGGGTCACTTCTATTAGGTGTTATCATCATATCAGGATATCTAACAAGCAATCTGTTAACATAAATACCTACCTATTTTTGTACTTTTTATTTCATTTTCACTTGGAAGACTGTGACTGACATCAAAACTGTGAAGTGAGTTCATCATCATTATCATATGATCTGTTGTGGTGGAGTGAAGTCACGTGTGGGTCAACATATACATTAACCCTGTGTCTCCTATCTGTTGACAGCTGGAAACAGTCATTGGCTGAGGACTTGTGTCTTTATCTGTTTCCACCATGTCCTGTCCCTCCTTCATTCACACAATCAGCAGGAGCCTATAGGTCCCATAATGACGTTTCAATTAAACTTTATTGTCATGTGCAGTGGCAACAAAGAGGAGTGGGGTGGCAAATGTAATAGCATGTAAAATAAGTAAGTAAACAAAAATAAAATAAATAATAACCTCCAGCATAAATAAACACGACTTTTATTTTCAGGTTCTTTACAAATATATTTTTTTTAAATACACGTTATATTTAAGAATTGATATCGAAAGTTGGAGGAAGCTTCTTAAAAACTTTTTTTTTTTTTTTAAAAAAGCCTTAAAAAATAGTTGAATCAGTTATAAATAGTGCTGATGAGTGTGAGTGTGTGTCGCGGTAATAAACAGCAGAGCAGACCTACAACATCCGGGCTACACTCAGCCTGCGCAGGAGCGGAATGGCGGAGGTAAGTGAGCGAAGAACGAGGAGCGAAACGACCCAAATGAGACGCAAACAGAGCCGAATATAAGACTTCAACCTCCCTGTTCGGTTCTCATGACAGTCGGCGGGTTGTCCGGCCGCTGAACGCCGCCTGAAAGAAGCCGTGTAGCGGGGCTTTTTAACCGGGAAGCGGGTGGAAGGGGGGAGGGAGAGAAATGGAGAAGCTGTCCGGCGTCTCATCGCCTCTGTCCGCGTTCTTGGCTTTAAAGAGCTGCTTGAGAGAAACAAAAGGAGCCCGGCGGGGTTTTAACACGGGGGGGAGGGAGGTGAAGTGTTTCAGGTGCGCCCCCGCCGACAAGAAGAGGGGGGAAAAAGTTAGAGAGATGTGTCGACTCGGCTGAACTCTGGAAATTATACTGAGAACTAGTTATTTCCTTCTTCAGAGAGGAAGAGACGTTCAGCACCAAGTCACAGGAAAGCGCCCCTGGTCAGACAGATGAGCAGGGAGAGGCAACAACATACACACTTTTAATGCACTTTTATAACTTATATAAACATCCAACTTCTGTGTAATGTGTGCGAATGAGTGCTGCATTGTTTACATCCTCTTTTAGTCAGTGCTGAATCCTCCTGCCTCATGTTTGTCACTTCTGTACATGACCTCAACTTGCATCAGCTCATCTTATATTGGAAAACACTGTAAAAAAAAATATGCAGCCACCTCATATTCAAAGTCATTATCTATGATTTAAATGAGATTCTATGAGATTTTAAAAAGTTAAGATTAAAGTTGCAATCAGGAGTCACAGACAGTAGATTGCAGACTATGATATTTGTCTCTGCAGGAGTCAGTCAAAAAGGGCGGTTTAAAAGTCAGCTGATGTCTAATGGGATGAGCCAGGATCAGCCACAGTGTGATCCCTCATGTTTGTGTGTACATGTGTGCACTTGCGCCACAGATGCACAGAGGAATGTGCATGCACCCCCCCACCACACTGCTTTACATGACTTACCGTGTTCGTACAAATAATACTGTTTGTTTTGTGTTTGTGTGTGTGTAGGTGGGTGAAAAGGCCCTGAAGATAAGTGTGGAGGTTGAGGCCTAGTGGAGTGTGGATGAGGCACAGCGATGAAGGCCCTCGGCAGGAGGAGCAGAAGTGTTAACAGGCCTTAGAGGAGTTGGAGGAGAACTTCCGCCCCATGAAGATGGCAGCACAGTCCCACACTGTACGGTCAAGTTCAGCTGTGTCTGTATATGTTCCAGTTAGATGTTGAATGACAGCAAAATACCTCAGATTGAGGGAACAACTATTTCCAACCATTGGAAATTTCTGCTTCTGCAAAAAAATATGTAAACTGTTTTAAGTCAGTCATCATCATGCATACAAACAGATACACACTCTAAACAGATATGGATGGCATTGTTTTTATGTATCTTTTTTTTCTGTAAATTGCAGACAGAAAGCCCAATTTACAGTATATATTCCAAAACTACCTGACAGTGCATCTAGTCTGCAACAGCTAGAAAGCTACGTGTCAGAGCCCAGAGAAGACCTGTTGACAGGAGCTGCATTTACACAACTACAACTCCACCTACCTCATAGTGTCACTGTCTTTACTTTCTGTTCTTTAGCATTTAGGTGGAGTGACAAAAACAAGACATTGTCTGATCAGCAGCTAACAGATACGGATCCTACATGTACTTCCTACTTGCACACATTGTCACAAAATGCCAAGTGAAGAGAGATGGCACCCTTTTCACCTTGGCAAACTTGACTTATTGTCACATTCAAGACAGTTGAAACTTTCTCCAAGTTAGGAAATGATATTAATCATCACATCTGCTTTAGCTTCTCAAATCTGATTGACCTGTTCTGGGTTTTACTCTGAAAAAATACCCAGATAGTATTTTCCCCTTGTGCTTTCTTGAATTGTTTTATTTTGGCAATGTTTTGGCCATTTGGCAGTGACTCTGGACACAGAGTGACAGCTCTGAAGACTTTTGGGCAAAGAAGGAAAACATGCCAAGAGTGTTCTTGAGAACATTGAACTGACAGATGTGGAAGTAACCCAATCATCTCCCTCCACCTGTCGCTGTCTCCCTCTGTAACTCTCTGTTTGTAGGCCAGTGAGCTTCCATTGGAGGAGCTGCTGGCTCTGTACGGCTACACAATGTCCGATCCAGAGAAGGAGACCTGTCACATGGCTGCCAGCCTGCCAGACATGACACTGGACAAGGTGAGACACAACAACCCAGATTCTAAAAAAGTTGGGACGCTGTAAAATGTAAATATAAATAGAATGCAATCATTTGCATCAAATTCAGAATAAACATATATTTACAAAAATCAATGAAGTTGATGAGGTAAACACTAAATATATTTTCTTTTTAGTGTTTTCAATTGAGTATATGCCAAAAATGCGAATTATCACATTGTGTTTTATTTATGTTTTACACAATGCCCCAACATTAATGGAATCAAGTTTGTACTATTAGTGTATTCCATTTCTTTGTGTTCTTTTCTATAATGTGCCGTTCTGTTGTGCTATGTTTGTTTTGTACAGCATCAGATAACTGAAGATCTCTTTCCTGGGGAGGAGGAAGAAGAATCATCAGCTGATGATCTCACCCCCTCAGTCACCTCAAACACCTCAGATCTGCTTCACCGGCTTCAAGGTATCCCATTCAAAATTCATTTACACGACTATATGACATTTTAAATGATTTCCCCACAAAGGAAAAATTGGAAAATGGAGGCTTAGCATAAATTCAATTCAGATGAAACAAACCCATGTTTTATTTGACCCTCTCCATCTGACTGAATGATGTCAAAGACACTCAAACATTTCTGAAGTGAAGGAGCTTAAATATATTCAAAAAGCCTTTTCATGGTAGTGATTGTGTTTGAAATGAGTGACAGTATTGCAGAGTCCATGAAATATCATCAACTGAATGTAAGGCAGGTAAGAGTTTGACTAAACACACAGTTTCTTTAAAGGAAAAAAATAGAGGAAGAGCCTGTTTCTATCTGATTCTTCTCCTTTCTGTTGGCTGCTTTATCCTAAATTGTGTTTTATACTGCACTAGATACATTTTTATGTGTTATTATATCCACCCTGTCTTTCTATCACTTTCTAACTTTACATCAATAGTTGTGACAAAATCTTTTGACATGTGTCTTTGGAATGACTGTCTGATCCTCCTCTGATGTTTTGTCTCTCAGGTGGAGACAAAGACACATTAGTCAGCTCATCAGATGAGGACGATGATGTCTCGATTCCCTCCAATGAAGAGCACAAGGTAGGCCACTGAGGGCAATAACGCATCACATCACTTTAATGAAACAATGATAAAAGATTTTTTAAATGAAACAATTTTAAAAGCTGTGGAGGTTTTTCAAATCATACTTCTTTCTGTACTGTCTGTTGGCATTGGGCATAAACTTTTCTGTAGGATTTTACAATTTGAAATCCAATGAGCTGATTTCAACAGAGCCAACAAAGGCCACTAATTTTTGACATCATTTCAAAAGATGCAGCACTTACAGATATTTTCATTTACCCATGGCTAAGAAAATAACACTAAGAACAAACTCCAAAAACAAAGTAACTTAGTATTCTGGTGAGACCCAGGCCTTGTATTTTCACTTGGGCAGATCTGTTCAAAGAAACCTGCTGCACAACACAGACTTATGAATGGAACGAATAGCATCTATGAAACATTTCAGATTTATGACAGACTGTCTCTTTGGCTTCCTTCTCAGGAGATCATGGTTGGCTCCATGTACCAGGCAAAAATCCCTCCACTTGGTTCACATATCTACCAGGAGAGAGGTAAGTGAATGAAAAGTTTGTTTTATGGAAATTACATGTAAAATGTTTGAACTTTGTGTGAACCTCATTCTCTCTATCTTTCTTTACTCCTCCAGCCTACAGCAGTGAGGACCAGTTGCTGTGGAGGCCAGGTGTTCTGCCGGTGCACGAAGTGGAAGAGTTCTTGCTGTATGCACACAGACCACGTGGCCAGGAGGGGGCAGCATGCACACGAACACAAGGGGACACTGTCCGAGACAACGAACAGGTACAATAACTTTAATCGATTCCCGGAAGACACTGTCAGCTATGTTAAGTCTATTCCAGTTGTGCTGCTGACTGTAGTTACATTACCCAGAAGGACACAGTCAAAGATTCAGCTCAGTCTCAATCTGTTCAGCAGTGAAGACTTGCTGTTTAAAGTGTTCAGGGGTTATGAACAGATTAAGTTTTATGACTGTCTAAACTTGTGTACTTGCTGACTTGCCACTTTCCTTGGTAATCAGTTGAACCTCTTTTATCACAAACGTTGTCCCAGTTGTCTCGATGGGCTTGAAAATCCATCTTTTACTGATCTTATTTATCTCTCTTGAATGATTAACCTACTTTTGCAAATGATAGTGGAGCATTTGTCATGGATTCCACTCAGTGTAAACACAGACGTTAACAGTCTAACCCTTTAGCTCAACCTTTTTCTTTTCTCCTGATTCTCAGGCACTGTACGAACTAGTGAAATGCAACTTCAATGCAGAAGAGGCGCTGAGACGATTACGCTTCAATGTGAAAGTGTTTAGTGGTAAGAACTTTCCTGTTGTCCTATAGTACTTTTTCCAACCTGCTGTTAAACCCATTTAAAATTCACTCAAAAAGTCTTTTGCCAGTGTTTTTAGCTACAGTGGTGGGACTCAGCTTCCTCTGGGATGACTGGTACTGAAGAGAGACCGTAGCACATTATGTGTCTCAAAATATTAGCAGCAGACAGGTTGATGCCAAAATATTTGAGACACCATTTCACATCTCAAGCAAGAGCCCATGTTGTTCATCAGAAAGAAGCTACAAAACTGCTGTCTCTGTTTAGTGTAAAAAGCCATGCGCGACAAAAAACGGAATCAATCCTCCCTGCCGCTATTGCTATGATTTTAATCATGACTGATAAAGCACCTGCCAGCAAACTGAAAGCTGTCCCTCTGTCAAACTACGGTATTGAATATATTATGCACTTTTATGCAAAAAAAATAGCAAATAGATCAGAGATCAATGACAAAGCTCCCCAAATCAGAGACAGACATTTTGCTCAAAGGCTGTTTTTCTTTCCATTGTCAGATTAGTTGATGCTGATGAAATGAAGAAGGATTATAGTTGTTTTCATTTCTTTCACTTCTTCGAAAGAGGCTGATTTGAAATTGGAGGATTTTATGGGGATCAGCAATAGACAATGGTGAGGAAACGAGGGGGGACAAGTGCTCATCAAGTGCCTTTCTCCCAAAGTGCGGTCAATGTTTGATATAAAGAGATGCACTTGCATCCAACCATCCAGAGTCCTGAGTTCCAAACTGTCAGATGAAATGATGATCATCTTGAAAAAAGAAGGCAATGAACTGTGTAAAGATAACAGCTTCCTCGTGAAGTGACATGTTCCAGAACCTGAGCTAAATTTGCTGTTGCAGGGCACCAACACACGCATTCCTTAGCTTGTAGATGGAATCACATCCTTCGCAAGGAAACTAGAAATGTGGGGGTAATGGGGGGCGCAATCATTGAGTTCAATCAACTGCAGAACATAGTGATCCCTTGTGTAAAAACCCACATTTGAGCCCTATGAAAGCTGGAGGACCTCATGACCTCTTATTCAGTAGTGAGGCTCCGGTTTAAGTCCAAGACCTGAGACCTTTTGCCACATCATGTCATGTTTTTTTTCCTGCCGCTCTCTCAGTGAAGACAACATTCAGGTGAAATTTGGACATTGAGTTGCATTCTCATAGCCCTATTTACTGGTTAGATTGCATTAAAATGATTATTAAAACAAAAAAATAATTAAAATTGATGGTGGTGCTAAAATACTCCTGGTGCTTTTCCCTCACAGAAGAGCTGTGTGCCTGGAGCGAGGAGGAGTGTAGGAACTTTGAGCACGGCTATCGAGTTTACGGGAAAAACTTTCACCTCATTCAGGCTAATAAGGTGAGTGTTCAGGAGGCATGTTGACACTTTTCAGTTGAATCCTTCCTGATGTTTGTTGTCCAAGCCTGACTGATGATACCCTGCTGTACTCCAGGTACGAACGCGCTCAGTTGGGGAGTGTGTGGAGTATTACTACATGTGGAAGAAGTCTGAACGTCACGAGTACTTTACCCAGCAGGCCACCAGACTTAGTCGCAAGAAGTACAGCCTGCAGTCAGGGAGCATGTGAGTATAGCTGGAACATGACACACACGTACAATTTCTGCAGCTCAGAATGCTGAAATATAAATATGAATATAAAATCATAGAAAGGAAACAGAGGAACTTTTAGGCTGTGATGCTTGTATTCCATTTCCCCCTGCGGTGAAGATTTCCTGTATGTTCTCACCTGAACTTCCCATTAAATCTATAATGGTGTGTGCTGAGAACCTCTTTCGGTAATACCACAACCTATTTTTAAACTGTTTATTTATTAATTCCCATTAGTTGCAGCTCAGTCAATGCCATTCTAAGAATAAGCAATTGGTCATCCTTTAATTGAAAATCCTTTTTTCAAGTTTTACTGTAAACTATGTAAACTTTTACCGCTGGTGGCCACAAATGTTTGGTTCACCCAAATTACAAAATGGCATGTGTGGACCTACTGTTTACTAAAATAAAATTAGGGTAACTGAAAAGCTGCTGTTTTGATTTTCTATTGTAATTTTTCAATTCTTTCAGCAACAAAACAAGTTTCCATTCACCTCCATGGTGTTGGGAGAGCAGCAAAAATCTGTTACATTACAAATCTCTTTTAAAGTTGCATGGAGAAAGTATGTGATGGGGGAGGACTTGTAATGTAGTGTGAGGTCTAAATGTAGTAAAATGTGGCTCAACACTATGCCCACTCCTGGGAACAGAAACATTGTGCTAACAGTGGTTGTGTTGTGTGTTGCAGGGAGGATGGAGACCAAGATGGGGAGGTTGGAGAGCTGGAGGGAAGCAACACTTCTTCAGGCTTGTTGTCTCACAGCTCCATGGGCACTGGGCAGCTGGAGTCCCCACTACCTCCACAGTCGAGCCTTGACCTGGACAAACAAGGTAAAAGGTGTTCTCTTCCAAGCATCTCATGGTGTGGGCTCAAATTCTGGAAAATGTTGCCATGGTAATTTGCTCCCTTGTAGATGACAACATAACTAATAGTGAAGCAAGTGTTACAGCCATAATACCCTGAAATATGAGTCCCGCTATCTCATGTTTACAGAAAGACTGAACTGCTTGGAAAAGAAGCACATTTACAGTAATGCTTATAAAATTTCCACTCATTTACTCAGAGTTTCTTTGAAGTGGAAGCTGTCATAGAGCACTTAGCTCGACCATTTGGCAGATAGAGCATATTGTAAAACAGTCCCACACACAGTGGGCCTTACGGGTTTAGTTTGGTTTCTCATGCACTGAAATCAAAAAGAGCTGTGCAACCTCGCCCATCCTTCTGTATATAGACCATTTACATATCATGTCAGACACATTTTCCAAATCACATAATTTTCTGCAATCCATCATGTTTTACATGCAGTTCTAAGGATTTCATTTTTTGTCTAAGGAATGTCTTATTTTGATTACATGGTTTGCTTTTTTATTTTGACATCACATATTCATTATCTTATGAATCATTTTTTATGTTTCACCTCCTTTGTTTCCCCTGCTATTTTCTTGCTTCTTGTGTGTCTTGTATTGTGTCTGTGCATGCACGTTTGCATGTTTGTATCTGTATGTGTGTGCATGGACACCTGTTGACATGGTACTCCAGAGGAGGAGGGCCGTCCCCGGCGCAGACGAACTCCCCGCTTTCTCTTAAAGCCATGAACTCGGTCCAGACAGGCCACAGAAAGCAGGCTGGGCCTGCAGGTAAAGAAGGCAAACAGAAGGAATTAGAGAGAGAATATGAATAATGTGGTGACTGTGTCTTAAACTTGCCTGTAGGAGATAATCAAACCATAACTGGAGCCAAACGGTTCACTGTAATATATGTATACAGCCTCCTCCAGCTATTCAGTAAATGCCACAAATTGTGTTACACATAATGTCAGATATATTGAGTCATTTCAGAAAGACCCTCTTGAATATATGTGTTTAAAATTCAGTTAAGTGCATTTGAGATTTACCATCACATGCTCTCAAAGTGTGACTTTCGAATTTCAGCAGCTTACACACAAACATAGTACAACCTACAAGGAATTTTCAGTGCTGTATATACTGTCTGTACACACATTTTAGTACACAGAATTTTTTGGATGAAGCTAATTAAAACATACAGTATGTGAACATTATTCAAACGAATAAAACCGTAATAGATTACATGACTGCAGTTACAGACATTTGGTTGATCAGTCCTCCTCTGCATCTGTCCAGATGGTGAGCTGGTGATGGGGCTGTCAGACTTGTGTGGAGACAGGTGTCCTCAGCAGCTGTTTGGCTGTCACTTCTCTCTCCCACCTATGGATGACCTGCAGGATCCTGGCTCAGGCAGTTGTTGTCCCTCAGCTCCACTTCAGCTCCAGTCCCAGCCCTCCCCCCAGAGCTCTCAGTGGGCCGGTGGGAGCCCTCCGTCCTGCCACGACGAACATCACCTCCCGGGCTCCTGCTTCTACCAGCTACACATGCGTGGTGGACCTTTTGTTTCTGAGCGCCCTGACTGTGGTACAGCAGGTGGCGGGACCGGCTCCCCCCTGCAGGTTGAGTTTAGCCTGTCTCCGTCTGCCTCTCCTCCCTCATCTGCTGTACTCCCATCACACTTCCAGGCGTTTGGCAGCCTCCTGCACCCGTCTCCCGTCCAGCATCCCCGCTCTCTCACACAGTGAAGGGGAAAATCCAAACTGAGTGGTACTCTTCATGGTTTGCCCTGTGTTGAGATCTTTGATCGGTGTTTGTAATTACACCAGGCTTGAAGAAACCAGGACAAGAAGTGCATTTAATTAACTCTGTGAAAAAGGATTGGACCTACTACCTGTGTTTTGGGGGGGGGGGGTTATTCATCTGTCTTTCATCTTTTAAACTGAGACACTTGAACCCTCTGTCCTTTGTGGAATGATGTTATTAATCACCACTTTCAGGTGTTGATTATGTGTTTATTAACAGTTTATTATGACAACCTGCACCAATGAGAGCTGCCGTGACCACACAAACAAACCAGATGTGGCTATCAGCCTGTTTTTTTTTTTTTCAAATACAGATCAATGATTTACAATGTTAACCACTGTTGATTTGTTTTTTTTATTTAACAGGATGGAAAAATATGACTGCAGCTCAGATTTCCCTCAACTTCTTCCAGCAAGAGCCAGTCATGTGTGTCTATACATTTTGCCCCTGTGCCATTTGAGATCTGTCTCAGAATAGAAGTCTGACCACAGAGTAAAATCTGTCCCTTCAAACGATACAGAATGCTTCATTTAAACAAGTCTGTAATTGGCTCTCCCTTTTCACTTCCACATGTCTGTTTTGTTTTCACTTCCTCCACTCCAATCTTCCTCAAGAATTTTGTTTAAATATGAAGAGCTGAAACTAAATATTGTTTTCTAAGGTTGAGATTTGAACATGGGCAGAGGAAAAAGAGCACAATATTTTTGCAGGTTTTATTTTCCGTTTTTCTTTCATATTTTCATCTTTCATTTTGAAGATTTACATACTGTAGAGACTTACAAAGGTGCAGTACTTTGTCATCATTTCTGACCACCTTTTTCTATCATGGTGAATATTTAGTACCATTAAGGGCCTGTTTGACAGGCAGAAAAGGCAGAAAATGAAATATATCAATGTAAAATGTACATGCGAATATACAGTAGGTAAGTCACTGAATGCAAAGTTTCTCAGGTTCTGTAATTTTGATGACCGTTAACCAGTCAGATTCAGTCACTATTGCTCTGGACAGGTGTCATACATAAAGATCAGATTGAAAAGTGATTGTTATTAGAAGTTTATGGGATTAAGACCCAGCTTGTTGGTGTAAGAATAAAAACATATGTAATGACAGATGTTGGGAAGATTATCCCAACATAAAAAATTATAGTTTGGGCACTTTTTTGCTTCTTACAACAAACAGCAATCCAATCAGTGAAAATGTGTGAACAAAGGTACAAAAGTGATATTTTGAGTGGCAGAGTGAAACAGATCTAAACTGCATTGTGGATTAAACAAATCTCTTTTCCTCTGAATGTTTCCTTCACTGACCTCTGCCAGACCTCATAAAATATACTGAGAAATTTCACATATGTATATGCATTAACATTACTAATAATATTTTATTGTGCACATCTTTCTAGAAGATTATCAATGATCCCAAAATTCTCTCGGACTCATAAATTGGAATTGTCTATGATTTTTTGAGAATTATAAACTTTTATATTCTCAGTGTACTTTTATCATCTCATAATATTTGATGTCTTTCCTAAGGCATGGAGGGAGCTTCAAATGAATTAGTGCACATATAATTATATAGTTTAAACCTACAGTTTCATATCTCAAAAGAATCTGCCAGTTTTCAAGGTTTAGAAAATTGTATGCATTAATCATATGTATGATTATAGTAAATATTATGTCCCTCAGAATAGATAGTTCAGTTTTAAGATGCCCCTTATTAGGAACAGTTTCATACGTTGTAAGTCATTCCATAAGATAATGTATTGATTCGTGTATTCATATATACATATGTGGTATTTTCTTCTGCAAGCTTTTATTGTCTCTAAAGAGGTTAAGGAAAAGTTACAGGGACAGATTTAGGAGGAATATAGGAGCGCTTCCTGTATTCACTGTTAAAGCCAAGTCCGTTTCAGATCAATGTTTGTCAGAGGCATTATGTTTTCAGGTTGTCTGTATATCCGTCCATCCCATTCTGGTGAATGCGATATCTCAGGAACGTCATCTCATTGAGGGAATTTCTTCAAATTTGGCACAAATGTCCACTTTGACTCAAGGATGAACTGATTAGATTTTGGTGGTCAAAGCTCACTGTGACGTCACTCTTTTAAACGCCAATTATGACAGAATTTCACACAAATGTCAGGATAAAATGAAGTGTTGGCATCTTATATCCAAAAGGTCAACTTTACTGTGACATCTTAATGTTTGTCATTATTCAACAACCAAAACTCCCATATTTCACATTTGGTCAGATACCGAATTGGTGACACTAATCTTGGGTGCCCACCTTGAAACTGTGGTGATTTTATAGAATGTCTGTGCTGCTGGGTTGAAGATGTGTTTGAAGCATCCACATTTTGCAATTCTTAGCTTCTTTGCAGTGACATCTATATTTGAAATATTGTCGTCCACCACAGGCTCATTGGTTTTACTGATATTGAACTTCAGGTGATTGTTGATGCACCATGTGGTCAGTCGTCTGTACTCCTCTGTAAAAATAGTCTCTGAGTGAAGACAGCATGTTTCTCTCTGGAAATTATTCACTGGAATCCTATATGTCTATATAGTAATAACTTCCATTTCACCAAAAATACATGATTATTCTTTCAAAATCGTCACTACATATGTTACATAAGTCTGGACAGATATGGATGTAAAGTGCAACTTGACTAGTTAGCGGAGGCTGTAGTTTTAGTTTTGGATTGTTTACATGAACGGGGTTCAGGACAAGACCATGATGGCAGGAAAAGGCGCTGAATCACTGCCTTTTGTTAATTCTTTAATTTTACTTTTATTTTTAGCAATTTATATATTGTACTGCTTCTGTTATGTTGGTTTATAATTATTATATTTTGTAAAAAAAAAAAAAAAAAAAAAGGAACGATTAAAGTGAACATGGGTGAGATATTGGATTGAATTGCTATAGTATCAATTATTTTAAAAGCTGATACTGTCATAATTATATGTCTCATCCCCGTGTGGCTTTATCTATCTCTCTCTCCCTTTTGTGTGTGTGTGTGTGTGTGTGTGTGTGTGTGTGCAGAGGCAGGTGTGCTGCAGTCAGAGCAGAGTCACACCAGCTGCACCTCATCTCAATAATCAAGACCTCTACAAATACTCAGACCTGCCACTTCCACTCGCGTCTCCCATATTATATACTGATATAATATTGTACATTTTACTCCACTACATTTATTTTTGTTTATTCAGGTAATTAATAGAAAATATAAATCAGCTAATAAATTATGATATATTGTTTTATCTTAAGCTGCACAACAATATATAAAGTAGCTGATTATATTCCAGTAACATGATATATATTTTTATTTTTTACTTTTGGTATTTTAAGCATATTTTGATGTAAATACTTTTGTACTTTTACATTGTAAGTAAGATTTTAAATGCAGGACTTTTCCTCATAGCAGAATATTTTTACACTGTGGTATTAATAATTTTACTTGAGAAAAATATTATTATAAAAAATATTATATTATAATTTATAATAATAAATAACAATAAAATAATTAATTATTTATTGTTTTTAATGATATCTTCAGATATAGTTAATGAATCTCATAAACCTGGCTCTGACTGACTTTTGTCACTATTGGGGCTTCACACACAAACCACTACTAAGATCCATCAAAGTGTCCAGAAGGTGGCGCTATCACTCTGCTGAGGCTCTGACTGAGGCAGAGTATTCATCCTGTGGACAAAACGAGGAATCAACAGAGGTGGACAGTAGCAGGATTACACTGTTGTGCTTGTTTGAGAAGTTGCTCTGGATGTTTAGATCCTTCTTTCATCAGTGCTTGTTCATCATCACAACAAACAGGAAACAACAACGAGGGAACTTTTTACAGCAGAATTACAAGGTGAGAATTTGATACTGAAAATATGCTAAAATCAAAAAGAGACAATCGTCAGTGTGATTATTGTTATTATTGCTATTTTGAGGTGCAGGAATTCTTTGAATCAGCAGTGGTGGAATATAACTAAGTACATTTACTCAAGTACTGTACTTATTGAGTACTGATTTCCATTTTAGCCAACTTTATACTCCAGTAAATCTCAATGCAAATTTTGTACTTTTTACTCCACTACATTAGTCTGACAGCTTTAGTTACTAGTTAGTTTTCTGATTACAATTTTTCATTACCCTTCCTGTCCTGTTAAAACCATGTATATCCAAATTTGGGGATTTTGAATGTGTATGTTTGTGATAAACTGAAGGATTAAGCATTCCTCTGTTGGCTGTAGATTAAACTATCCAACAGTATATAAAGCAAGTATAATTATCTCATCTTTAACATTCAACATACACATTAATTCTTAATCCAAAAACATCAGATATATAAGTAAAGGATCTGAATACTTCTTCCATCACTGTAATTCAATAAATACAAGTTGTTTTACTATCTGTTGAGCTACAGTTCATATCCCAGCGTTGAATAAACAGCCTGAAGATTTGAAAGCCCACATCTTTAGGGAAGACAACTCCAAGTGTCTCTGGTGCTCTCTTCAGACTTTCCATGCACCATCTGAGCTCCACTGATGTTTGTCCTTGTGCAGACGGAGCGGAGAGCCAGGCAGACAGTCATTTCTCAGAACCAAGACCGCTTACTTTAGCAGAAATCCTTTTCTGGGACTTCAGGACTTTCACCTCAGCTCCAGAATGAACCTGACCCAAGTGGCACTTTACATTGGCTTTTGTTGTGCAGCTGCTAAAGGTAGAGGCAGTTTATCTCTTAAATATTTCCCTCTCATATTAAACAAACTTGTGATTTTATTTTTCCTCAGCTACTAAACTAGTGCAATCAAATTACACAGTAATGCTGATTTTTCTATTTATAGTATCTTGTGTCATGCACATTTATGGACATTACTGAAATAATATTTCTGTCTGAACCCTGCAGAGCCACTCCCAAGTCCCAGTCAGCCCCACTGTGTCTTCATCGCATATGACAAAGTGACATGCCACTGGACACCAGGGAAGAACACTCCCGCTAACACCATCTATACTTTAGAGGCAAATGTGTAAGATCTCCTGTACTATCCACAATTTCAGGAATACTTTAAATACTTTAGACTGGCAGTGGATACATCAGTGCAGTGAAATGGAGCAGTACCTGCACACGGGAGTCAGATGCTCAGAGGTGATCAAGGCTTTATTTATATAGAAGCAGGTGTTTCTGAGGCAAGTAGGTATTTTCCTTTTTCTTTTCCTTTGCACAATTGAACAATTTTGTACTGATGATTCAAAAAAACTGTGAAAAAACTCAATTATTTCTCCCAAACAGTGATAGCGTCTAATATGTATGTTTAGCAGAAGGTGCATTTGATCTCTAGATAATAAATAAAGAGCAGATAGTTTTAATGTCACTTCCTTTGGGCCACTCTGAAGATTTTGTCATGTGCTTTTTCCTGTTCATAGGAAAGAGAGGTAGTATTATTTTGTGTCAGGTACTTTTCTTGTGTTTCCATCTGATTTCATAATATCAATTTTTAAGTAAATTAGGTTTGCCTTCATCCTAGATTGGTATTTCAGTTTTCTTACTCATGTGCTTGCAGGAGAAAATAGCAGAACCATTTTGCCTGTTTTGATTCCTGTTTTTATCCTGTTTTTTATCCCCATTCCTGGTAATGATCCCAGATAGAAAGGACCTGCTGAGTGACAAAGAGAACAGAATGGTCCCAACAGATGCATGTGAGAACATTTTATAGTTTGATAGTGTGTCCTGGCTCATTGACACACACTTATTTTAATACAAGCTCAAGCTTTACATTGGTTCATAGAATCAAAATGGACGACATATTTACTGTCAGTTCTTTCGACCTCATCAGTTGATGGAAAACTGTGACCACACTGTATGCGTTGAAAGATGTTTGTGGTAACTATTCCTGAGAGATATTCAACAGTGAAAAACATTTTTGCACTCTTATGGTTTCTGCACTCAGTGAGTCATTGCTGCTGAGTGAGGTTTTAACAGTAAAAGTGCAAACACACTTAGCAGCAGTTATCGTCAGTGTCTTCAGAGTAACAGCGGTTGCAATGAGCAGGGAGGAGACTGACGGCTAATGTATATTCAGCAAACGCCAGCTGCATAGATGATTATGTGCTCATTTTTGCATGGAACTACCTCCATGACACTCGCCAAGAAGTACAATGCACTGACGCTCACTTCCTCTTCCCATAGTTTCCTGCTGGTTTCCTGAACCTTGTAAACAGGTTGTTCTCTTTGAAACCAACAGCCTAACTACTGCATGCCAATGTGGTATCACGCCCAGCGTTTGATAACTTTTTATTATTAATGCATTTAAAATGTAGAGGGTCATCGTTTTTCATTTTCAGCAATTTAATCTTCACTGCTACATTTGTTTGAAATGCTGCCAAAAAGCTTCGATGTTACAGGAAGGAGTCCATTTCCCACCATTTCTCAAAACTTTTCCAAAGGTTTCTGTGGGTTCTTCTGCACATTTCAGTTTCATTATTTTAGTGCTTAATTGAACCACACTTAGAATGTCAAGTACAAATGTGGGGAATTGTCAAGTAGATTCTCTGCTGTGAAGTCACATGTACATATGTGTATATATTTATGATGCTAATGGCTATATGTTTATGTGTGTACACAGGACAAAATTTGAACCCACCTGTGACTCTTTTGGCAAGCATGCCTTCAGCTGCACCAGGACCAGTCAGACGTACTGCTCCGGCCCCATGAGCAGTCCTAACAGGCAGTACTCCGTCAGAGTCGTCGCCCAGAGCTCTGAAACAACAGCCACCTCACCGACCCTCTGTATCAAAGCTTTAGATGCTGGTAACAACACATATGTACTTATAGAAAATAAATGAATAAATATATTCAGTTAGTGTAGGTTGGCTGTGGTAAGACTATTTGGTGGCTCTGTACATATAAAACTAAAATTTAATTACCCATGCACAGCATTCATTTTTGTTTCACTTTCTGCATGTGATGTATCCCACCCTGACTTAACCCTGAGTCTTGTTTCACCAGTGAAGCTGCGCAGGCCAGTTCTCTCTGATCTGAGACCAGTCAGAGATGAACCCAGATGTTTGGAGCTGCAGTGGCATAAACCTGTGAAATTTGCTCTAACCCATGAGAACATCTGCAGGGGCTTTGTGAACTACCAGCTACAATACTTCACAGATGATCAGGTGCGGTATGATGGATGGATGGATGAAGATGGATGGATGGATGGTTATAAATATTTACTGGATCACTACTGTAAGCACAGTTTTCAGTTTTACTAGTCCGACCACTCACAAGCCAGTATTCACCCATTGGTGGCAGAGGCAACCATGCAAGGTGCACATACACTCACACACCAATGGCAAATTCTTTGAGTTTCAGTATCTTGCCCAGTTATACTTAGACATGTAGACTGCAGGGGCCAGGGACCAAACTACAAACCCTCTTCCTCATTGCATTGTCCTCCACGTTTCTTTAAGCCCGAGGCCCAGACAGTGGAGGGTTATCTCGGTGAGCACCTCGAGCCCCTGCAGTGTGAAAACTCTCTGAAGGAAAACCGAACAGTCCATCTCAGAAGCCCTTGCTCCCTAAGTCCATTTACTCAATACACAGTCCGCCTCCGGCTCCGCTACCACAGCATCTGGAGCGAGTGGAGCGACCAGCTGCAGAGCTGCACGGGGACGGCAGGTGAGTGTGTGTGACTGGCTTTTAAAATCTTAGATATGTTGTTTCTGGTTTTGGGCTCACACCTTGTCTACTAGACATTGTTCTTAACAATATGAGGTGTTGGCCCTGGAGTGTATTTTTTTTTTCACATCCGTGTCTCTTTCTTTGTCCTTCATTTGTTTCTTCTGGCTCCCAGCATAACAAATGCCTCGCATTGACACAGAGGAACTTTCCTGTTTGTAAGGCCGACAAAGACCCACCCTCCAAAAAACAGAGTGGACCAATAACAGATTAATTTCTGCCCCATAAATGTGAACAACCTGTAACTCAACCTTCCAAAACTGCAGTTCATCCCAATTATTTTGAGATTAGGTGTAAGACTTTGAATCAAAAGGTTAAATCACGGGAAGTAGAGGAAGCTACATCATCTGTTGGAGGTTTCCTTTCTGAAGAAACAGAAAATGACAAAACATGTGTATTTCTTCCCATAGTCTGACGGACAATGGACTGTGGATGGACAGTTGGGTTGCTGAAATGATTGTTTGTTTGTCGTCATCTCCCTCAGCCCCGATCGCTGCCCCACAGCTGTGGCGAGTGTTAAAACCTACAGATGATCTTCAGAAGAGACAAGTGACTCTACTGTGGAAGGTGAGCACAATGTAAAAGTTATCAGTCTGTCAGTTAATTGCTGACTGAAGTCATGTCTCTTCTAAAATATTTAGTTCCAGTCGTGGACAAAGACTACTGAATGATCGTAGAAATATTATCGGAATATTATAGGAATACTACAGGCAGCAGTGTGTCTCTATGATCTTGGTGATCTCTATGATCTGCTACTTCAGCATTGTGGACAACACACACAGTTAGGCTACTGATATTTCAGAGTCATGGTCAGGGCCTGAGATTCTAACTTGCACAAACTTCAGTCAGATAAAGAAACAGTCAGCCAGACTAAACTAAACTAAACAACCCCTCTGCCCCTGCCCTCTTTCTGGTATAGGGGATGGAGAGGGGAGAGTTAACCAGGGGGATGCATTTTGTCATGGCATATCCTTGCCCCCCAATCAAATCGCCTACTGCGAATATGAATAATATAGAATATAATATAATATAATTGGTGATTGGAACCATTTTACAGGGATTGTTGTGGGACTAAAACTGAGTCAGCTTTCCATCATGAATGAATGAGTGTAGCTGGTCTGATATGGAGAGAATTTGATGTATATGCATGTGTGAAATAAATGTTTTGTTAAATTTCCTGTGTGAATCATAGCAGGTTTAATCTCAGTGGTAACATCAATGTTTTCTTCCATCCAGGCTCCTCCAAGAAGCCAGAAAGCCTGCACCAGCCTTTGGTTTAATGTGTACTGTCAGTCAGAGAAATCCCACAGTGCACTGCAAACTGAGAACTGCTTGAACTTGACAAACACTTCCTGTCAGCTGACCCTGCCCACGGAGCGCTCCTCCTGCTTTCTGACTCTGTGTAACTCTGCTGGCAGCTCCCCTGCAGCCCGACTCACCATACCAGCAAGCACAGACACACGTATGCAGTCAGTCTCCATTCATAAATGATTGATTCAAAAATACAGATATTTTGTTTCCGAAATCTTTATAATGCATTTGTCTCAGATAATGATTTTAACCGCAATTCAAAATGTATTTAGAGCATGTGCCAGTGTGAAAATGTGTGTTTTAATACCATGACATTCTCTGTTAGTGCTCAGAGCCATTAAAACAGTCAGTGTCAGAGCACTGAATGACTCCAGTCTGAGGTTTACATGGTCGACACTCACACACCCCTCACTCACTGGTTTCCTGTTGGAGTGGGAATCAGTGAGGAAAGCTGATAAACCTAATCTACACTGGGAGAGACTGAACCTTAATACCAGTGACGTGATCATCAGTGGTAAGTTTATCATGTAGCTGCTGTTGAAGTGAACCTGGTCGATGAAAAACTAGACGTGCCACAACTTTACAAAACTAGGAAGGCAATAAGAACAGGCACCACTTAATTCCAGCTTTTTAAATAGTTTTATTCTGTTTTGAGAGAGTTTCATTTTGACTCTTGCCCTTTTTGCTATTAGCTGATTTGACTAATTCTGTCAGTTGCAATTATTATAAAGGAGTATATTATCAAATTAATAATGTCTGCAAATGCAATTCTCTCTTTAATGCAAGAAACACTCTTTTTTATCCAACTTACATAAGAATCAATTACCTGCCACATAAATATTTCAAAGTGTGTCTCTTAGTGTGTAAGCCATGAGGGAAGTATCTAAAATGCATTTTTTTCAGTATATGTTATCTCCAACACCATTTAAATCTGAAGGATAATGTATCACCACTATAATGTGCAACCTTGCTAGACCATGTTTTACAATGTTAGTTGATGCACAAGACATTTATGTGACTGTTGTTTTTTTTATTCTGGTTTCAGATTTGTTGTCAGAAGTGAGATATATTGTGACTGTAAGACCTGAATTTGGCAGTGAGCACGGTGAAGCAGTTTCAACTCAGACTTACATCAGACAAGGAGGTAATGCACTTGCAGTTGATGAACTTTAGACTATAGTGTAGGAGTCATGCAGGAGTCATGCAGACTAATTCAAGTGGAATGTACTGTATGTATTAAGTGCTTTTGATATGAAGATTTGCTCTGCCTTCCTATAGCAAAACATAGATAAATGTTATGTAGAGAATTATATGTCCGTGGTTAGTTCATTTATTGTAGTATATTTATCTCCTCACTCTCCTCATCTTATCCCACCCCTTCCTTGCTTTCTCTCCTTTAAACCTCTCTGCCTGGCTCTGTAGTGCCCTCTGCTGGTCCCAGGCTGCAGGTGAAGGAACAGAGCAGCAGTGCAGTGTTTGTGGTGTGGGAGCCTCCACCTGTGGAGGAGCAGCGTGGCTTCATCACCCAATACAGCCTGTACTGTCAGAAGGAGAACGATGCAGGTTTAAAAACACACAAGCAGCGGCCCATGTGCGAGACTCTGTGTTGTGCCTCACACACGGTCTGCAGAAACAAATACTAAACATGAAAATAGAAAAACAAATGAACAGCCTTATAAGCTTGTTTGTTGAATATGGTAATAACAGTTCCAATCAGTTACTTGGGAAAATAATCTTTCAAAAATTTCAGTGCACAGCAGATAAGTGGACTTTTTTGCTGCAGGGGAAGTACACACTGTGTCAAATGAGACTCTGAGCTACCGTTTGACTGGTCTGTCTGGAGTCTATCGGATTTACATGACAGCTCATACGGTGGCAGGAGAAGGACGAGCCAGTCCACTTCAGTTGGTTACTGTAGGTAAGAAAAAAAAGACAAGCTCATGTGGTATCGATTTGAACAAAAGCTTTTGTCTGTACGTGTGTGTGCTCATAAATGCGTGTGTGTTTGTCAGAAGATGACTATTCAGAGAGGACCCTCCTGGTTTGCATCATCCTTCCTGTGCTCGTCATGGTTTTGCTCCTCCTCATTATTGCATGTAGACAAAGGTGAGATGGACAACCACTTCAGTTCTATACAAGCAATGATGGTGTGCTAAATAGAAAGTGGTTTAATCTATGACTTTCAGAAAGTTTTAAGTGACTCAAAACAAGGCAGAATAAAACTGAAGACTCCATTTATAGCAAGAAAAACAGTTGATTCTGATTCTAATAAGTGGAGTAATTTAACTTTTTAGGTATTTTTATAAAAGGAAAGATTATTGTTACAGGCATCGCAAGCAACACTTGCCTTTAACCACAAACAAAACTAAAGTCTGTTTTTTCTTAAGCAGCATATACTATTTTGTGTAAGTTGAATTGAATTATAGTAGTTTCATCAAACATGTGTCCCTCCCACTATGTTCACACAGCTGTGCTCTAATATTAGCTCTAATGTAGCAGTTAAAGTGTTAAGTTAATTTTTCTGTGAAGCATAAATTGAAATGACTTGTTATTTACTGTTACTCATTCGGGTAGCTGTACTTCTAAATGTTACCACAGAATCAAGCAGTGGGACAATGAGTGAGGCTCGATTTTTACTCAGATATGAAAGAGAAAGTGCATTTGGAGCACAGCAAAGCAGGAAGAGCCCAAATGTGACGTAATTGCAACCATCCCCCTATCTCTTCTGGCCTCCTGTTCTCCAGGCCAGGTTTCACTGGCTGATTAGGAGCTATGCTGTTAATGATGCAGGCTGTTTGTTTAAGGAGAATAGATGCAAAGTGGGCATGTAAGACACTTCTGGGAGGGAAGCTAAATAAAGTTAATTTGTTTTTACTATTCTAGAGTCAGATAACAGAAAATAGATTGTATATATATCTTACGAGACAGAATGAGTAAATGGCAAAGTAGAGAGTTGTCTCCACTGAGTGTGAGGGAGTGTGAGACTGAGAATGTATCATCAGGAGAAATGTTCTTTATTTGCATTTCAGTTGACTGTTAAAACAACACAGAGCTGATTGTTAGCTATCACAGTTAAATAAGAAACATATGCTGCATTGGTCTTTTCATTATAGCTAAGACAAATGCTGAAAAATGTCTACTCCAGAAAACCCACATTCAGCTGCAATGATCCAAAGATTAACAGATGAATGCAGACATTTTTTTGTCACAATGCAATTAATGGACTGCTGAACAAGACTTAAAATGTCAAGGCTGCTCTTAACAGTGTCTGTTTCTTGTTGCCAGGATAAAGCAGAATGTCTGGCCTTCAGTTCCTGACCCTGGACTCAGCAGTCTGACCACCTGGATCTCCGAATCTAAACACGCACTGAAAGACTTCCACTCTGAAGGAGACGATCACACTTCAACCTCTGAACTGACTAATGAAGTGTATGATGAAGAAGACTTTTGAGACCTGAGCTTTTCCCTTTAGAACAAATATATGGATTCAAAATAATTATAAATGTATGAGCATGCATAGCTGAAGAAAAGCACATGGGGATACTTGGTCAACCTTTGACTTTTTGTTATCTTTTTACTGGAGGCCAGTATGCGAAGCACTTTTGTCCATGATTAACCAACAAATATCTGTAATAGCTTCAGTGTACAATTTGTATTTCTGTGCATCTCGCAGACACAGACACAATTTATCTACACTTTCAGAAAATGCAGGCAATTTAGTAATAATAACATTTCTCCCACCCCCTGTTTTCTGAGTTTTTTATTGCATTCACTGACATGAATGTGTAGCCTTTTAAAACAAACTAAGAACATATTACACCATTTATTTTAGATGTACCATTTGTGTTGTTGTACCATGAAGGTGAATAAGGTGATAAGCTTCATGGGCAGTGAACTGAAATTGGAGTTTGACAATATGATGGGGGTTCTTTGGAAACAAAATATTCTTCTTTTAATGACAGTAATACATACACACAGAGTTTCCTGACATTGAACGAGTGGAGTGGATCAACCTGCTGAAAGAGGTGAAGGAAACACCAGGGAAAAAATTGTCAAGCTTAAAGATATTGATGCATATCAGTGTGGATGGTGACATTGGTTTATGGCTTTATCATCAGTGCAGAATCAAGTCATTACAATAAATTCAGAGCTACTGTAGTCAGACCCATTCTCATCTTCAAAAAAAAAAGTTGACGTTAAATGTCTTTTTACTAGAATTTCTGGGTGCCTGAGCTCGGTACTGTTAAAAACAACCAGAAGGGGGCAGAGAAAAATCAATTTTAAATCTATTCCTTGAACTGTTAGTCTCCCTGCTGTTCCTTTTATACCAGATATCCTTCTGTATATTATTGATGATTCAGTTGCAAACCTTCAAGTCAGTGCTATATAGTCTTATTTTATTGCATTTAATTCTACTGTTTGCAAACACGCAGGAAGTCAAATAAACCTGCAAGCCAGAGTTTGTGCATGTAAGATTATCTGCTTATATCACCAATAGACTTGGTGGTAAACATGGTGTTTGTCATGCAAACACAGTTAACTGTTAATACACACAAATGACTCTTATACACGCATGGTTGGGTGCAGCCAGCGAGTGGCGGCCTGGTATTGACTGCTGGTGGGGAAACATCCAGACTGCTTGGAGCAAAATAACAGTGCGGCCCGGAGTCATGCTGACCTCAAGTCATGCTAATTTTCCTACAGTCCCAGCAGGACTTGTTAAAGTCTCCCAGCTTTTGTTGAGTTGGAAGTTTTGTTAGTCAGTTCTATTTTTTTAATCACCCACCGAGTGTGCTCAGTGTGGCTTCACCTCCCATCAACACAAAGGTGGTGACTAATACATTTGGACTCCATTAAGACCCTGATTGCTTTTTAGTCAGCTTCAATATAAATCTCTCCCACATGTGGGAGTGTGCTCCGGGAAAGGTTAAGTTCTCCACAAAACTGAGCAGTTCAAGTGTTTGTCCTCTGGGCCTTTCATGGGGAAGCTGAAGTGCATGATGGGATGAGATCATGTAGAGCTCTCATCTATGTGAGGATTTCAGAAATGGGGGCAGAGCTGAGTCCTCAATTAAAACCACAGCCTTAATGTAGTGCTTTTAAATCCCATGATTGTATGTTCTTGATTAAGTCCAGATTATTTCAGATAATGAGGTCAGGTGTAATGACAGTCATTTGTTTCAGACTTTTTTCCCCTCTTCTTTTTCTTTCCTTCCTCGGGGGTATTTTGGACCTGACAGAGCAGTTTGTGTGTGGTTTACTGCTGTCAGGCACCTCCTCCTGGTTTGATCCTTACAATGTTTGAATCCTCTCTACTCAAAAGACTTAAAAAAAAAGTTGGTTTGCAAGGCAGGGAGAGAAAAACCGAGCAAACCGCTGAGAGATTTGCTCTCCTGCTCTTTGCACGCCTGTGCGTAAAAGCTTGGCGATGATCAGATCGCCAAAGAGGAGCCAGTCCCACACGGCCTATGAGCCAGATGAGGAAGTTGGAGGAGGGACCAGAGCTGTGGCCTGGTGTGTGTGCGGGTAGAAGGCTTAATACTAGATCTCCGGACGCCTCCTGCACTGTGAAATCGGAGGATCTCTCCAGTCCTGCTTTTGTATCCAAACCAGTAAGGCGCGCAAAAACAGACGCACGACTCCTGCACGTAAAAGCTGAGTTTATACCTCGCTGTGTTTTTTTTAAGGAAGTCGCACACCTTTGCTGTCAATGTCAGCACAGGTAGACAAGAGGATCCCGGAAGAACTCGTAGTGCAGGTTAGCAGATTGTTTGCATAGCCTGTACTTTCTATCCAAAGCGAGGAAGCGCAGATGGACTTATTCACTTTATCCAAAAAGTAGTTATTCTGTCTGAAAGTCGTCGCTTTTAAAGTGAGTGATCGGGAGGAAGATGAAGGAGCTGAGGAAGAAGAAGCTGTACGTGGTGATGGACGTGCTGTGCGTTTTAGTTGGTAAGTTTTGGACACTCAAACTACACATCAGCATAATCTGCCTTTTTGTCTAAAAATTGCACTTCAGTGTTTTCAGCAAGAAGAAGCTCTGATCTTTGTGGTGTGTTTGCACCTTGACAGCAGCTCAGGAATCCATCTAATAATGAGAGCTGTGCCATGTTTGTTTATTTACAGAATTGCAATAAAACATGTTTTTAATCAGACTAATGACAACATAGAAGCTGCTTTATAACAGGCTCTCTTTTTAAAAGGGCAAATAAAGTTTCCATGCCTGAGTCCAAAACTAAAAAAAGCAGCCTGTCAGCCGGTTTGTTTATGCAGATCTGCGATGCTGTCCAGGCTGAAATGTGACATTAAATGGCACCATGGAGAAACACAAGAGGAAATATTATTCTCATTCTCCTCACAGGGCTCCTGCATGCCTCCATCCTACACACCAAATACTCTGCAGGAACTTTACACAGCCTCAGGAAGCTGCATGTTTGTTTATGGAAATTTGATATGCATGTGTGTGCCCTGCTTATTCCTCATTTTCTTCAGTTTTTTTTTTTTTTTTTTTTTTTGTCTGCCAGGAATCTTCTCAAGAATGTCTCCACGTCCCACATACAGTGCATTTCTCAAGATATTCCTTCCACAGAGCATTGTTTTGCATGTCAGGTCAGGCAGGGATCATTTTGGCTGTTCTTTAGTTTCCATCGCTGCAGAAACTAGATCACATCATTACTGTACAAGTTTTTGTCTCCTTCCTCCTCTGGGCAATGAACAAATAATGACATGTTGGAAAATGAATCATATCAATGACACAAATTATGGTCAAAGTGTCAACAGTTGTCTTTTGCCTTTAGATAAGACAAGAAAAGATATTCTTTTATTCGCCCCACAACGGGGAAATTAAATGAATGGAACTGAATATGAAATGGCACACAGAGGATCATATAAATGGTTATGAAATAATCCATATCTAATTGGACAAAAAACAAGAATTAATACAAGTGAAAATGATTTATTGAATCCATAAATAAATAGATTCAATTACTAGGTATTTAATTAATTGATATTTAAACTGGCAATAAAAAGGATTATGTAAAAAATGTTTAAAAATTAATATATGAATAACCATCAATAAGTCGGCCTAATTACAAAGTGATGTATAAAAACAACCAATACATAATTTAAAAATGGATTAATAATTAAATTAATAATGGGATTTCAAAATCATAAAGCTTTATAACCATATACTTTCTAACACCTGTGACCCTCCATAGTGACCATGATAAGCTTCTGATGATCACAAATGAGCTCCTCACCACCACCCTCAGATAAAGTCTTCAGATGCAGCCTCAGAGATCGTGTCTGTGTGTGGAATGTACCACAGTGGTGGGAAGTCGGTTTCCTGCATTAATGCCGCAAGCCTTCGACAGACGCGTGTTGCGTCATGGTCTGGTGTATGGCGGCCTGTTCAACCCTTGTTGTGTCTGCGCTGGTGATAGTGGTGAAGTCTGGGGGAGGACGTTCATGTGCGGATCTGCTCTGCTGTGCACTTTCAGCCCCCCCCCCCTTCTCACTGGCTTTCCAGGGAGCTTAGGGGTATTTTTCCATCTGTGGGAACATCCACAGACTGCTGAACTTGATAAGCCGCGCCATTTCGCTGTCACAAGTCTGGGATTAACGTCTGGGTTGGGTTGGTCGGTCAGGTCTGGGTAGCTGCATCCCACCCTTTTGCCTCTCCCTTCCCTTTTGCCACCCACGTCACCCACTCAAATAATCGTCAAGTCAACCTCAGGCTTGTGTGAGGTTGCCCCAGCCATGTAATAACAGCGTGGCAGAGCTTGTAATTATGATGACCATTAGCCTATATGGAAACAGACTTTTGAGTTGGGTTTTGTCTGCATATCGGGACTATTTACTTTTCTTATTGTAAACTATAAACCATGGGAATCTCCCAACGCCAACAACTGCTGTTGAACAGAAGCCATTTCTTCATCTTCACAACAGTCACTTCTGAAATATTAATCTCTTGTTCTCTACTTTGTTTCTCTCTCCAACCGTCATTTGTTATGAAATTCAAAGGACAAATGAGAGCAGCAGATTCATTCACAGTGCCATTTCTTTGGCACGCTCTCTGTCCCTCACACCCTGCCCTGCCCCGGTCATGGTGAATGGATGAACCTCACTCTATGTTCATACAATGCAAAACACAACTGTTGAAGAAATCTGATACAAAACGGCTGCTTAGAGCCGAACAATGATTAACTTACACCTTCGACACAAAGTCTGTTGTATTATCTGTCTAGTTAATATTGAAGAAACCTGTCTGATGCATCATGAGGGACATTTGAGCTCTGATTGCTTTTCAAAAACCTGCCTCTGTCTTGACTTTGTTGTTCATTGTAAACTCCATTCTTCCTCCAGTGCATCCCTCCCTGCCTCTCTCCTCCTCCGTCTATGTAAGTCTACACTCAGCACAAATAGATGGTGGGTGTTGGCCGAGAGCACACAGAGGAAAGACCAGGGTTTAACCTCTCCCTGCCCACAGCTCGTATTCATTGGTGCGGTGCCGCAGGTGGAGGTTGTTCAGGAGTCACAGCTCACATTTCTGCATGACTCGAGTGCTGCTGTAGGCGATATGAGTGTCAGTGAACTGTGAGTTGTGAGTAATGTGCTAGATACTAAAGTAGTGTGTGACTAAATGGCCACGAGGCAAGGCACTGGTTCAGCGTATGCTTGTGCACGCGTTCGTTTTTGCGTGTGTGCGCTCTTTGTCGTGTAAAGTACGCAGTTACGGACCAGTCTATAATGTCATAGATTATAAACACACACTCGTACATGCACACAAATGTATGCAGAAGGAGCAGCTGAAGTTTAACTTTCCTGGCCAAAGGTGATTTTCATTTTGATTTGCAGGGAAACTCTGGGTTCTGACATTTTACATTTGTTTTGTGTGTACGACTCCTGTGACTTTTAGCTCACAGCTACTGGAGAGTCTACATACAAAGTTTATTTACATTTTTTTTTTATTCTAAATGACACATAAAGGATAATGCAGTGCAGTGGAGTTTCATATTCTCCTCCAAAACTTTTCTCATTATTTGATTTCATAGGAGCTTCTTGTTATTGACTGATAGGATAAGCCCCCCTTTAGTTGGTACAACTATTGAGGAGCTGCTACATATTTCCTCCCATTATATTCATCTTATTACATTAAAAAATCCCCATGTTCTGTTGTTTGACCTCACTGGATGTCCGTTAGAGTTGGCCGGTGATACAGCATCATTGCCGCGGCGTCTCCAGGGAGCCGGGCCTCTCATGCGGTCTTGTTGGGAAGACTGATTGTCCCAAGTTCTCAGAGAAAGGCAGTGAAGACATTTGATGGGAATTGTTTTCCTCAGGAGAGCTCTGTCATGGAAACTGAAGCCCTTTGAACAAACAGGCACATCCCTCTGAGAAATATGAGCCCCGTTTATTTCTCCTTCTTCTTCTTCTCCTTCTTCTTCTTCTTCTTCTTCTTTTTCTAAATACCTTGATTGCACAAGGGTTTCTGGTCAACTGGCAAAGTCTTTTATCAGTCGTACTTTAAAGTGGGTGAGGATCTTTTGTCGTGGTCAGAAGATCATTACCACATTCATTTAGAGACATTTAAGCCACATTCTCCTAAAGTCAACCGTGTGCCCAGATGACTTCAAAAACCGTGGGATAAAATCAGGAAGTGTACTTTTTGTTATAATTACAATTAGTTATTATTGTTTATAAAATGTTGCTGAGAAGAAAATTGACAGCTTCTACCACTTTGCATTGTTTTGGACTTCAGAAGAAATTTTCTTAATTGCTTTGGACCACAAAACAGTGAGCGTCTGCTGTTCTCTCGGCACAAATGCAGCCTTTCAGTGTCTTTCAAAGGCGGATGATTAAAATGATGCTGGAGAAGAAGTACCTGCCAGTGTGTTTATTCTTTCGAGTAAAGCCTGAGAGAAAACATGTGCACAGAGAGGGAAGCCAGAGCGAGTGAGCACGAGAAAGACACGATGATTACTTTTTGACAGGGACTAGAATTTAGGAAAATGTGGTCCTAATTTGGAGAAACACTAACACGATCACTGCTGTTAGACAACAGCTAAACATAGCTTGCATTTGCATATAGTAATTATAAAGAATAATCACTATATATTTGGCAAGGATATGTAGATGTTTAAAAGTGTAGTGTAGTGGACTTTCAGAGAAGCTCGCCATTCATGATAGAGCTACACTTTGACTCCTGCAGACCTTTGTGGTTTAGGTTTAAACCTGTGTGGCTCGCTTCTTTGATCCACTCCAAACTCAGACTCTTTGATTGCCAACCCAGATTTAGCTGCCCTCCCACCACTCCTACGACCTCGCCTGCCACCCTGTCTCCTTCTGCACTGCTTGGACCTAAGCATGCGTAAATGATGCACAGAGCGAAACAGGGATTAAAAATAAAGACTGGGCAGCAGCAGCAGCAGCAGGATTTGGTGTGACTGGTGAAGCTGGGCGTTCCTCATGTGAATTAGAATTCCAGAGGCCAACGCCGGCAGAGGTTGTAGGCTCAGCACATACCTTCCACATTAGTCAGTCCAGCTTGGGGTTAGACAGTCAGAAAGAGGGAGAGTTTAGTTGTTATGTTACCACAAGCCATCTCTATAAGGTCTGAAACGTCAGCTATGTTGATGCACTTAAGAGCTTTGGTGCTATAGGTTTCTTGCTGTCATCTCAACAAAGCATGTTTGAATTGGAGGAAACAAAAGAGAGCAGGAAAGAGAAAGAAGTGGAAACATTGACTGCAGCTGAAAGCAAAAAATACTCTCTGTCCTCGTCGAGAGTGGCAGCCAGATGGAGTAAATGACTACAGAGTGACACAGGGATGAAAAATACAACAAGCAAGGAATGGTGGTAATGCGAGAGGAAACAAGAGCTATCAACACAAGGCTAAGACAAATTGGAAAGAGGCAGAGAAATGCCGAAAGAAGAAACTTGCTGAGTGACCTTCACGCTGGAAAGACAAGAAATGAGAGTGGAAGAAATTAGATGGAGGAGCAAATGTTCCAGCTGTGACCCTGGAAAGTTTTAGACCAAACAGGGTAGCGCAGGGGCATGAGAACACCCCTCACACAACATACACACACACAGGCTTCCCACACCTTGAAAATATGCATAGTGAAAACCCAGACTGTGTGTTTTTCAACTTGAGGAGAATAATTGTCCATCCACATGGTTCTGCAGGTGCAGCAGGTTATGTCAGAGAAACCAGGGCGAGTAGGTGTGGGTGCGCTCTCAAATCGCTGAAACAACTTCCAGATGATTGTGGCAGTTTGAGCCCAGCCGTCGACCTTTCTTTTGTCGGACAGCAAGCGGAAAGAGAGAGGACAGAGACAGAATAACCGAGGTAAAAACAGAGGCAGCGAGAGGACGTGATGAGCCTCAAATCTCAGCCCCGGAGTGCGATTGTGGTCCAAATGGTCCTGCGTAATTGCACATCTGCCAGCTAAATAAAGCACCATCCCATTGAGGCCCCTATATTTACAACAGAGGGAGAAGTGTGTGGGAGGCCGCTGTGATCAAGAGGATGACGGTCAGAGAGACTGAGCTGCAGAGAGAAGAATGAATGACTTTGAATAAGAGAGAAAAAAAATACAGAATGGAGGATGTGAATCAGCAGTGGTGGAAGGAATGGAGGAAAGAGCGCAAATCTCTTCTTACACTGGCATCTTTGTTTGTCCGTGGTATCAGTCGATGCTTAAATCTTCCGTGATGCGCTTCAGTTCAGACCCCTTTGACACGCAGTCGTCATCAATTACTCATCTCTCCGTTGCACTAATGCCCATTTCTGCAGGAGGAGACACCAAGGTGCCACTGTGCATGAATGTTAAATTGCGGGCAGGTAAATGAGAAGGCTTTAATTTCCCAGAATGGAACCAAAGCCTCTAAAATGGGCCTTTCTTAGCCTGAGACAGGAAAAGTGGGAGTCCTGCATCCTGCGACTTCAAACAGGCTCCCATTAGAGGAGATTTCTGACTGGCAGCTGGAGATTAACTTCCTGGCTACGTTCCAAACTGGCAGTGTTTCCCTCCCCTCCATCTGAGGAAGCAGGTGTCTAGAAAGAAGGTTCTCCTGTATCCTGAATAACTACCTCCACCCCTCCTCTTATTCCCTCCAATGTAGCTATATATTCTGTTTGGACAGAAAAATCCACCCTAGATGTCTGAGTTTAGCTCAAGTCAAAGGCTGCTTGGTCTTTAAGTGGATGCTCTGAAGCAGTGTCAGTTTGGTTTGTGGCGTTGTCTCGTGGTATCTTGGAGGCCTATTTTGTCTGCCGACGGGTTTATTTTTGCCCGTGAGCTGCGTATGTGTATGTGTGAGTGCTTTGTTTCTTGCAGATATTATCCACAGTGGCACTGAGACACATTCACACCTCAGGATGCACCGGTCGTTCTGCCCATGACGGCACTCCAGACTCTTTACGTCATTTTATTTGAGCGCTTTCATTTTCATCCAAACTTGTAATTTATGACTAACGAGCGTCAGCTAATTTAGTGCTTCATTTATGAATACTGAAATGAAAAAAAAGTTTTTTACAAGCGAGGGGAGGATTATTTAAGACCAGGTGCCCTGACTTCTCTCAGTCCATGCACTGTGTGGCAAACTGGCATAACACAAGTTCAGTTAAGAGGATTTTGTCAGCACAAAAAATCCAGAAAAACCTTTGCTGTATTATAGATAAACAGATAAATACAAGTGATACTCCAGATTGCCGTGTCATTGACAGACATGCAAAAGCTATTTATCCTTTTGTGAGCTTGTTAGGTGGAAGAAGGTGATATATTTCATTAGCTGTTGACACTTCTCTTTGAAGCTTCTCACTTCATTTTTCTCCTGCCTCTCTGTGAGTAATGGCCCCGCTCTGGCAAGTGTTAAAGGCTTCATAAAACAGTTTGGAGTTACTATGCCATGTGACTCCGATGTAGAAATAATTATGTCCTTTTAAAGTGACATTTACCATGCTGTATTAAATAAATAAACATCCCCCCTGACTTTGTCCAGGCCATATCTTACGCAAACCTTTAAAACTCACTCACATATAATATGTGTCAGTATCCGGTCAAACAAGTCTTTCGTTTTCTTTTGTTTGCAGTTTGTTTTTAATGCATTCCACACTGTGTGAAAAGTTGTCATTGGCTGATGTTTTCTGTCGAGTGGAAACAGATTTCATGTCACCATGTAATGACAGCAAGCGATGGCTTCAATTCCAAAGAAGGGCGATGTTTGTTTTCATGTGTGGTCATGCAACCGCCCTAATAATATTGTGTTTCCAAATAATGGTTTAAGCTATTTGACCTGCTGTGTAAATTTCAATTGCGTCCATACATTTAGAATAATATTTTGGAGATACTTCAAAACCAATCAATTGCAAAGATGCATCAGAACTTTCAAGTAGCAGTCACAGTAATAATTCCTGTAATGACTGTTTGATTTAAGTCCAGCCGTTTGTTAGTGACAGTGAGATGGGAAAGGTAAACCAGAAGTTTTTTTTTTTTGGGACGTTCTGCTGTGTTTCTTGCCAGCTGGAAGCAGGATGCAGGATACAGATGCAAAAGCTGCCACCCAAAAAACCACATCAGTAAATCCATATCGGGACGCTCCCCTGAGGTGCCTGAGGCAGGATGTTAGTTAAATACAAGACCATATATTGTGCTGTTGAACAAACAGGATTTTGGTGGCGCTAAGAGGAAAATATATGGAATAAACCTTTGTGCACCCGGTTTACCACGTCCTGACGTGGCTGGTAGATGTGTAAACAGGGATCCAGGAAGCGTCTGGTGGATGACGGCTTATGGGAATTGCCTTGCAGGGACAGGTGTCCAGCTGCTGTTGCTCACAAAGAGACGACAGCATAGACAAAAGGGGGGAAGGTGGAATAGGTGCATTGTGCAGGTGTTGGCTGCTGAAACTAAAATTTGTTGTTGAAAACTACTGCATGTGTTGGTTAAAGAAAGAGTTCTGCATTTTGCAAAGCATGCTTGTTCACTTTCGGGCAGAGAGTTAGATGAATATATACCGCTCTCACGTCTGTGCTATAATATGGAGCTACAGCCAGCAGCCAGTTAGCTTAGCATAAAGACTGGAAACAGGGGGGAACAGGTAGCCTGGCTCTGTCTGAAGGTAGCAAAATTCACCTGATAGCAGATTTAAAATTCAGTAATTAACATGTCTTGTTTGATTAATCTGTGCAACAGAATTGTCAAGCAATAGTCCGGCACATAACCTCTTCTAGAAAAATGGCAAATTGTTGTTTTTTCCACATTGTTTTTTTTTTTATGGATCAAGCAAAGAAGGTATAATGTGAATCAGTGTTTGTTCCCCTCAGACAGATCCAGGCTTGCTGGTTCCAAGGCAGAGGAAGGCAAAAGGCCTCTCTTAGGAATAACCTTTTTCTGAATCTGACCAGGATATTTGTTCACTGATGTTTACAAGACATTTTGCATTTCACCCTTAAGTTTTGCTTTATAATTTGCATGGTGGAGAAGTGTTGAAACCTGCCAACAAACCTTCAGCTCGCTGGGATAAACACTTCAGTTGATGCATTTTTATTTTTGCAACTCGTGTTGAAACGTTGGGAAACAAGTTGGGAGTTGTGATTCCTCCCTTTCCCAAATGTCAGGCAAAGATTAGAGCTTTTTGTGTATGAGTACTATGTTGAAATCAGTCGGTATCTCTCGTTCTTTCCTTCCCTGTTTGTCTTGTTTAAACCCAGCTTTTCAAGGTCGGGTTACCAGGCGTCCAGTGTGCAATGATGTGTTTACCCTATAGAGACCTATTGTTTATTCTCCTCTCAACACAAAGCTTCTATTTTGCTGCTGCCCTTCGTTACTGAGCCAATAAGACTCTTTTTGTGTGTGTAGCGTCTGTGCCGAACATGTGTGCACTTAGCGTGTCACTAAACAATGTCCGCGCTCATCTCGTGTCACCTTGGATATATGTGATGTGTGACAGGAGCAAAACTCACACTGCAGCTCATTGTGCAGGTGTCACTGTGTATCGTTGTTTATTGTGAATCACAGCATTTATGAGGAGAATTTCTCGGCTTCATTAGTATTTTGTGGTTTATTACAGACATTGAGGGCTTTGATAGTTTTGGTCATGATGTTTTTTTTTCTCACATGACATCAAAGTGGTGTCAAAATTCAAAGCATTAACGTGTTACACATCCAGCTTCACATCTTTTTGAACTACTGTAACATTCATGAAAAACACATCATAAGGGGTTTTTTTTGTCAGTATTTATACATTTACAAGTCAAGTCAAATTTTATTTCTAAAGCCCAAAATCACAATTTGCCTCAGGGGACTTTACAGTAGGCTGTTGTTCCATATCCATCATGAGAGATTTCAGGGTGGAGTCGAATCCGGTGTTACAGAGTGTTCACCTCAGCTGAATCCTGATCCACCATCCAGTTGTATATTTTCCTTTAGTCTCAATCTTCAGCGTGTGGACTCGTGGTCTCTCATCAGTCAGTCTCACTGGAAGTCCTCCTGGAATTATGTCAGCTGCAGACATTTTCTGAAAGAATGGGAGGGGTGCACTGCTCATTTGCACAGGAATGTAATACTATTGGTGAGAGCGCTTTTCAAGTGTGCGCAGTGTTTTTTTCACCTCTGTTTTTCTTGCATTTAGTATGTGGCTGTATGGCATTTCCACAGTGGCCCCAGGACTGTCTGTCTGCCTATTATGGATAGTGGTAGTGGATATCAGGGTGGAGAGTACATTCCTCACTTGGGCTGTAACTCATAATTATCTTCATCTGTCAATTAATTGTTTAGGTCAAATATGGAATGTCCAAAATAATGACAAGAGCCAAAGTATTCAATTTATTGTGACATAAAGTCTTACTCCAACCAAAATCTTTTTATTATGAAGCACCATTGTAGGCTCAAAAAGGGTTAATAAAAAGTTAGAGGATATGGGAAGTTACAATGGATTCCAATGTAAAAAACTTTCACTGCTACATCCAAAAGAACCTCTCAAACTACATTCAGCCTCATCCATGTCTCTGCTGCCCATCTATAACATCAGCATGTTCAAAACACTCACAGTTTGCCAAAATCTGTTTTAAACTCTCCTCCAGTCTCGGCTAATTTGACTCGACTTTGAAGAGAGAGCAAAGGAGCCTCTGCAAAATGTATTCATAAGCCTTGTGTTTATCAGTGCCACTTAGTAAAGAACACACACTTGTACTCTACATCTGCAAAATGCAGTGAAGTGAGTGTGTACGTGCATCAGACGGAGACAGAGAGGAAACATTTTTGGATGTTTCCGAACATCTCAAGGATATCATTCTCGCACTCTGGAGCCTTGAGCTGCTATATTTGGTCTTATTTTAGGACTGAGCCACATCGTTCAGAAGAGCTGCAGTTGTGTGTGTTGTGTCTGCAGTAATTTGTGTACACTCTTGTTTATACACTCTTGCATCTATTGGATACGTGTGTGTGATGTGTGATTTTTACATATGCCCACATGCCTGAGTGTATAAATACAGTATTGCGCTGTTTATTTTCGTAATTCTTTGCTGTGCATTTCTACCCTGACATTTAAGTGCCGAAGGTTTTTTTCTCCTTGTGGGTTGTTTTCATCATTGTGATTTTAGACCTTGAGGTCCGGAGAGGGAGAGAGAAAACAATTTAGCTATCCTTAGAGAAACATTTTCACTTCCCGGCTTTGGGAATGATGTAATGTCTGAAAACCTGCAGGAAGCGAGACAAATGTGTTATTCCAAAACATTTACTCTCAAATATTAGTGTGTATTAACTTGGATCAACCTTCTCCTCTGTCTTTTATAAGACCCATTTATAATCTTGGCAGTGACCAAGCATCATATGTCACTGACAAAAACCAATACGTGCACCTCATTTCACCAAAATGTCTCCAAATATGGTGAATATTCAAACCCATCTCATCAGACTCTTCTGGTTTGTTTTCGCCTCAGCGGCACTGCCCTTCATCATCATGACCATCGTGTTCAAGCCATATGAACGAGGGGTCTACTGTGATGATGAGAGCATCATGTACCCGGTAAAACCAGACACCATCACCCACGGCATGCTGGCGGCTGTCACCATCTCCTGCACTGTCATCATTGTAAGTTTTACCCACAGCGTCAATCGCTCCTCTCTTCTCACAGAGAACTTTATTATGTATCACCTCAGTAAAGACCAAAATCATGGAAGGCTTACAGGACCTCAGTCATTTAACAACATCCTGTGCTGTTTGCTCCATTACAAAATGGCCTTTATGAATTGGGCAAAGTGTTGATGTGTAACGAGGAAAAGTAATTTAATTCTAATGATGCAAGAAATGAAGAAAAATTGGCCTCAAAAAACACCTTTCGCCTTCTTCCCCCAGATCTCTTCTGGAGAGGCTTATCTGGTCTACAGCAAGAGGATTTACTCTAACTCTGACTTCAACCAGTATGTGGCTGCGCTCTACAAGGTAGTGGGCACTTTCCTGTTTGGAGCAGCTGTTAGCCAGTCGCTGACAGACCTCGCCAAGTTCACCATCGGCCGCCCGAGACCAAACTTCATGGCCGTGTGTGCCCCAAAGGTCTGCACGGGATATATGCAGGGGATCAACTGCACCGGCAAGCTTCAGGACGTCACAGAGTCCAGGTGGGTGGAGAAGATCTCAGCATTATAATAACAGTGTCAACAAGATTCTACAATTAAATACTGTGTGAAGCATTAAATGTGATCCTTCCTCTTCTGCAGATTGTCCTTCTACTCTGGTCACTCCTCTTTTGGAATGTACTGCATGCTCTTCCTGGCCGTAAGTACAACACACAATCACTGAAAGTCTTAAAACACAGCGTAAATATGCATCTCTGTGAACAGTAAATGTAAAAATATCCCCATGTGATATCCATCCAAATATCTGCAGGATAACAGTCCCCAGATGGGCTCATATGAGAACAGGCTTATGCAGTTGGATCCGAGCTCAAGGGCTAATTGTTGAGAAAGAGAAAAGGCTCATAGAGGCGGTTTGTGCCAGTGGACATAAAAGGACAAGGCAAGAGTTCAGTGATCTGGAGGCCTCTGCTGTCTCTTTCCCAGCAATGATGAAGGCAAGGCATGCGCTGTGTTCCAGGCCTATCCAGTTCATTACACTTGGCCTCATCTCTTTGTGTTAAAAAGCCAGACAACAGTGCGAGACAGCAGGCTTCAAGAGGCCAAGCAAAGCAGCATTGTTCACTTCAAAGGCATTTTTAAAGACAGAATATCTTAAGCTACTGTCCGTTCCTGTCAGTGTCCACGCTCTCTGTTTTGCCAGGAAAATACTGCAGACAAATCGAGCTAAGCTGTGATATCCAGCCCGGGTCCTACACTGTTCAGTGCAGAGTGTGACTGTGTGGCAGGGGGGGACTGTGGTCCGATGCCAATTTTTGCACCTTCAACAGCAGCCCAGCAGAAGCCCAGAGAAGTCTGTACTGTTGCCAGGTTCATAATTTTTTGGCATCTGCTGTTTTCCAGTGAAAAAGGGGGTTTCAGTCCATAGTGGGCATAAATTAGATTTGTACTCAGCACCTTTTTACTGTTCAACCCAGCTGAAGTTGAGGCAAACCAGCCGCTGTTTTTGCATTAAAGAGACACAAACTCATTCACCAAATAAATTACTGCCTGTACATTCAAGCAAATACAGAGATGACTTTTGCAAAGCAGAAATTTGACTGCTGCATGACTTCACTGCTTTATCAGTATATTACAAAAAAAACATTAGGTCAATTCAAAAGGCTGAAAATGTTGCTCCCGACACCAATTACAACCCAGATTCCAAAAAGTTGGGGCACTGTGTAAAACATAAAACTGAATGCAATCATTTGCAAATGAACTGTGTTTAATGGTAACAGTTATACAAAGTGTTCCTGAGCCCATGTAATAATCTCCTTTATACAATCATGTTTGACAAGGTGGTGAACCTCTCTCCATCCTTGCTTGTGAACGACTGAGCCTTTCCAGGATGAACCTTTCATACCCAATCATGATACTATCACCTGTTACCAATGAACCTGTTTACCTGTGGAATGATCCATACAGGTCCACAACTTTCTTCAGTCTTCTATTGCTCCTGTCTCAACTTGTTTGAAACATGTTGCTGGCATCAAATTCAGAATAAGCAGATATTTACAAAAATCAATGAAGTTGATGAGGTCAAACTTTAAATATATTGTCTTTGAACTGTTTTCAATTCAGTATATATCAAAAGTGACGAGCAAATGATCACATTGTGTTTTATTTCTGCTTCACACAGCATCCCAACATTTTTGGAATCGGGATTTTCCAAACTTTTCTTAGTGTAAAAACCTTCTTAGGAGGCCAAAACCACTTCTGACATCTTTTTTCAGTGTAATAACAAGTTGACAGTAACAACAGAAAGGCATCCCTGCATAAACACACTGTCTCTCCCTCTCTTCTGTCTTTTCTCCCCACAATCTACCACCCTCTGCTCTTCTTCCGCCCTCTTTCTCCCTCCAGCTTTACGTGCAGGCGAGACTGGTGGCTAAGTGGGCCAGACTTCTCCGGCCCACCATCCAGTTCTTCCTGGTGGCCTTTGCGGTGTACGTGGGTTACACCCGAGTCTCTGATTACAAGCACCACTGGAGCGACGTCCTGGTGGGGCTGCTGCAGGGAGCGCTTGTTGCTGTGCTCAATGTGAGTCTCCAAAACAACTTCTTTCAAGGGGAACATTGGGAAATTTCCTAATTCCTACATGATATTTCCGTGATATAAAACTTCTGATGTGATCTGGTGTCAAGATGCTGAGCTGCTGCTGTTTTTGCCAGTTTACAGAATGTGTGAGATTTTATACTGAGAATAGTGTGATGTCATCAACTCACAGCTAAAAAAGTAACACCTGAAGAAATCATTTTTTGTGAAGCTGCTTCAGCATCCGAACTGATGACATCTTGACTTTGAGCCTGACTCCTGTGGTTTCTGGCTCTAGGAAAAGCAAACATGGGTGGGACTGTCCAGATCATGAGAAATACAATTTAATGGAAATCTTTCTGTGAGCGATATCCCCTTCAAAGCAGAACAGCCGCCGGAAGAATCCATATTTCAGCTTTATTTCAGTCTTGCAGTAAAAATCCATATAGACAGGAAGCATGAGGGGAGTGTGACTTGACACAAACCCACACACTTCCATTGGCTTGTTCTCAGGCAATAAGTCCATTCTCCTCACTTCAACCAGCTGGGCTCCTTTATTGTTTGGCCACTTCCCTGTTTTGAGTGAGCCACTGTCAGCACCGCCTTGTGGAAATTCTGGAGTGGTAGAATGTGTGTGTTGTGTGTGTGTATGATTAATTGTGAAGTGAGCCAGCGCCTTTGGCCTTCACAGTGCTGTGCGCAATTAGAGACCCTCCTGGGCAAAGTGTTTTATGGCCTCCAGGGGTTGTGCCTGCTCGCTGTGTGTTCCTCTCAGATGTGTCTGAGTGTGAGTGTCACTTAACAGCTGTGCACAGACCTGTCCAGACATATGTAATCACAGTTTCCAGCCCAGCCCTTACCTCCTCTGGATCCCTCACATACTTATACTCCAATCTGTGTGGGAAAAATATCCTCTACGTGAGTAAAGCTAACCTCCCCTCCTCTCCCTCTTCCTCCTCTGCAGGTGCACTTTGTGTCAGACTTCTTTAAGAAGCGTCCTCCACGTTGCACCAGGTCAGACGCAGCTGATAGTGAAGAGCCAGAGAGGAAGCCCAGCCTGCAGATTGCAGACTCCGAGCATGGCAACCATTACAACTATCACCACAATCCGGGCCCTGTGTGATAGGGGCTGAGGCCTGGGAACAAAGGCTGCAGCCTGCAGACCCCAAACCTGTGTGATAGGGTCCAAAACTGAGGCCTTGATTGTGCAGTCAACAGTGTTTAGATAACCTGGGTCATAGGCTGCCTGCTGCAGACTCCTGATGCTGTGTGAGAACTCATATGAGTGTGACATGTTAAATTTTAGTGTTTATATGATTTCTGCAACCAGACCTTTGTATGCCTGTTTGAAGGGACTAAAGCTCGTGATCTGGTCTGTAGCTTGCAGCCTCCAAGCCCCCGGCTCCCTCCCTCTGTGTCAACCACTCGCCCCACCCTCTCCCCAACCACTGGACTGACTGAGGGGGCTGCATCACATCCACAGGTGCCCAAGCCCCCTCTCAAAGACATGATGACCTCCTTTTCTCCTGTAAGAGAGAGAGGAGTATATTGTTTTTTTAAGACATCATTGTTGATGTTGAAGTGTATGTGCTTAAAGCTGCATTAAGACTCCAAAACCCACAGCAACAGAACTATGATATAGCTATGATACACTAAGTGCTTGTGGCTAACGTGTTCGCACACAAGTTACACACAGCAGAAACAGGAACACGGCTTTTCCTGCCAAATGACAAATGTAAGTCTGATATTCACTCGCCTTCATGCCACCACCTCTGGAGAAAAATATGCTCTCTCCAGCTTGATACATGGAAATGGTACAGGAAGCAGCTGCCTACAGTTTGCATAATGGGTCAGTGAGAGTGGGTGGGTTTAAGCTCTATGAATTCAAGTAAAACAGCCTAAAAGTGCCTGAAAACTCCAGAGATCTTGGACAGGTATATGTTGCTTCTCAGTGGGATTGGCAGTACAAGTAGCTCTGTTACTTACCAGGAGCACTTTGATTTATTGTTAATATCAAATATAACACTTAATGGAGCTTTAACTTTTTTTTTATGTGTTTTTAATTTCTGTATGTAGAGAGGTTTGTTGGCAGTGATGAAAGAAATGTAAGACTGAGAGGAAGAAAGAATGTAGACGTTGGTAAAAGCACAGTTTGTTGATTGATTAGCTTCACTTTAGTGCACCTTAAACTGGATATACACTAGACGAGTGTTGCAAATCATAACGAATTATTGGAGTGGCAACCGGTTCACAGTAGATGAGCTCATTTTTTCCATATATCATGTCATCCAGCTGCTTTGAAAGGAGGTGTATGTCGACTTAACCAACGTGCCAAACTAGAAGCACCGTTCAGAGGTATCTGAAATCAGCTGACGATTCTCCTAACTGCTGCACAAACAGGTCTGGCTGTCTGCTCTGACTAACAATATAATGTTTTTAAAAGTGACTATACAGGCTCGTCGTGCCTAATGACTCACGCTACTTTGATCACTTCTGATTCACTTGTACTCGTGGAATTCAGCTCCCTGTAATTATTCTTACTGGCAACCCTTAAGTGTCGCGTTGTGTCCCAGCCCAAATGTGTCGGATAAGAGTCTGACCTGTTGCGTGAGTGCCAACTAGTCTGAATCTGAATTAAGGAGAGGATATACTGGGCAGACTTTATCTCCAGAGTGGGTCAGATTCGCCTTCGACAGTAGCGATGCTTTTCTAAAATGTATAAATTTAATTGTGGAGTTTGTGAATTGATTTGTTTTCCCCCTGTGTGAAATGGACTGCAGAGATGCAGATGCAGACAGCTTTAATTCCTGTTGGACTTCATGTGTCATACCACTATTATATTGCCAATCAAATCTTAAGAAATTTGGCCTCTAGCTTGTCTTCTTTTTTTCTGTTTGATTGTGTTTTTTTTCTTTTTATTTCTCTAAATAATAATAATCTTAGAAGGATGAGACAACCGTTTTGAAAATGGTGTTTAATTTATTTTAAGTTCTTTATTTACTCTTACAAGGTTGGAAATGCCAGCGCTGTTAAAGTTTTTGTGCAATCACCCCTGCTTGCCACTATGAGCCACAAATACTGTATATACCAATGCGAAGAGACATGTTTCATGTTGTGTGAAGGATGTATATACAGGTACATGCTTGTATGTTTTTATTTCACATGGAGGTACATTTTTAATTTCACCTGTACAGTGTGCTTTGGCCCGTCTCTGTCTCAGACTGGTGGTTGCTGGAGTCGCCACACAAACGGATCCAATTCCAGGTCCAAACATAAGCCAGATGCCTTGGCAGGGCTTTTAAAGGGCTGTTGTAATGATAAAAGGTTACATACCCATACTGTGTTTTTGAAGCTAGTAACACTGCTCCGTTCCCACTTCAAAGGTTCGTCTGCGTTCCTTTTCCCCTTCCTGTGCTGATAGATGGGGTTAATTTGTGAATAAGGCCTCCTGTACAGTTCATGTACGGCGTGCAGACCCCTGGAGGACCGACTGCAGATCAGACAGGCCGCAAACCTGATAGGGGGGGAGACAGGAAGACAGAGAGAATCTCACCTGGTAGTGATTGTGAAGCCCCGAAGCTGAGCTGGGACTGGAGAAAGACTGGGTACGTTAGGGGGCGGGTGCAGGGTATCCCGCAGTGAGCCTCGATCCCTGGGGTCTTCTACAAGTTTAAAACTCAGATTTATAACAAGAAGCAGCTGGAACTGGTTGCGGCGAAGTGCTGCGTGAGCCCCCCTCCCCTGCTGCCTACATCTAAATCATCCATGCATTAAAGCAGCCAGACTAATAGCCCAAATGAGGATGAGGATGTAGAAACGTCACGGTGTTTAATTCCCCTCCAACTTCATGGAAACCAAAGTTCTCCACTGGTCATGTGGCTCCATGTGTTATTATGTTTTATTGAATCAGTGCCTTAAATTAGGCACTGGTTGGCCAATCTCCTGTTTATATGTCAACTTCTAGGTATGATTCATGTTCCTTTTTGTATATAGATTATATCTATAGGCTCTAAACCAGAGAATTTTAAATAAAGATATAATCCTCTTTCAGTTAATGTTTTGTCTAAATTCATACATTTGAAATCACTGATGTTTTGATGGAGTCTCACTTTCTAAATTGTTGATAGAAAGATTTGAAGCGTAATGTACTTGATAGTGATGGGTTTCCTCTTTTAAGTGACAGATCTTTCAAATTAAATATGACAAACTGTGTCACTGCAGCATCAAGATATCAAGATGTTCATGGTGAGTAATCTTTTTTGCGAGCAGTTTTTCACAGGATTGATGCAAAATAGAAATTCTTCAGCCTTCAAGTCAGAAGGTCGACACACTTGAAAATGGTGTTGTAACATGTTGAGGATGGCACCGCTGGTTTAATTTACTTTTTGTTATCTGAATTTAGTTTATTTCAAAGTGAATCCACCCTGATGACTTATTGCATCTGCTCTCAGAAACCTGATAACAGGACTTTTGCCCCTTTTACCTCTACCGTTATTTTTGCATGCAAAATCCTTTGGGCTTTTTTTTAGATTTCTTTTACCTTCATCATACTGGGGTGGATGTCATTAAAATAATGGATCTTTTTTTTAATGGATCTTTTTTTTTTTTTTTTTTCCTAAATCCACAGTAAAATGGTTTTCCACAAACTGTCTGTGTTAATCTGGTTGAACCACAGAACACATGTTTTTCTGTTTGGGTGAACTCACCCTTTAGCATCATAAATTTCTTTTCCCGGCTCAACCCATCATTCCTGCAGGCAATATTTTACAGTGTGGGGAAAACAAAATACACCAGCATTTTCTTTATTCATGTGAAATGTGAAACCAAATTGGCCTTTTGTTAGTTTTTCATTGCATGATGAGTTTACTGCTGTCAGCTAACGTTCATCTATAATTTACTCTCTTTCAGAAACGTTCGACATACTGTACAGTGCAGAGTGGAGAATGAAAGGACAGACAGGGTTAAAGGTTCATGCACAATGTTCGGAACATATGGTTTGAGCGCTCGTGCATTGTAATGCCTGAACAGTTAGAGTTTTTCCTCTGGAGACATGCGATCAGTGACTGATTCATGCCATGACTTTTTTTGTGCACGCAACACTTTTTTGCAATAAGAATAATTAAAACCAAGCGCTGAGGATTCAGGAGGGGTTAATCAAGGCTTTTATGCTGCCTCAGTGTGTCCACGCCAGAGAATGGAACGCTCCACAAAAATAAACACATATATTTATAACAAAATAAACACTGGACCCATGGGGACGTCTGTGGGAGTTTCGTTGGCAGCGGTATTGAAAACCACTGTCATCCCTCATTTAAAACAATATTACTCACTCGCATGTTGTGAAAGTTGTGTGTACGTGGAGCTATTTTTTTTACTGTGGTGTCAAAACAACTGGGAATGGAAAACATTAACGTATTTTATTTACATGACTGTTTAGCCGTTTAGCGTCTTCTTCTTCTTCGGGGTGATTTACAATATGTGAGTGCATGGCTTTGTCATTAATTTCTCCAGAGATGCATAATATAGCCTTGCTGAATATATTATCCTTAAGGCCCAAAAGTAAACGTACTTTGTTGCAGTGTGAGAGATGATCTCTGTGGTAACCAGGGTTTTCTAAACAGCATGTCCGCCTGTGGTTGTAAATAGTAAGATACTGTCCATCTGAATAGCATTATCCAACGCATATGTCAGATCTAGCATCTGCCTGAGGGGTTAATGAGGCAGATGAAATAGAAACAGACTCCTGTAGCTTCACATTATCTCCATAACTGGTCTCCAAACCGTCAGCATGCTGTGAATAACCTTTGAAACTTGGAATAATCCAGCACATTCTGTTATGCAATATTGGTCAGCTCACTTCATGAAAGGCTAAATCTGGTGCAAGACCTTTAGGTTTTATGTCAAAATTACATGGTGTGTCTGATCTGCTGACAAAAGAGTCAACACAAACACAGCAAACAGATCATTCCATACAAACCATCACAAATCATGAATGGTCTGGTCCACAGGGATGGAATTCTGTGAATGACCTGGAGCTGGTCAAAAGTGGCTCTCCAGATGAGCGGTTTTGGGAAAACCTCAGCAGTAAAGCATAACAGAAAAGAACTCACTTGCCAACATTTTGATGCTGCGGTAGACGACGCTGAATGTTATATACTCGACCACTCAGCCCACTTTGGACGAGCGTCCCCGCGGGCGACTGCCATATGGTTTCAAGCTGGACTTTCAGGACCAGAAACAGGAGTGAGGAATGAATGTGGAACGGGGGTGCAGCTAGAAATACTGGGATCCTTGAAATGTCCCCGTTTGAAAGCTGATTTAGGTCCTGAAATAATGAATCCATTTCCTCTCAGCCTTGTTAACTGTAAAAGGGTTTGTATCAGATCCGAACTTTTGATTAATTTAATGAAATTAGACTGACGTTGGAGTAAATGTGGTGTCATCAGATGGATGGAAATCAGTAGGTGTTAACAGTCAGATAAACCAAAGAGCCCTGAGACTTTAGCAGAGGAGAGTGTTGCCTTGAGGTCCCAGTAGAAACTGACAGCGAGGACAAGAGAATATAGAGGCAGCATAAGAAGCAAAAGGAATCGAGGAGGAGGGGTTGTAAAACTGAAACAGACATGGAGGAGATCTGATTTACATGATTAGAAGTGGATAAATGGGAGGCACAGGCACGGTCTTGTTCTTCAACCTGTGTTAAATTTAGCTTTATTATTTTGCGGCTTCCATTGAGCTGGAACTGTTTACATCCCGTTTTCAGCACTCGAAACCGCCTAAGAGAAAGTCACTGGGCGCTCTACAGTCACACAGCGAAACACAGTCAATACTGCAGCCTCAGAAACTGCTGGTGCGTCTGACCCTCTGTGTTTCAGGACATGAGGGGCCTTTGGCTGAGCTGTGCTTTTTGAAAGTCATGCCTTGTCAGAAGATCTTGGTTAGAATGTGATCATTTGCAAATGAACTGTGTTTACTGACAACAGTTTTATGAAGAGTTCAGAGCCCATGCAGTAATCTCCTTTATACAATCATGTGTTCACAAAGTGGTGAACCTCGCTCCATCCTTGCTTGTGAACGACTGAGCCTTTCCAGAATGAACCTTTCATACCCAATCATGATACTATCACCTGTTACCAATGAACCTGTTTACCTGTGGAATGTTTGTTTGAAACGTGTTGTTGGCATCAAATTCAGAATAAACATATATGAGGTAAATATTAGAAAAAGTACAAAATATATATATATTGTCTTTGTACTGTTTTCAATTGAGTTTGTGTCAAAAGGGATTAGCAAATTATCACATTCTGTTTTATTGATGTTTTACGCGGCGTCCCAACTTTTTTTGGAATCGGGGTTGTAACGTGATTCTGCGGCGTTGACTCAGAGGTGTTACGGAGAGCAGCTTCTGTTACTTTTCTCATGCTGGAGGCCAGTGGAGACATTTTTAGCTTGGCGCTGTATTCTAGCAATTAAAATGCCTCCAGAAATGAGCAGCTAGTCTCTGTTGTTTTTCTCTTCCTATTATAGACAGTAGCTAGTCTTCCTGTTCCATTGCCAAAAGTATTGCTTCTGCAAAGAGGCACACTAATTAACCCCTTTTCTATTCCACACACAAACATTCATACACACACACACATACCAACATTATTAATGCAGGTTCATCAGCCAGTGTCACGGCCTTGTGTAATTTGAAATAACAGCATGAATATGTTATTTTATAATTAAGCCCACAAGTCTCAAAGCTCTTGGATTGTCTGTTCTAACTCTCATGTGCAGAGGGAATAATTTTATGATCAGAGTTTTGAAATCGTGCTGAGGTTCAATGTGTTAGTCGCATACGCTGCATTTCAATGAGGCAGCTATGACCGACCTTACATATTTTATCAGTTCAGACCCAAATATCTGCTTTCTTAGCTTTCTGTTTAAATGTGTGCACAAGAATCAACAGGAAACCATAACCACAACAGTTATTTACAAAGGTGTATATTTACAGTGAGAGAGGCTCATCCATCAAAATACCCAGCTCATTTTTCCACGTACAATGCTGTCATATAGACTGTTTACATTTGAATGGACCATGAAGTTTGTTCCTATTGGACAACATCCTATTTTCCTTTTCATTTACAATTAACTCACTGAGAGCATTTATTTTTAGTTGAATTTTTTCCAGCCCACTAACCTGCAGCTGTTTTGCCACTGGAACCGATCCATAGATTTAATCAAACTGAATGTATTTATAATTTTTTCCTTTAATGACCCAACTACACCTGTGATTAATGTTCCCTTCCACAGCAGTGATTCGTTTGTGGCAACTACAAGAACACAAATAAACTCTCGGCACCTCAGATCGAGGGAGTTGAGGATGACGATTCTGGTAATGGTGATGATGATACTAACCTTTGACCTCGAGAGGCCAGACGAAGCAGGGACCCTCTACTGGCAGCCAGAAGTTCAGCAGCACCTTGGTCCTGCAGGCTGGAGCCCACCATATTGTAAGATGTTTTATTGAGATCTTATTATTAAGGAGTTTCATCTTAAATTATGTTGTTCTAATCACCTACCTGTCCTATGTGCAAATGTTGGTGTTATTCTGAGTAGATCTCATCAGGCTAGTTCCCAGCACTTGGCTGCTGCAGTTCTCATCCTTGGCTGCTGACAGAGTGAAAGTGATGATAGAACAAGAGATTAGCCTCATATAATCTCTAAATCTTCACTTCCACTATGCAGTTCACTGCAGTTTCTCTGCACCTTTCTGAGGAAGAAATTCAGCAAACATCACACTGAATTCATGCAGTTACCTTATTGTCACGTTTTTATTATTCACAAAAGGTGTGCTCCATACTCAGGGCATGGTGCACACGTAAGCCTTAACTCTGTATTTGCTTTGCACATGTTGAGCCAATAAGGTAATTATCCATTGCTGAGTTGTGGCCTCAGCTCAACTGCAGATACCACTCCCAGTTCTATTAGTGAGCCCTAGTGCTTTAACAAAGTTTGCTCCAAATGTTCAGGGACCAGCGATGGCAGCCATCATGAACAACATAATAAAGTGATTACATCCCCCTGCTGCTGCCTTGGGACCACTTGGGCATCCCCTGGGAGGAGGAGGAAGTTGCTGTTTCCCTTTGATCTGATCCACTCACCACCTGAGCTCTAACCACGATTGGTGGCTCAAAACAAGCAGAAGAAAAAAATGCACTGAAACGGGCGATAAAGAAAAATCCTATTCAAAGCTTTATAATATAAGCCTATTATCAAAATCAGATTGTAGTTTGGCATTTGGCTTTAAGCTTTAATGCTCATATCTCAGTCATTCATTATCATATCGTTGTCTGGCGAACAGTGAACCGGGGCAAATGGCTGCTGCAAAGATTTTAACCATTAGTCCACATTACTATCTGTCATTTATGTAATGCCAGGCATTATATTATTCATGTCTCTTGCAATTTTCTGTCTCGGAGAGGGAGCTGAAATTGAGCTCCTGTCTGAACTGCTGAAGGAGACCCTCGGCTGCAGTGATGAAGTCGTGCACATGCTCTCTCAAGTATTTCATTTTCTAGAGATCGGTCTAGTTTGAAGTCAGGAATGTCTACACGGCCGGTGTGTTTCGCAGACGTTTCGCTCTCACTGGCAGTGACCTACTGGAAAGAAAGAGGCAGTGAGGGAAGTGTAGTAAGGCAGGAACAGCTTTTGGCTGGAGTAGAGGTGGTCGTAAACAGTCTGAGGAGGTATCTAAAGCTCTCTGGTCTCCAGCTTCCAGTCTCCAGTCTCTTGGCCTTTGCATGTTGTCTTGGACAGCAGTTTTGTGCTCAGGGGCCCGGCAGTCGGGGCCTGGCTGGATAATGGCACATTTCTTTCAGGCAGCCTTGGGAGAGAGAGCCAGAGAGGGAGAGAGCAGAAGCAGCTTATCTGGCCGCTAGCCATCCTCACCACTACCACCAGTGACCCTGACGAGGGATTTATATATTTATATATTTAAACACATACACACACGCCATTCCTCTCACCTCGGCTGGGGGCTTCACGTCGTCCCCCCCTCTGCCCTGCAAGTCATGCAAGACTTTATAGATTTATGGCCGAGGGGAAAACGTGTCCCACTGTGGAATAGTGGTGACACTGAGAGGTAAACAAGCCTTGGGTCCGTCGCTGGAGGCTGTGTGTGACAGGGCCTCTGTTGGGAAACAGCCCAAGGTCCTGTTTCAGGCTGGAATGATGTCATTCCAAAAGGACCAGCACCGTGTAGTCAAGGCCACGTGGAAGAATACAGGCTGTAGTTATTAATGCACAAGAGCAATAATCAGTAAACGTAGACTTTTGGTTCTGTTGTATGTTTACACAAGAAAATAATAGACAGTACTCATTAATTGGCTCATGCAGAGACCACCCATGTCATCAGTCAAAGAATATTATCGGTCTCTCATACAGTATTTGACAGACATTTTTATAATGCTGTTCTGTTATGTTTAAGTTTCCAAATTTAGATTGCAGAGAGTTATGTATTATCTTATGGGGCCAGAGAGGAGATACAGCCCTGACATGTGTGTGTGTGGATTTTAAACAGCGAGCTCAACATTTACAATTCAAACCCTCGAACTCAGCACTTGCGCAGTTTAGAGATGGTAATTCACAAATATGAACATATTTTCCCAAATGACACTTTAACTGCATTTTTGTGAAACCCAAACTAAACTGTCTGACTTTTACTAAATCAGTTACACTGAGTACACAGTCATTCACCCCCGTGGACTACGAGGGTGTTGTGTATCCATCTGAACGTGTCATTTAACACTCCTGCTTACATAGTTACTCCAAATGTGGTCTGTCTTGGTGATAATATATTTTTCTGCTGATAATAAATCCCATAACTGTGCAGGAAATTGCTTGAGGCCTGTACAGTTTGTTTCTACACGCTGGTTGGACACTTTTCAAAAAATAATCTATTAACATAATAGAGCCAGGAGCAGAGTCAGGACTCATCTATACAGACATCTGACTCTTGTAACAGGTCTCATTCTTGCTGTAAATTACATTAAATCCTTTAGACAGTCAGCAATTGATTTTTGATCTTTACCGCAATGAGCTTAAAATTGTCCTTTCTCTTTTTCTGTAACTGTTGTCCATGCAACAGCAGCAGAGGGAGAAGGAGCACAAGGGGAAGTGGGAGGCCTGGGTCTGCTCCAGACAGCCAGCTACGCTACCCTGGAAAATACACGATGCCTTCCTGTGCCAGAAATCTGCAGATCGAGAGGGAAGAGTGAATGAAAGAAGGGAAAATGTTAGCGTGCATGCTGCCAGCCAAGAAGGAGAAGGTGGTTCATATTCCTAAAATTCAACAATCTTCTGAAGAGCGGAAAGTGCTCGCATAAAAGAACTGGAGGGGGAAAAGGACAAAAGTGAACACCTGCATTTACTTCAATAATAAGAAGGTGAAATAGTTCAAGAAAGACAAACAAAAACTTACGTGGCTGAGTTCTCTGATTACATTTAAAAAAGTGGGGTAGATGAAGCATATAATACTGAAGGTTTTGCTTTCTTGGACTGCCATGAGGTAGACATTATGGCTTCAAAGGTACATGACTGCAGTATCATTGAAAAGTCACTTTGACCTTATGATACAGCACTTAGGAATAAAAAACAGGATAAAAGCAAACCTACAAGTTCTCCTTTAATCAAAGAATTTGGAACCCAGACTTAAACTAGATAATTTCTATTTTATAGTGAGGAGTTAAATGGCTTCACCTTGAATAGTTGCAAGAGTTAACAGTAACAGTGCAAAAAAAAAAAAAAATCATAATTAAATTTCGAGCCCTGACAAAGACAATTATTGGTTTTACTATAAAATGAGCTCGCTAAAGCATGTGGCTCCTGTAATTTAACAATTCACTCAATTGTAGGACACAGATTCATGTTTCAGTGAAGAAGAAGTGTTTTACTTTTCAACCATTTTTCTCTCATGTTTAACTAAGATGTCAAAACATGTTGGACCTGAAAATCATCAAATCAAATACTAATACTATACTAATACTTAATACTAACAACTGCATGATACATGATGCAAGATATGAATATAAAGTTACAGGTCTGCCACAGATTATGTGAAGTCTTGTGAAATTAACACAGTATAATCACACAATGTAATTATTTTTTGACAAGACAATCTTAACCATCTTAATATTATCTCACTGATGATAAATTAGATAATCATGCCAGTTTATTAGAAATACTTTATTGTATGACAAGTTGACCAAACTATTTATTATTTATTTACAAGGTAAGTTTTCATTTAAAAAAAAAAAAATTCAGCTTTTAAATTGCACCAATAAAAGTTGTAACCCTTTTATTACTTAACAAATATTTGTGTGACTATGTGAAAATATTGGGGTCAGACTGTCTGGTATAGGAGTTAAGTAAATCTTTTTTTTTTTTTTTTTTTAACTAACCTACCATTTAAATTTAAGGTATATAGCTCCATATGGTTGAATGATACCAGTGCAGGATTTAACTCTATGTTGACTGCCATCATTGTTGATTCATGGCCCTCAGTAGGCTTCACACACAAGAGATTTATGAGCTTCTTGCAGCTTTTCCCTTGAATATTGACTCACTGACAGCTCTGCATTTACAGTATAATGGCGACACCGTGTGGTTTAACTTTATGATTGCAGGTTGCTGCACGGAAATGGCGTCCTTACACCGTATAACATTTAGCTTTTAGGTCAATGTTTTTCTCTCTGAAGAGTGTTTTCATTATTTTACAAAGACGCTGTCGGGTGGATATTTAAATGTCATGACAGTGAAGTGTGTTTGTCCGCGTTAGTTTTATTATTTAAAACTTCCTTCTGACAGCAGGTTTAACCACATTTAAATCAGATCATCACTGAATTAAAAATCCAATTTTCCACCATGACAGAACCCTTAGTGATTATATAAAACTTTATCAGCTATCTTATCACATACTGCTGACAATGTTTTATTATTTAAACAGCAGCATAAAGGCCTGAAATGACCATAAAAATATATCCTGTAGCAGTCTTATTCAGATTAATCTGGCTGCAATATTTCTTTTCAACAGCAGGTGGCAGTATAATGCAGTGTTCTAGCTTCTGTGTCCACAGGTAGAAACACAAGAGACTGTGCATCAACTCAGTATTTGAGTTTGGATGTGGGAGTTTGTGTGGAAGGCAGACATCATTTACTGCCTTTATCCAACAACAACAATGAAGTTATTCCATTATTTAACATCCCACTCTTTACAAATTAGGCAATTAGTGCTACATATTTAGTTCAGTATCTCTAGTGTCATTTCATCAACCATAAACATGATTTATCTATTATCTTTCAATTGTTGCCATTTTTTTTCCTTTTTTGGCCTCATTTTGAAACCAGACTGTGAACATCCATCAGATCATTTCACTCTCCACCACATCTCTTATCCTCCTCTGCATGAAAAAATAATTTATGTATTCTCCTTCCTATTTTAACACACAAATTAACACCTGACCTGCACTCTCCAGCTTGCAAACACTCATGTAAAGTGGAAACCTGTAGCAGTAACTGCACAGTTTTTTTTGCCGGAGAGCATCTCTCCGCCGTGAGAGAGATGAGTGACAGCACGTGCAGAGTGCTGTCAGCAGCATTTGCAAGTCAATGCTCAGATTTAACCTATTCACTCTCCCTTCAGTGAGGATCGACTGCCTGAATTCAAAATCAGCCGCTGAAAAGATGCCTTTTTTTTCCTCACTGGGCCCTAAAGAGCAGCAGAATGTGAGAATATGAACCGTCGCATTGACCTTGTCGAGGAATTCCACTGGCTCTTATGAAGCTATCTTTTTGCAACAAGACACCACGAGGAAACTCTGTTTTCTAAAAGTCCTCTTGCTTCATCGTTACCTCTGCGAGCGTACAGTGCAACTTTGGATTTCATGGCCAAATTGTGCAAGCTGGTGTATTCACAGATATTTGGAAAGTCAAAAGGAGATCGTATTCCACTTCACTGCAGAGAGACACAAATCATCCCATTGTTCTGATTTGTTAAGAAAAAAAAATGCACTGAAAAGGAGAGGTGTGTGTTCCCTCTCTCTGAGGTCACAACGGGTTATGATGAAAACAGGGTCCTCTTTACTGAAAGAAAGAAGTATTTAGCGAATGCCACAGAAGTAGGTGGTTCAGTATTGATCTCTTCTGTGTTTTGTTATGTGGTCTAAAGACTGGAGGAGACTTTTGAGTGAGGAAAACAATGTGACGGCACAGCGCTGGAATTCCCAGATACACATGCCTGTGGGCGTAAATGTGTCAGCGTCTGTGCTGTGTGTGCATACGTGTGTGTATGTGTGTCACAGGGGGTAGTTATTTGTATCTGCCTGCAAGGTGTGTGTGTGTGTGTGTGTGTGTGTGTGTGTGCATGTGAGCATAGCTGCTGCTGATGTGGGTCATTACCCCTTCTTTCCCCCAGGGGCCATGCAGAAGGAGAGGACAGGAGGGGAGGGGATGGATGGAGGGTGTATATGGGGGGGATGGGAAAAATGGTGGGAGTTGGAGGAGGAGGGAGGGGTTGAGGTTGTGTGTGTGGATGTGTGTGTGGTAGAGGAGGAGGAGGAGGAGGGGAGGAGTACCCCAGAGGAGTAGAGACCAATAAATCACTGTGCCGTCTCTGCGCTGACACCCAGCTTGTCTGATGAGGGACAGGGAAGGGGTGGGGGCAAAGTGAGGTGGGGGTGGGGGTGGGGGAGGGCACCACCATGACAACACTGTGGCCTTGTCTTCCTGTCACTCAAGCCCATGCCGGGCAGGAGCCATTCTCGACCCCATCCTGAAGGCACTGGGGAAATTGGGGAGAGGTGGTGGTGCCGGGAAGGGTGGGGAGCAAATCAGGACAAGACAAAACCAAAAGTTTATGGCCCAAACTTAAGCACCATCCTCCAATATCATCCCTTTTCCCATGAGATGACATTTTTGAAAGAGAAGTCTGCTGTTGATTTGAGCAAAGTTGAACTAAAGGAAAAATCCCCTCTTTAACTTGCCCCCTTTGATTTGTATTCCAGGGCTTCTTTAGAAATGAAATGTAATTTTTCACTAACTTGATTTGACTGCTTAGAGATTTTATTCATTTCCCAAAACTTTAAATATTTTAAGAAAATCACTACCACTGTGCATGGTGAGAATGATAGAGAGTGAAATGCAAATAGCGGAACGTGGGCTTTTCCGTGTTAAGAGCAAATGTACTCGCAGCCCTCAGAGTCTTGTAACTCCAGTGGATTCTGGTCTGCAGAGGCTTTATGGCTACTGGAGAAAATGGTTTCCCTGCTGCGTCTGCGATGGTCTCCCACCAGTTTGCTTGTTGCAAAACTGTGGACAGAAGGTCTTTGATTCTGAACTGTATCCAAAACCCAGTATTTTACATAGCATACATATTTTTTTTTCTGAAATCAAATGTACAAGTAGCTCTAGTGAAAATATACTGGAGTGATGACATCTGGCCTTTTATCACTCGATTTAATACAACAAGAAGGGGCAAATAAATGCATGGTGCATCTGCAGTTGTGCCCATTCTGCTGTTATTGAAGTGGATTTTCCTTTTGAGCCTGGTTTTTAGAGACTTTCTGCACCTCATACTGTTGTTTTTTGATGGGACTTTAGTCTACAATCCCACAAGCACCAGGCAAGTGAAGCATATTGATCCAACCTCTCTCACCGCGCTGCCTTTCAATAAACAAAAGAAAAGACATGATAGTTCATCTTCCTGACCGGACGTCTGTCCAGAAGACCTTGTCCGCTGTTATTGGGGCATCATTTAGTGCTAATATCATAGTCACAGTTTGACACTGATATCGCTGCTGGCAACCAAAGGAATGAAGTTTCCTCGATAGCAAACTTGTTTTCATCACCTCACTGGAAAACCACTCTCTCCTGATGTTTTTGCTACCTGGTGATAATTTGCTCTGTATGATGAACTGGTGGTTTAGAGCTGCTGTTTGTTTCTTCCTTGCTTTAAGTTGTGGATGTAAAGCTACCGCTGCTCCCTCAGGCACTTTTCCACTGGCTCGCCCTCTGAGACAGGTGTGTGCAGGTGAGTGTGCTTTCAGCTGCACCCGCGTACATGTGTTTGACAGAATTGTCTCTTTTCAGCCTCACACGTCGGAGCTAAAAACCAAAAGCTCCTGTAGCGTTACGACCATTGTGTCCCATCCCATTGTGGAGGCCACTTTGATGTCCCGTGGCTCTGAGCCTCTGTGGAGGAGAGAAGGGCACTGTGGACTTGGTGTATTTAATCACTGGAGCTCAGCCAATACACACACACACACACACACACATACCCTCAACACACTCCTTCATCTGACCTGCCAATAGCAATAATATGTGTCCTTCACTTATCATTTTCTATCATCTATATTATTATGCCTCCCCCCAGCACAAGGCAACGCAGCCTCATACATCCTGTGCACCCCCAACCCCGCCGCCCAGCCCAGCAAGCACTCCCCCGCCTCATCACACACTCACACACACACACACACACACACAGACAGACACACACACCAACATGAAACATCTCCCTGTGCAGCAGCAGACTGCAAAGCACTGCATTCCTCATGACTTTTTTTTTCTAATAAATGTGATCCCAGAATCCGGGAGGGAGACCAGTGCTGTGCATTAAAATTCATGGGAAAAAATGGCAATAAAATCTTTCTTTCTCTCTCTCTTCCCCTCTTTCTCTCCTTCCCTCTCCACTCTCCCCACTTGCTCCCCTCACCCTTCTCTCTTTTTCATTCCCTCACTTGCCTGCTCGACACACACACCCACCACACACACACACACACACACACACACACACACACTTTTTTTTCATCACCCGTGTGCACTCTCCCTCTCGTTCAATCTCTAACCCTCCTACTGGCTCGTCTTTCTCAGCATCCCCCCTGCTGTCCTTCATCCTCTATTCTCTTCCTCCTCCTCCTCCCCTCCCTCCCTCCCCCTACCCTCCCTCTGCCTTTCCTCTCTCTGTCTCTTTCTCACACACACACACACATATATATACTCTCACACAAACACACACACACACACACCCATCTATATTTTCCAACTCCACCTCTGGCAGGTTGTGATTTCCACTGTCAGAAATTGCTTTTTCAATATCTCTCTCTCTAATTATGAGCCACGCCAAAGGGGTCGTGCCACCAGAATACCAATTTTTCCACCATTTCTGCCTTCGTCTCTGGAATAATTCCCCTTTTTTTTTTCAGGTAACAACAATGCGCACATTCAATATATGACCATGCAAGCGTTGCAGCATTATCACTATTGTATTCCTGTGGGTTCTGGTGCCTTCAGTCTTTTCATGTTCGGTCAAGTTCCCTCTGCGGTCATGATTAATTTTTGACATCTTAAAATGAGCAGGATGATGCAGAAGTTGGAGGAAAGTCTATTTATTTCCACATCAACAAGGATGAAATGGGGGGAGGATGTGAGATTTTTCAATGCGCAGCCGGTTTGTGGGGAGCAAAAGGAAAACCACTGAATCTTGATACAGCCACCACACAACTCCTCCATCACCTCCTGCACCCAGGAAGGGGTTAACCTCACCCAGCAGTTGTAGCCTGCTTGATTGACGTGCGGAGCATTGTGCTACCTGTACCCACCAATCAGCAACCGGTCAGCACACCCCACGTGGGCGTCCTCGATGCTCATTGGCTCATTTTACCAGTGTTTACTGTGCCGAGGCCGAGCCCCACGTGGAGATTTCATTCAATCACTGAACTCTTTATTTCTAAAGACAATTTCTTTTCTTTCTTTTTTCTTTTTTTATGAAATTAAAAATGTGCTAATTGCGCGCATAGATTTTCAATTACATGGCTGCACGAGGAAGAAGCTAATTACAATGCAACAATAACAAGAAGAACAGCAAAGGTTGTTTTTTTTTTGTGCACAAATATCATCAGGCTATTTGAAGAACAACATTGTGGGATATGCTCTGATTTGCACAGTATTTATAACTTTGAAAGGAGAGATCAGATTAAATGAATTTTAAAAAAATCATCAGGTTATTAATTCTGATCAAACTAACTGCAAAGAGGGGGGAGCAGCAAACCATGTCTTTAGTCCCCCTCCCTCCCTCCTTAAAGAAAGCTACTCATATGTTATGTCCCATTGAGGTGGGAGAAGAGAGAGAGAGAGAGAGAGAGAGAGAGGAGTGAGGGACTGGGAGTGTTGTGTGAAAAGAGCTCAGACAAAAGAGGCTGCGGCTGCATTCAATGTGCCGCTGGTGCGTCCGTCTCCGAAGCCACAAGCGAGAACCACATTTCCTCCCCTTCATCTGGCCTTCAGGCTGCACACAGCCACCAGATATCACAGGGAAATCAATCGCGATAGCCGATCGCTGCGAGCACCGGAGCTGACCTGGAAGAAGCGGAGGCTCTTCTCTCTCTCCCCCCTCTCCCCCCCTCCCCCGGACCGGCTGCTCCTGCTCCGCTCTGCCCGTCGAGCGCGCTGCGGTTTGGGGCTGCAGATCAGAACAAAGGAGGCTCGAAACGAGGAATGAGCGAGCCCAGACTAGCTTCAGCTTCAGCTCTCAAACCGGGCCGGATGCCTCTCTGAGACACACACGCTAGCTCACCGTCTTCTGCTTCTCCAGACGAGTCGAATAAGGGAGAAAGGAGGAGCGAGAAATTTGAAATAAAGAAGCAAACGGAGAAACACGAGTCGGCGGATACGATGTTTCCTCAAAACCGACCTCCGGTGAGTCGATGTGCTACAATGTAACACGAGGTTATTGTCTTATATCCGGATCCACCATTGAACATGTGTGTGCAGTAAAAAGCCAGGTTGATTTTTTTTTTTAAAGCTTCATCTATGAGAAAGTGAAATTGTTTGTCTTTGTCATCTTGTATTTCCGGGGACTCGTTTTGTGGGAGAAATCTGCTCATCCATAACATTGTTAGTCTTCATATGTGTGATCTTTGTGTTATGAAGGTCAGGTTGGTCGCTGTCAGCAGATCCCACCTTAAACAGCCTCCAACTTTCAGTGTCTTTGTGTGTGAATCTCATGTCCTTGGTGGCCACCACTACAAACATGGAGCCTCCTTCTGTTTCCACACTATTGTGGAGTTGACCCAGATGATGGAAGTGTGAGTTTGTTTGTCCCTTCCTCACAGCCTCTGTGTGTGTGTGTGTGTGTGTGAGTCACTTTGATAGCACCAAACTTCACTCAATGCTTCTCAAGTGCCACTCATTTTGAAAAATCTGCCTTTTCTTTTCAGTCACATTCAGGGTGATTCATGCCTTCGACTTGCTGATTTGATGGATTAAAAACTAGAAGCTGCCCCCCCCTTTCTCTCAAGAAGCTCTAACGTCCACTAATGTGTCTGTAAAATATGACAGAAATTGTCATGCTGTCTGTGTTTTCAGATGGATCTGTGCGAGGTTGGGAGCGATGTTCATGCTGCATGGCTTTAATTTGTTTTAGTCGAGTTAGGTGGAGAGCTTTTGAGCCGACTGAAATACATAAACACTGGTCCTCCAGCTACGTGAAGTATCAATTAAGACCTGCTCATTTGCCTAACCCTCATCTGCATCCCTCAGCCATGCCACCCCGCACCCCACCCCTGACAGTGTTTTGACATTCATGTCCCATGCATTGAAACCAGATTAAGCACACTGTGACACATAACTTCACGTGAATGTGTGTGTGTGTGAACGCCACTTTAATTAATTCTTCTCACAAATTCATTCAAGCAGGTAAAGCCTCTAAAATTGTGTTTGCATAATGCTTAAAATTGCACTACCATGATGCATTGTAACTTTTATTTCAGCCTCTACTTCCTTTGAGTGATGAAAGGGATCTTGTGAGTCCCCTCTACCCAAACATGCAGCACATACACAAACATGACACACACTCCAGCAGCTGTGTATGTAGTATAGCTGACTGCAGGAAGGCAGGGCAGGAGGCAGACTGTGGGTCTGTGGTTTGCACTGTAAACCCAATCCCTCTCATCCAGCCTCTCCTCGCTGTGTTCCTGTGAGAGCTCCAAACCACATCTTAATGTATGGGCAGGCGTCCCAGGGTGAGAGGAGCAGACTGCGGCGGGTCTGGGTGGAATGTTTAGGCCAGCGGTCCCGTTTTATTTCTACCCTCCGCAGATCTCGGCAGCACCGCGAGACACCCGTCCTCGGAAAGTCTCGGGCCATCGGTAGCTCTTGTTTGCACCTCGGAGTGAAGGGCCACTCAACCCGGCAAACTGTTTAATCTCTGAAATGCTCGGCTGGCAGGAACCTGTCAGCGCTGGCTACTGGTCTGCTTGTGAAGGATGTGACCCATATATTGCATAAACACATGACCCATATTAACAAATCTACGGTTATTCTTCATCAAATGATCATTCAGAATTATCTACAGATCCTGCACAAGACATTTTGTGGTGTCTAGCATGTAATGTAACCTGTGTGTTTATAGCTTCTTACAGCAGATCTTCTTTCACGATTGTTCATGTAAAATTTGAACTCTGTAATTTTTTTCTGACTTGTTTCCACCACATAGAACACACACGTATTCAGATACCCTCTATGGTGCAAAGTGCAAATCTTTTCACATTCAGTATATGTCCTGAATACACAACATACCTAAAATGAATTTCTCCTCTCCAGAGATTGAAAATCTAGCTCTGTGAACAGATGCAGTGATGCTGTTTTGTACACATGACATGAACACGAAGTGTGTTCTTTAAAATGCTTTAGGCCCTCGTATGTGCACAGATGGTTTTGGGATCTTTGCCAATCTTCTCGATCTTTTTGTAAAGTAGACTAGCTGAGAAGTGTATAGGACATGGCAGGCATGGCTGGCTGTATTAAATCCTTAATGTCCTTTCAGATCTGCCACAGTGACAGACACATACAAGGCTACAGTGCAGACAGACGGAAATGGATGATGAAGAAAACAGAAAAACATCAAAGCAGGATATAAAATTGTATTTAAATCAGTTTGTTTTGTTGGCCTGTGATGATGCTCTTATATACATATTACCAACATGAAATAATATAAAACGCAAGACATCAGCTAAATACATTTAGAAAGACAAAATGGCAGCATTAACAGGTTTGCTCCACCTCACTAGTACCTAAAAGGTGTCTATCTGTTTGCTTTGGGGATAAAGTAGATTTAAAGGTTTTTCTGTTGCCAAAGTAGACCTGATCTGTGGGAGATGATTTAATTATCCGTGAGTGATCAAACACATCTAAACCTCTCAAGGATCACAATATTACAGACAGCCTTCCACCAACCATTTTACCCTGAACAATACCCCGGGCTGGGGGAGGGGTTTGTTCAGAGGCTACTGTTGTGGGTGAACCTTGGTTCTGTGTCTGTAGTTTAGGCCTTCGTTCTTACCAGTCTTGATAACGTTTTATAATCTATGAGGGCAAACGGTGATCACACAGGTTTGTAACACGTCACCATGTTTGCTGTATTATCTAAACCATTGATTTGGTTGCCACACACACTGTCCATTGTAAACATTCATTAGATTTATCTGAGCTACTTCCTCATTCAACTCAGTTGTTGCTACACACAGTTTGGATGTGTTTGCCCCAAATAGATTAGATTATACAGTTCATCTGGATTTGTTTAGGACCGATTGCTCTTGCCTGTCCCAATGGACAATCTTGAAATTTTTTTATAGCACAGTCCCCGTGGATTTAAAACTGTACAAAATGAGGCTGCTCCAAAGTTTTTTCTTTTCAATGTCTTTATGAAACAAACCTGTTGGCACGCCACATTCTCCATTGCTTTTCTTTGTTATATAAAGGGTTAGTGTCACCTAAGTCAAACATGTAATCCAAAAACCAAACATAGCATCAGTGCCATATTACATATTGTAATTGTTGAACTTTCCAACAAATAGTTGCCAATGTTGAATGTTTAAAGATCCACTCGCTGGTTTTTGGAATAGTGCCCAATTGACCATGGTCTAAATCTTCATCTATGTGTCTCCTCTTATCATCCAAACCCATTCGAGGAGGTTGTCTTTCTAAATGAATATCTAGTCAGTGAAGAGAGGTATGGTCAGGTAGGAGACACAGTTATGGGGAGAGTGCATTGAACGAGCGACTGAGGTGAGGTCTTGTCCTCTCCGTCCTCAAAGCTAGCATAAAGCAAGCCTCCACTTCCCCAGTCCTAGCATGCTTTTAGCTCTTTATCACCACTGTTGTCCAGCGGTGAGAGTGTGGCTATCGATCAGCAGCTCGCCTGCTTTGCTCAGCCACCGATTAGATGGTGGGAGAGAGAGAGGAGGCAGGAGAAAATGAAGGAAAAAAGGCTGAAGGGATCTCAGGTTTACACAAGCTGTTGTGGAGGTGCGTCTCGGTGGAAGGAACAAACGAGCGGAGGGGGTTACCTAATAAAAGAAGGCACCTCTAGCAATTAAGCCAGCTGACAGGCAAACTGTGGCACTTCGCTAATGTGGGCTGACAGCAGGGAAATTTGAATAACGAGGCTTGCGGGAGGAAGGAGAGAGGAATGAGGAGGTGGAGGGGGTCGGGAGGGGAACTGAGAAAGAAAGATGTGTGGTGCTAATGAAACAGGTGCCTGGCAGCCCCTCCCCTCTAAATGCAGGAAGCATTGAGAGATTATCAGCACGTTTCTCCAGCAAAGAGCCAAGCAGATAACCACATGTAGACCTTTTTTTTTTAAACACATGTGTTGGCTTGGCTTGACTCGACGCGTGAGCCCAGTGTGGCAGCGATTTTCATCTCCATTACAACAGGGCTACTGTCTTGAAGGTGCGTCTTTAACCAATGACGTGCTTGTCTGCTATTGCACTTTGCAAAGGTTGTTAGTAGCCAGCTATTATCATCATTGATTTTCAGGCTGTTGTTATGATTCTGCTTGGCATCTACTGTTTATTGCTTGAAAAACAGACACGGGATGATTGAAACTGATGAAGTATCTGCTGTGTCCGGCAGCACAGGCTATTTTAACATGTCGCTGAATCGTCCCTGACTGATGACGAAGCCCGTCTGACGTCCCTGCGACCTGGACTCCAGAGATGGTCAATCTCAGGCGCGACTTGGCGCAACTCGCTGCGTTTAAACTGATAATGGAAACACCAATAATCACTGCATGGGTTGACTCTGTGCAGCCAAACGTGCCAATGGAAAAGCCCTGTTAATTCAAGATGGGGGGGGGGTTGTAGGCGGGGGCGATGAACCTGTGTCTTTTCTTTCCCACTATGAGCCGCTTTAATAATGCAAGCCACCGCTGAATGTTGACAGTCGTGCTTGAATAATTTGATATAAGAAGCTTTAACTTCAAACGCTTTCGAGAAAGGACAGTGTGTTGACATGTTTCATGGCCCTCCGAGATGGGGAGGTGTGTGATTTTTAGGCATGTGTGTGAGGGGATACACACTCAGGAATGCTATTCTGGGTTAGACCTACAGTCACTGCGTCCTTGGTGGTAGTCGGATGAGAGAGGGAAGGAGAGAGAGAGAGAGAGAGAGAGAGAGAGCTTGGTGGGTGTTTACTCTGATGATCGACTCTGTGGGTAAGCAGTGTAATTAGTGGCCTGACTAATGGGCCGAGCTATAAGGGAGGCAACGGCACAGCATCTTCCCAGCTAAAGGAGACAGACAGAGAGAGATCCAGCTCTGATTAAACAAATAAAAAACTGTATACTAAACATTTGGCACAGTATATTTTTAGCCATTTTACCAGCGTGGCTCTCGAGTGTCGGTGGATCTCCTGCTTTGGTCCAGATTGAAATATCTCAACAACTATTGTCTGGATTAAGGTGGAATTTTGTTCAGACATTCGTGGTGCCCAGAGGATGAATCCTACTGACTTTGGTGATCTCTTAACTTTCTCTAGTGCCACCATGTGGTTGACATTTGTGGGTTTGGCTGATGTCTCGACAGCTATTGGAGAGATTGCTAAAACAAATTGTTATAGACATTCATGTTCCCCTGAGAATAAATTTAAAGATTTTTGTGACCCCCTGACTTTTCATCTCACACCATCATGAGGTCAAAATTGTGTGTACTAGTATTACTACTACTACTAACATTGTAAACACTATACCCGCTCATATTCAGCATGTCATTGTGATGTTGGCATGCTGACGTTAGCATTTAGCTCACGGCTGTGGACTCTTATGTGTTGGGGTTTTTTTTGTAAATAGGCAAAATTTTATATTGAGTTTAAACTTGTTTGGTCACCAGTGGAGTTTTGATGTAAGATTCTCTGATTAAAGCTCAGCACAATCAGGGCGCAGGATTTTTAATGAGGAATGCAATATAGCAGAAAATAAACAAGTACATGGCAACCTCTCATTACAAAGTAGTGGGAGCTTTTGTGTATGAAAGAGCTTGGAATAATCTTTGATGCTACATGTGAAAAATACATTTTCACTGGTGGACATTGCAGAAAGAAAGGATAGAGCTCATCCAAGAGAAATCTATTTCTTATGAAGGAGACAGAGGAGTGTTCCTTTAAGTGAACCTAATATTCCTATGGTCACACAACCACATCGTAACACTGATGGCCCCATTTCAGCTCCATTAGCAAATAATGTATCTCTGTGGGTCAGTGTGGCTAGAGAGGATTGGGACACATCTTGCGGATTTCCATTAATAGTGACGTTGGAAATGCAGTCATGTGCGAATACAATAAAGTGCATGTGTGCTTGTAAATAGTTGTGGGAAACGGCGTCGTGCGTACATCCACTTAGTGTTTGTAGTAGACATGTGTGGGCGCATAGTCTCGTCTGTGTGTGTGTGTACGTGTGCACATGTTTGTTCGAGGGTGGGGGGTTAGAGCAAGGATGTGAGGTCATAGTGGTTTGTTGCTTGCGGTGTAATTAGAGGTAACTCAAATGAAAACAGGAATGATTTCATTCAGGGAATGCCACACTGTTAATGGTCCCTTCACATCAGAAGTTAATGTGTGCACGGATACTGTTTTTCTGCACCATTTTTTTCAAATGCATTCATTTGTTTGTGCATTTGTGCACAGGTCTTTACATACATGGCTTTTGTTCCATTGACCTTGGCTATATTGTCTGTGCAGAGAATATAACCTGCTGTTGCAGTGCTGTGGTTGGCGTTCAGCTGTTTCTCACCAGTTAGCATGTTTAAAACAGCCTTATTGGATTGTTTCCTATCCTATCCCACTAAAGGGATGTGAGGAGTAATTTAAATCATTTCTATTCCCATAGATGACTCGTTCACACTCTCTCTCATCCCCTCATCATCAGGTCCTCATTTAATCATTGCAATTGACTTAGGTCTTCCAGGGCTGAGAGAGAGATTAGTGTGAACGTGTGTGTGTGTGTGTGTGTGTGCAAGCCTATACAGCTGATGTGACAGGGTCATATCTGGGCTTTTCCTCATTGAGGTTGTGCAATAGATGGCCTTAAACCCCTGACTTTAGCCTATAGCTTTCTCAGCTGGCTTTCTTGACCAGAACAGATCACAGTGGTGTTGGTAACAACACTGCTCAGCTGCTCGGGGCCTGTAAACGCCTCTCCACTGATTTATCTAAACAGATGAGTAATCAGATGATCTCTAATCATATTAGGGAAAAGCGCATGCCGCCCAACCTCATGCAATCCTTCCTCAGCGTTACAGAACCCGACTTTACGACTCTATGAGCCGCAGAAACATCTAGCCTGTAATTGTGTAACAGCGATTTTCAGTCTATGTAAGCTTTGTTCAAGGGCAGACAGCATGTCTCTTGTTTGCCTTCAAGCCAGGACACGGCCGAGAGGGAGGGAATAACTGAGTGTAGGATTATCAGATGAGGCTCCCAGCCTAGATCCATTCCCAGAGGTCACCAGGTCAGTTCGATGACCTGACCTCTCGTTTTAAAGCCTGCTCAGCTGTTTGCCAGATCAGAAGTCAAGACAGGCCAATAGTAGTTGGAGATGTAAGGAGTAGGAAAGACGTTTGGATGCTGGGATTGGATCTATGCTTGGCCTGTGTTTCAGAGATGACATCGGTCACATGTGTCCAGTCTAGTCTGGTGTGAATCATCGTGAAGACAAACCAAAACAGCAGACGGGAGTTGTGTTTAACGTCCTGAGTGGCTGAGCCAGCAGACAGTGGTTTCCTCTACCTTAAAAAGAATCACTCAACAACATCAGAAAATAGACAAACTGTCTCTAGCCTCATTCATGCCTCCATTTCTGTGGAAGATGCTCCCTCTCCTCTCACCTGTCCTCTGTAGACGTGGCTGTGTTAAAAGAAGAAGGGGGGTGATAAAAAGGAGAGAGAAGAAGGATAGTCGCCTCTTTCTTCCCCTCCTTCCATCCTCCTATAAAATGGCCTTGGTGCTCTTTTTTTCCCCCTGTGAAGAGTAATTGCTCTGTGTGTGTGTCTTGTGTGAAAGAGGAGGGGTGTGTGTGTGTGCGTGCGTGTATGTGCGTGTGTGTTTAATCATGGTTTTTTGTGTGAGAAAAGAGGAGTGTGTACGTGTGAGCAAGACTGACAAAATGTGTATGTATCTTTGTGAGAGTGTGTGTGTGTGTAATGGTGGGTTTTTGTGTAAAGGAAAAGTGTGTGTGTGTGTGTGTGTGTGTGTGTGTGTGTCTGTCTGTGCTCTAGGAGGGGGATCTGGCCGACAGATTGAGAGCAGCTTGTTAGAAAGGGGAACAATGAGGCCACAGCCCCTCTCCTATCGTCTTTTTTTGTTCTTTTCTTTTCCTCTCCTCTCCCGTGTTCCCTTTCTCTCTTTCCCTTTTCTGTTATTTCCATCTCCTTTCAAAACAGATTCTCAGTCTTCTCCTCTTCCTTCTCACTTGCTAGCCTCACCCATATTGTCTGTCTATTTTTGCTTTCCATCCATCCATCTCTCTCTCTCTCCACACTCTCCTTTCCTCCTCTTTCATCTGTATTTGCTTTCCTCTCTTCTGATAATATTTGACCTGCTGAAACACACATATTATTTTTTCTTCCCATCGGTACGTCTCACACGATCATCCACACACATATGGACATGCATGTTTCTTTACACATGCATGTATGGAGTGCAGGTGCTGGCACGTCTCTGCTCTCATCATGCCAATATGCAAATGCCTTGAACATCTTTCTTACACTCCCTCTGGCAGTCTTTTTGGCTTTGGACTTGAGTGATGTTGTGATGATTAACTTGTTCGTTAAACATCGTTAATGCGTGACAGACATAGTTGATGTGTCGAGATGGGAGATGTGTGCTGTTCCTGTTGTTCAGGGCTGCCCACATGTACACTGTGCCTACTGTCTTTGAACTCAGCTTTTTGGCTGTTTTTGTTGAGCTGCAAAAGTGGGCAGATTGTTTTTTTTGGTTTCCTGTGGAAGTGAGTCGGGACAAATGTGTAGGCCGTGTAGTCATTTTATAGTCTGCATCCTTGTTCACATTGTGTTCTTGAGTGTAATTATTTGTTCCACAAAATCATCTATAGATCGGGTTGAGACAGGAAGCCTGAAAGCAGATAGAGCTCCATGGACGTATCATATTTAAAAGTAAAATTATTACGAGACATGCATGAAAGGAAAGGGACAGGATAAGCAATGGCGAAAGTCACAGAACAAGGAGGGAAATGTGAGAAACAGTTTAAGCAGGAACCGATAAAGATGGAAAGAAATCTCTCTATTTCACTGTCCAGTCCGTTTAGTTGAGTTTTCAACTTACAAACAGGCTTAATTTACAGGTTCAGTAGTTGTTGTATCTGCAATCTGCTGAAGTGCGTCCACTTCGCATAAAGCTCTTACACAATTCTTAAGAAATGTATCTGCAAATGTTACAAATCTGCAAACATTTAACTTGATCTGAATCATTAGAAGCCATCAGAAATTCATTAACGTCACAGGCTTATTCTTAGAACTCTTGTTTATAAAATGTTAGGTAATACTCTCTGCTATTTGGGGTTGTTATCAGATCAAGCGGTCCTACTTGGCTTTGAATCTGTCCTCCCACAATCTTCCCTCGTTCTTTACACCTCCCATCACAGACTGGAAAAAAAGAGCAAAAACCATTTGAATCGGTGACAAGACTTTGGCCTCTAATAAACTAACAGAGCCACATTAAAACCAGTCGGCATTTCCTGCAAGAAAATTACAGTATATTACTATCACTTAACCTCGCCGTCGTACTTGACCATCGAGAAGCTTGTGAACCGGCTGCCCCAGGCCCCCGTTGGCCTGTGCACTGTGTTATTTTGACAGAGAGCCAAATAGACTGACAGACGGACAGCCCCCACCACCCTCCTCGTCCAGCTCTCAGCCCCCTTTTGTCTGCCTGTCCTGCAGCATTACCCCTATGGTTGTAGTCTCCTAATTGCTCTGAACCCTGCCGAGATGGGAGACTAAGCACAGGGTTGGGAGGGGTCTTCAGTCATGATGGGGTCCTTTTCTCCCTTCCACCGCTCTATTTCTCTCTTTATTTCTTTCTTCTACTCAGACTTGCAATTAAACAAAGTGTGCTCATTTGGCTAAAGAAGCTCTTGTACCGTTTCCACACTCCACCACGTCCAAGTCTTGGTGACACATTCACATCTGATGCCTCGATGCTGGTGATAGTGTGTAATAGAAAGCCACACACAATCAGCAGCTTGTGAACGAGCAAGGCGGGCAGCTGCTTGGGACCCCAGGCCATTAGGGGGCCCCAGAGGGCTGACAAACTTTACTCCAGAGCAATGTCTCAATTTGTGGCAACCGCAGTGACCACAACCCCATCAGCCTTAAACAACCAATGGACAATTTGCAAAGACAGAACGTCCCTAAAGAACCACCATGTCATTTCTGTCCAATTTTCATGAGTTGCGTATCGTTATCCAGTTATCCATATAGAAGTGAAAAAAAGAGAAGAAAGAGGATGTGCAGCAGATAATGACGATGAAGTGTAACAGTAAATATCTATTATTTAGTCCAGCCTTAACTGATGGTGGAGACACTTGAATAACTGAAATGTGACAGGCTGAGTTGTTAGAGCAATATACTAAACAGTCTACTGTGAAATCACGCCTAAATAGATGAAGTGTCTACACAGGATGGCATCCCGCTTTCAGTAATAACTGTGATGCTGTCATTTCTCCCCTTTTCCTAAGCTTGTTTTTTTACAATGTGACGTTGAAGTTATTTAAGTTTTTATTGTTCTGTTCTGAAAAAAAGAAATTTATATTTGGTACATTTTTCACTTCTCAAATTATTTATAGCATAATGGTGATGCACCCTGATTGGAGGGGCCTCCTGGGAATTTTTGCCCCGGGCCCCCAACAGACTAGTATTGCCACTGCACACATGCTGGTGTGCTCGTGCAGAGAGGGTGCTCATGCTTGCTTCCTGTGGTTGTTTTGTTGTTGTTCTTTGTCAATGCAGCTTAATTGGAACTGTTTGCTTTTCCTTTACCATGTTACAGAGGAACTTAATCAGCCATTGTCCCCACGATTTTCACACAATTTTGATGTCAAGATTTGTTGCAAGTGTCCTTTGCTTTCTAAATGTCTTTTCCGGGTCAAGTCCCTAAGTTGCCTCCTCTCTTTTCAGGCACCTCTGCAGCCACCCCCGGGGTCCTCCGCCTCAGTGGTTGCGGCCGCGGCAGCAGCAGCAGCAGCAGCGTCGGGGACGCCCCAGTCGCTGAAACTAACCTACCCAGAAACTTTGGACCGTATCAAGGAGGAGTTTCAGTTCCTCCAGACCCAGTACCACAGGTGGGTGTGTGGGAGATTTACTGTGGTTTTTTTTCTCAGTTTGTTTGCTGGTGTTTCCCCTCAAGTTTCCTTCTCTGTTAGCTTGCGTTCAGACCAAAAACAGCTCTGTGTTTAAAAGAAATGCAGGTGGTTGTGTTTGTGTGTTGCTTCAGACAGGTGAGATGTTGAGATAAGACCCAGAAAGGTCTGTTTGGGGTCCATGAGTTTGAAGGCTTATCAGATGCCACAAAACTGCATGGCGGTTTATAATACTTTGAAACTAGACAACTGCAACTTTATCACCATGACAATCATTTTATGCTCCGTGTGGATGAGTGAGGAGTAAACAGTAAAATTACCTTGCTAATGTTAGAAAGTAATCTACCATGAATGTGCCCATACATATATTGGATTGACCAATGCCATGTGTTGCCAGATGACTTTGCATTGAATTGTGGTAAAAGTTGAGCCGGGTTCAATTTTTCTGACGTCGTTTTCTCCTGTCTCACACGTGTACATGCACACACATACTGTACACATGCACACTCAATCTGTGAAATTATGCAAGGCTGTGATGTTTCGATTAACTTTCTTGGCACGTTTCCTGGACCAATAGGGGTTTATGTGCTGGCTACTCTTGTTGCATTACTGTATGGTGTGCTTGATGTGCAGGAATGTGCCCAGAATGCCTTTTGAATGTGGGATTTGTGCTGGCTGTGGAGTCCCAGCCTTCCTTCTCTCTCCCCCTCCCGTCTCTGTTCTCGTGGCACACCTTCACAGGGTCCCCACCCCCTCGCTCTTCTCCTCTCATCCTGCTTTGATTTAGCCGGCCAGAATCTCCCCTCCCTCCCTCTCTGCCCCACTTCAAACTTCTTTTGTACGGCCCTTGTCCACAGCCCCTCTAAACCCTGTGGCTACTGCTGTGTGTGTGTGTGTGTGTGTGTGTGTGTGTGTGTGTGTGTGTGTGTGTGTGTGTGTGTGTGTGTGTGTGTGTGTGTGTCTCCTCATGCCTCTGTCTGTTCTGCCCACTACAAGCTCAACAGTCCAACCAACACTGAGTCTAGAATGGCTGAACCCACACAAGCGAGCACTTCTGTATGAAAAGGACTAAAGATAGGAACTCTGTATCAAGATATCTTATCTTTACTTAAATGATGATAAATATTTTTTAAGATTAGAGATTCCTTTATTCATCCCACAATGGGGAAATTCACAGTAATACATTAGTGCATTAGTGCAGAAAAGCTAAGACGATTTTCTTTATCGTCTTAGCTCACTTCTGATACGTTTGTCCTGTTAAATTACTGTATGACAGGTTAAAGACACTGGGATGTTGGCTGATTGATTACATGCCACTGGTTTTTGAAGCTATAACTCTTTGATGATTTCACTATCAGACTTTATTTGGGATGGCAAGAGAGTCATAATTTGATAACTATTTGTTTTATTGTCTTGTCCTAAAAGATGAAACAATCCTTGCGCACTACTATCTCGTCCCAGTGCTTTTTATTCTACACAGATATGAAAACTTTTTGACCCTCACTGGTCTGAGAAAGAGCTGATGTTGTGTCCATGTATGATAAAAGAACTGGGATTGGGATGGCAATGTGTGGGTACTTTTTCATCTGTGTCTGCAGAATATTTCTACCTGGCACCTGCAGAAAAAATGATGGATGTGCTTGTGTTTCCTGTTGATTATTGTCCAGTGCGACCGCATGAACCGCTGCCAGATTAGGTCCCACATACCCGCACTTTACCAGCACAACACCAGAGGCTGTGATAGTGTCCTTTTTGATATCGGTTTGTTCATCTGGATGCACATTGAATTTTGTCCCGATGTAGGTGTTGTGAATCCGAGGACAACCCAAGGTTATTGCCGTGTGACCATTTTTGAAAATGCCCCCCCGAAAAAAAATATTTGCAGCGCTCCTGTGAGCCTCCCTTTGAGCAGCACTGACCTAGACAAATCAAGCCATTCACTGAACATGAGTCACCCCTGGATCTGTCGGTTGAGACGGTGTGATCAGCTCCACTGGCAGCCGTTCAGCGTTACACCTTGTGTTACAAAACACCTGGAGCATCGCCCTCTTGCCAAGCGCTGGTACTGAGAACCAGCGAGCAGGATAAACAATGAATGAATGATGAGATTAAGAACACGATTGGGAGCAAGAGTGAGCTTGCGATTCCATCTGCATCTTCCAGTTTCGCTAGCACTGCACGCTGTTTTAGCAGGCCTGGTTCAGGTTTCCAGGAAGGATTTGTTTAACCTTCCTGCAGGCTTCTCCAACAAGCCCGCAGGCTGTTGTGAGCACAGAAACACAGCAGATTAACACACCGCATATGGCTGCAACTGTAACCGTAGCTCATAACAATAGCAACAGTCATTATTGGAACAGATTGTGTTATCAGGTGTCTTTTCACGTATCTGTCGGATGAATGTTTAATCTGGCAGGTAGGTTTGAACCTGTTAATTGGAATGACGGGTTTCGCCTGCTGATAACTAGCACACAAACGGCAGGAAAAACAGCACTGCTGCCTTTGATTTTGAGCAAACTCATTTTAAGCTGAACTAGGACAGTCACGTAATATTATCATTTATAGATTTTCAGTGGTATTGTGCTGATGTGATCACATAGTCTTATCAGCACCATCAAATCATGTGAATATTATTTATAAAGCCTAAAACTATAAATGACAAATTTGTCTCAGAGGGTTTTCCAAGTAAAGTCATTAAAGCTATTTGAGGTTTTTTTCCATATTTGAAGAGTTTTGTCTCATGTAAAGCAAGACAGACGAACACATTTCACATTGAATGTCTCATTGTTTTATTCTGCAGCTTTGCATACATTCCACTTTTGGAGGCTGCAGGTTGTGGTGCTGTTGAATTGTATTGTGTTCTTTTATTTGAGAGGTGTTTTCTAGTATTTTGTCCACCACATTTATATCAATAAAGTTGGACTCAATATGGACTCAGCTTTATATGCTAATACCGGCCAGTGTTTAGATTAATATATCGCTCAATCCTATGCTGATTTTAAATGGTTGCCATGATAATGAAAATGATTACATTACTTAGCTTTGACTCCGGCTTTGTGCTATGTTTGTGTGTATGGCAATCCCCAAGGAGCCCAGCCATGCATGTCGGCTTCTCTGGAGTCATATGCCACTCTCAGGTCATAAAACTACCATTATGTAGTAAAAAAAATGTTATCCTTTAACATCACAAGCAGCTCAGTAAACCCACTTTGGTGTAACTTAGAAGCTGTTAGTTGCCAGTTTACTCTCCAAACATCACCCTAAAAAAGTCAGTTTGGCGGCTGTTTTGAAAAGGTCCAGACAGACAGTGGGATTAACAGTGGCCTTGTTTAGTCCAGCAGCAGACAGGCCGGAGCAAAGACCCACATGTGATTGCACCTTCATGTAATCAGACCCACTTGTTCTCTGTTCACAGGGAAAACATGACCTGGACGTCCACAGAGCCAGACACAAAACACGCTGATCCATTCATAGAGACTCCCAATCCGATGCATGTGCTTAACACACTCTTACACACACATGCAAGGGCCTCCCTGATTATCTTCACGCACACAAATAGATGTTGTCCAGAAATAGCAGGGCTTAGTTGTGTATTTTGTCTGCAGAGAAGGTGGCTGGATTCTGATAGATGTTGGATTAGATGGCAGGAAAGAGACGGAGGGAAGGGATTATCGCTGATGAGCTGCGACACACTGTGTGTGCGTGAGTGGTGTGTGTGTGTGTAGGCGGGAGGATGGATGGATGGATGGATGAATGGATGGGTGGCAGGGTGCGTTTCTAAATGTGTGTGTCGCTTGTTGGTTTTGGTGGCGTGTGGTTGGTATGAAGGGATGAGAAAGATTACTAAGGAAGCTAAAGAAAGGGAAGGGTTAATTAATTAAAGGGTCATTGCTTGGTCAGCTGCTCTGATTTTTACTGTGTGTGTTTGTGTGTGTGTGTGTGTGTTAACTATCTAAACAGGCTGTAATCAGCAGACTGAAGGGAGATGGGAGGAGCTGCTGACACAGGGCTCTCATTACTGTAATTCTCTTTCTATAAACACGTAGCCATATATCAGTCATAATGCTGTGTGTGTGTGTGTGTGTGTGTGTGTGTGTGTGTGTGTGTGTGTGTGTGTGTGTGTGTGTGGTCTGCGGTCTGCAGTCTGCAGAGTAAGATAGGCTCTCCACTTGCCGCTAACATGCTGCCACTCATCACTTACGAGCCCCTCCACTCATCTCTGCCCAAATACTACACAGCAGTAGTCACTCCTGCAACACACACCCTGTGAGTGTATGTGTCATCTTTAAAATATTTGCAATTACCAGATCAGATGCAACATTTTTCTACCAGAGACACAGGTGATATTGGCTAGATGTACCGCTTTCAGACAGAATGCATATTTCACTTCATTTATACAAAACTGCTGTCACAGGTTAATCTCTGCTCGTCATCGTTTACAGTAGTGCTGAAATAATTTGGTTGATGGTTTGTCGTTTATCAGTTAAAAGTGCCAAACACCGGCTGGTTCTACCTTCTCAAATGTGAGAACCTGAGTGATGAGCTGCTTTTCTCTGTTTTCTATCAAACATCTTTTGGGCTGTTGGCTGCAACAAACAAACAATTTGAAGACATCACTTTGCGCTTTGACAAATGCAGATGGACACTTTTCATTATTATTGAATATTTTACAGACTAATTGATCTCAAGAATTATTAATAGCTTAATTATGATGTAAACAATCATTTTTAGAGCCATACATTTAGAATTTTCAGTTAATCCTTCAGTTATAAATTATGATAAATCTATTATCGTTAGGTTTTGGCCTGTTGGTCAGATATAACAGGACATATTAAGACACCACTTGATGACAACGAGATGAGAGTTCGGACTCTTATTACTGACTTGAGTTTTTATGAATCATGAACAGAGTCAGATTTTCAAGTCAAGTCGTGTCACATCAGAGACATTGGTTTAGCCTTCTGCTGACTTGCATGGGATAAAATAATTTAATCATGCGGCTCTTCGAGATTTTCTAAATGGATCAAATTCTGATCCACCATTGCAGTTGTTTCTTTCCCATGATTATGTGCAACAAAATTCTTTTTGGGCCCTTGTCAGAGCCGGAAGTTGTAATTACATGGTTTGACCACTATGTGAAATTGGCTTCAAAGCCCTCCGCTGTTCCTTGTGGGTGAATTAGTGAGTGATTTGTGCAGCCTGAGTCAGACTTTCAGCTCAGGGTTGAGAGTTGGCTGAGTTGAAACAAGTGGTTGCTTTTTTCCCAGGACCAGGTTAATACAGTAATTAACTTGATACTTGAACCACAAATACAGTTAATACGAGTTGCACAATAGCGTAAGTGACACCGGGTCTCACCTCGTCTTTGCAGTTCACACGTACATCTGCTAAACCATAAAATAACACATTGAATTACAAATTGCACAAGTATCACATAATAGTACATTTTACATCTATCATCTTTTTTCTTTTGAGTATTTAAATAAGTCTCTAACTCAGCAACTGTTTTCACATCAATAACTTTAAATTACATTTTCATTTCTAATGAAAATGCCTGTTGACCAAAGCTGAGTCGTGTCTGAGCTGCACTGAATAAAAGCCTGAAGGAGGCTAAGGTTGTGTGTGTGTGTGCAGATATAATTAGATAGAAGAGTCAGGAATCCCCTGCCTTTAACCGCCTGCCACTCACCAAATGATGAAATTATAATGTGCTGTAGTGAGGCCTGCGGGTTTGTCGTTTCCTTATAGTTACATATGCATTTTATCTGTGGGTTGGTTTGTGCGATACAACCTCTCCCTGTTTAATTCTGTGTGTGTTTGTGTGTGTGAAACATTTATGAAAGAGCAGCCCTTACAGTGAGTCTGGCAGCAGAGAGGGCTACAGTTGGCCTGCTATTGTGCGACGAGATCCCAGCTCTGTCTTGTGTGTGTGTGTGTGTGTGTGTGTTTGTGTGTGTGTGTGTTTTTGTGTGTAGGTGTACGTATTTGCTCTTGTACACACCCTTGAGAGATGATGAAAGAGCACACAGGCGAGTTGGGTGGGTCCCTGGTGTGCATGTTTGTGTGTGTGTGTGCGTGTGTGTGTGTTTGAAGAGAGAGACCGGGTGAGAAGCTGAAGGTTTTTCCAGTGGAGCAGAGAGGAAAGGTTGATCAATAGTTAATGTGATGTAAAGTGAACAGTCACATACCTGCAGGCTGGCAGACTAAATGGTCCTGACACTGTAAAGGCACGACACTGATGCAGTCGCTACATGGCTCCCATAAGTAAGTGTGTGTGTGTGTGTGTGTGTTCTTTACTGGCTGGTAGCTCTGTATTTGTATAGCACTTGTGTCACTTACTGTATGTTGGTTGTTTGCCAAGACAACGATGGGCTCCAGCCTGCAGAACAAGTGAAGGTGGAACCAGACAGGATTAATAAACATCAGTAGATTGAGTGCTGAGTGATTTGCCCAGAAATGTTTTCACATTAAAGGTTCGATAGATGACGTTCGCCGCTGCTAGATGTCGCACTAGAGCATCTCAGACCAAAACAAACGGATGCGTGGCCACATCTCCCCCCAACCAGAAACAGCCATTATCCTCATTGCCAAATGCAGTAATTTTACCTCACAGATCGTCGTAAAACACATTTTCAAACTTGACAGAAAAAATAAAACTCCAAACCATCATTGTTAGTCTTTCCACTGTTAAAACAATTTTGGATTTGTTGAAATAAACCCTTCATTCATAGAGTTAGATGCGAAAATGTGCTGTTTTCATCATTTTAAAAATGGTGGCTGAAATAAAACGCTGCGAGTGCTCGGCTGCGAGTTCCTCCACAGCTTCCTCGCCCCTATGGAAAGTTCCTGCTGTAGAAATGCAGCTATTATTATTATTATTGTTTCATCAACTTGCACCAGCTCATTTCTTAATGCTCTGTTTCTGCAGTCCTGCTCACACTGACACATTATTGTGGAAAGAAAATCAATATTCTCTTGAATTTTATTTCTGTGAAATATCACAGTTAAAAATATTCTCAAACAACCAAACGCAACAGATGAGTGTCTTAAAGAAAAGGAAAAAAAACCCTCTTTGTTCCTTTTAGTGAAATAATCAATGAGGGAATAGTGAAAGTAAAAGTATTGTGAAGAAAAACAAACACTGGAAAGAGTTGACATTTTTACAATACCCAGTAGCCTGTTTCAAACATGGAGAGTAAAAAGGCAGTCGGCACAATTCTACAAAGTGCAGGATCTTAATTAGATGCTTCGCTCTCTGTAGGCTCTCGTTAGAGTGTGTGTGCATGTGTGTGTGTTCTCGTGTTTATTTATCAGGTTTGTGTGTATGCGTGGGTGTACATACTATATGTGCTCACATGTGCGTTTTGTTCCTTTGTGCCTACATGCATGCAGTATATGCTGTAGGTATGCTGGTTTAGCGTGTACAAGTACACATACACACACACACACCTAAATGCTTCATGCTCCAAGTTGTGTGTTGTGTGTGTGTGTGTGTGTTCAGTAGCAGTGCAGCACTGACAGAGCTGTCTGAAGGCTGGCAGGCTGCAGATTTGTAGCGCGTTCGGCTGATCATCTTATCTCCTGTCACCGCCAGTGAAAGATTGGAGGAACCGAGCCCACCATGGGCACACACACACACACACACACACACACACACACACACACTCACACACAGACTCATATCTTCCTTTTTTTTGCCGGTTCTTTCTCTCTTGCTCGCTCTCTCAATCTTGTTTTTTTTCCCCACTGTGTTGCTGTGTCTTTCTCTCCATCCTCCAAACCTCCTCTCCCTCCCTCCCTCCCTCCCTCCCTCCCTCTCTCTCAGTAAATGGTGCTGAGCCAAACACTAATTATTACAGGCAATCATTTCGACATGAAATACCCACTTCCTGCTCGCTGCTCTCCTCCCCTCTCTCCCTCATTTTCTTCCCTCCTCCAACTCTTTTATGCTCCTACAGTCACATAATGGCACACACACACACACACACACACATACACACGTAATTTCATTCCTTGAAGTCCATTTTGTGGGGAATGGTTATTTCTTTCTGAGTGCGACCTTGGGGTCTTTCCTGTAAGCACAAGAAGGGTCCGTCTGCACACTCTGTGTGTGTATGTGTGTATGTTTGCTATGCAACCTTGTAATGCTACTGTGCAATTTCTAGAGCACTGTGCCAAAAAGGGAGAACTTATTTTATGGTTATAGAGAAATTGATTTTTTTCCTGGCTCTCTTTAGTGGTATTTAGTGCTGCTCATTTGCAAAATAAAACAAAATCTGATGAGCAAATGTGTTTTTTGTGAATGTGGTCTTCGGTCCATAAATAGTCATTTTCAAGCACCTTGAACTACAAAAACAACCTGACCTGCTGTGAATTTTCAAATGGCCTGATTAGTGTAACAAAGCAAAATGCATTGCCAAGTTGATATTAAACATGTGTGGAGCTAAAATGGTTCATTGATAAATTTGTTGATTAGTTGATCTACAGAAAATTAATCCAATTGTTTCTTTCATATCTTTTGGCCATTTTATGCTTTTAGATAGGTGAGAGTTGAAAGAAATTAGTCAGAGAGAGAGATGATTTTTCATAAACAAACAAAAAAACAACAATTTCCAAAATTACAAATTCCAGCTCATGAACTAAGTCTTTGGGTTTTTGGATTGTTGTTGAAAAAGAAGCTTGAAGCATCACAATGAGCTCTAAAAAAATTTATGCTCAATACTTTTTGACATTTTACAGACTAAAGGGTTGATTCATAAATTGAAAACAAGAATTGACTGATTAATTGCTAATAAAAATTGTCTTTAATTACAATCATAATCACAGCAACACATTTTAAACATGGGCGTTCCACAGCAATCAGTCTTTTTATCTCTGTGCCAATGAATAAATGTTTCTATGTCAAGTGTGTGTCTGTGTGTGTGTGCGTGTGTGGTCCATGTATTACTCATGTTGTGGGGACATAAATCTGTTTATGGAGTCAGATTGTGGGAACTCGCCTTCCTTTTGGGGACGAAACACACATCTCCATAAAGTAAATCATTAAATTGATGATGAAGACTTGAATTAAGTTCGGGTTAGACAAGTCGAGGTTCTGGTTCTGGTTAAGTCCCCAGGAACTGAATGTAAGTCAATGTAATGTCCTCTGAAGTGATGATAACACAACTCTGGGTGTGTGCATGTGTGTGTGCATGTGTGTCTGGTCCTTGCTTCTCCAAGCACATCCCAAGTTTATGTGAAGATGAACACACTGGCAACCGTGCACACAAAACACACACACACAGTCGCATTAGTTCACAGCCCAGCTGTGAGTGACTTCTGCCGAGAGGCAATTCCACTGTAATAAAATCTATAGGGTGGGGGGGGTTTAATCCTCCTTCCCCCCCGTCCCTCCTCCACCACCGCCACCCTCTCCCACTCTTCGTCCTGCTTCTCTCGCTCTCCTCCCTCGTCCCTCTTCTCCTCAACTGGCTGGCAATGATAAATGAGTCAATTATGTGTGTGTGTGTGCACACGGCACCGGAGAAGGGGAGCGGATGGGGCCGTTATTACCTGTTGCGGCTGGGGGTAATGTTGCGGTATTAATCATATTCTAATTTTCCTCCGCCAAACGACCCCCCCGCCCACCTCCAACGTCCCACCTCACCACAACCCCCCATCAATCTATCTGCCGCCCGCAAACAAGTCGGCGTAAACTGCCGAAGGCCCAAAATATACTACGTCTCTGGGGAGGGGGGAGGGAGGGGAGGGGAGGGGAGATGGAGGGAGAGAGTTGGAGAGTGAGTTGCAGAGGTAACAAGGGAGGTGTTTGTGTGTCTGGACCTGATATATAAACATATTTAGAAATGGAAATGTATGTGTGTGTGTTTGCAAATCCAGCCATTGGCATTATCCAGTTTTAGAGGACACTGGGGACTGGTTTGGGTGCGAGGAGAGATGGGCAGACACAGAGGACAGACAGAAATATAGCACACATGGGAGAGGTGTTTGGCTGCCATCACTTCAGAGGTGTGTGTGTATGTGTGTGTGTGTGTGGCCTCGCTGTAGCTGTGGTAGCCTGACATGCTCACAGACTGAACAACAGACTTTGGTCACGAACACAAGAAGCGAGAAGTGATTGTTAAAACAGAAAAAAGGCAGATTTATTACACATCCATGCAGAATTGGCCCCTTTTGACCCACTTTAAGCCGACACTTCGACTTCAGTGAAACTTGGCAAAGTGTCCTGTCGAAGGTGAAAGAAAGGGGTCCAACAGTCAGATAGACGGATGGAGAGACACGCGGACTGGCTGGTAATTGGGGGAGCAACAAAATGAGGAATGGAGGGCACATGGATAGATTGAAAATTGTCCAGAGAGAAAAGAGAGAGAGACACCTTGGATGTGCCTGCCTGCAGTCTTGGCTGGGTTTCAGGCTCTGAGCGTGACTTCGTCTATTTCTGCTCTGCTCTGAGGTGATAATGGGCTGTCAGCACCCCAGTCACCCTGCTCCCTCCTCCCCCACCGGAGGAGAGTAGAGGAGAAGGAGGAGGGTGTGACAGAGTGAATGAGCAGGGAGTAATTTGTTATCATGTTGCTAATTGCATTGTGTATTTTTTATTTTGAATATGATACAAATTAAAACTCATCCTCTTAATTTTTTCCTGATTTTCTCTCTGTTGCAGTTTGAAACTGGAATGTGAGAAACTGGCTACAGAGAAGACGGAGATCCAGAGACACTATGTTATGGTGACACACACACACACACACACATGCACACACACACACACACACACACACAGGCCATGTCTCTACGCATTCACTCACAACAAGTGCGGTGCCAAGTCCACTGAATCCCTTTCATCTGCTAACAGCTGCCAAACAACACCCACCAAAAAACCACACGCAAGACCACACACACGACCACACACACACATATTATAGGACTGCAGAATAAACAGCACTTACAAGGGCGTGCAAACTTGTGCTTGTGTTTGAGGGCATTTTCTTTTCGTGTCTGAGAGATGTGGCCCGGGACTATACTGCTGATGTGGGTCCACATCTGTATACAGCTGTGTATAGAACCGTCTCTATATACAGTTTATGACACCAATCCACTGAGTTTATAGTATGAAACTCTTTGAGTGCTGAAAGCTGGCACCCAACGTCTCATCAGATTCATACTCTTCTTTATTCTTTGATCACATTTTCTTGATTTAAATCAAAATTTTTCTCGTACGGCTGCTTGTGTTAAGCAAATAATTAACATCTTTGAGTGTCTGTCTGTTACATTTGGCAGCACAGATGTAATAAATGGTAAATTCATATCAATTTAGTCTTAGTAAGTTTTGCGTGTGAAGGAGCTCGTCTGTCTCTGATTTTAATTCAGATCAAAATGGAGCAAGAAAATCTAAATGAAAAGATTTGATACTTTTCTGAAAACAGTATGGTGCAATATCTGTGCTACATTTGTGGAGGGTTCATGTCATCAACTTGAAGGTAACCTGTGGAGCTTTTGACCACTAGTAGCACAATGGAGCCGTTTATTAATGAGCGAGTCCCAGTTTTGTTTGTCTAATGCACACACACACACACACAAGGATGCATGTGTGACAGCATTGCACAAACAGCGGCAGGGAAGCTAGAAATCATGGATGTAAAATATATTAAAAAAATAAAAATGTTCCTAATAATGGGTTTTGCAAATATTTTGTGAAGAAGGAAATACACATGTGTTGTATTGAGTAACACTGAATGCATCTCCACAGTGCACCTTTGAGATCATGGTACATGCTTGTACACTATCTTCAGTTGAACCCGGTGGGAATCAAACCTCGAACCCTGGCAGAGTCACGGCTGAACTCTACCAGAGCTGCTGCCAGATTTTAAAGCAGGAATGCCCAAATCCTTGAATGTGAATACTCGCTGGTTTTCTTTGTCTGTTATGACAGTAAAGTTAACAACTTTGGACTTTTGGTTGTACAAAACAAGAAATTTGAGTGTGTTGTCTTGGGCTCTGGGAAGGTAATTTTCATTATTTTATTACACTCTAAAGATTAATCGATTAATGAAGGCAATAATTGAGTAATTGACAGTGAGAGCTGTCATTGCAGCTCTATATTCTACCCACTGAGTTATACTGAGACTTGTAGTTGTTTTCCTGATGTCTCCCTGGTTGTCAGTCATTCCCTCCCACACTGCTCTGTTAGAGGTTAGCACGATCACACGGTGTGTTCTCTGAAAACTGCTGCTTAATAAACGCTCCTCTGAAGTTTGTAGCTTTTGCATCTCATCACTGGGAGAAAAGGAAGATCTGGACGCGCTGTGTGAGAAAATATGTGGCCGTATGATTGTACAGGACACACAATCAGCAGGTCTTTTTTCTTGATAAAGTCAAGACTAAAAACTCTTCGTTTCTTTATTTTTCCAAGTCTGCAAACCTGCAGCCTGATTTACCTGTGATCAGAGCCACACACAACCACAGCTGACTGAGTGTAGGCTGCCCAGAACCCGCTGTGCCAAAAAAGAGCTATGTGGCAGTCTTGGCACAGAGCGGGGACTTGTGGGGGGATTGAAGTTTTAGTGATGGGGAGGGGGGTTAGCTGGCATCAAGCGCAGACCAGGTCTCCTTTCTTGGCTGATGATTTGGGTTTGGATGAGTTTGGATGTTGCTAAGCAACAGGCGAAACTTGGCACACCAACTGCCAAGCAGAGCTGCCAGCTGCACACACACATACACACACACAGAAAGAGGAGCGTGCACACACACATAACACACACACTCACAGGGAAGCATGTGCATAAAGCGCATAGATACACACGCCTACACAGTTGCAGGCTTGTGTTACCAACACACACACCTACTCTCTCACACACACACCTACTCTCTCACACACACACGCACACGAATGCATGCTAACTGCCAGGAAAGATGTCTGGAGAGAGAGGACCCCTGCCATCTCCTCTCCCATCCTGCCAGCCTGTTCTGGCTGCCTAACTGCCAATCTCCTCTCTCCACAACAGTCACACTGAAAAGCAAATGTCAGCCTGTCACTTTTCGAGGCATCTGACTTTAAAATGCTCTCCTTTTTTCGTCCATCTCTGAAGGTAGAGGCAGACCTTCACCTGTCTCTCTCTGTGGCATTCATCTCCTCCTGCGCTCCTCGCAGCTCCTTGTACTTTCGGGTAAAAGCCAGGGTCAAATAGCTCACATTAGACATGATTATTGCAATAGTCTGTCACCTTCCTCTGCCCGGCGACAATTTCCCCGCCTTGCTTCTGGTTCCTGGCTTCCCGAAACGCGCCTCGGGGTCATTTTAGCGCCATTGACTTTCTGCGGAGTCAAGGTGAAATTAGTGGCAATGTGCTTTTAGGGACATGTGGCCACTTCAGAGTGCACATGCGAGGGCTGGCATCATCTGAAGCCAGGAGCACAGGAAAGGATTTTGTGAGGGGTTGAGAGCTCACACTGGTGAGTTTGTTTGTGTGAAAACAAGGAGTGATTTGGCAGTTTTTCCAAATGTAACATCACATAATTTATGAGAGAAATGAGATCTGAGTCAGGTAATTTATCATCTGTTCTTGTCTTGAACACAGAGTATTTGTGTTTTGAGGTGTTCTTTCTTTTTCTGTCTTAAAAGAAAAGACTGGCAATATTTTAATTGTCTTATATTTTTTATATTATTTTTTGAAAACATTTGTATTTGTTGGAGTTATTTTTAGCCGTGGATTAATACGTCTTTGGCGTGCCAGTGAGTATTCTCACCAACTTGTCTATGTAAGTGGGAATTACTTTAGGAATAGCGAGCATAGACAACAAGGTCAGCAACATCTGTACTTTGTTAATCATCATCAATTAACCTCTGGTGGTCAAGACTCATAGATATATACAGTTTATATAATGTTTCAGGAGAAGGGTCATGTGATATGGTGACGAATCAGCCATCAGACAGGCCATGACTGAGACCCAGCAAACGTGTGTCTGCGTTGTCATTTGCAAAAGTCTCTGTTTTAGGGGTTTTAAAATGCTGTAGTTGTCTGCACGCTAGATGTAGTGTTGCAAAAGTTATGCGTTTTAAAACAAAAACGTATTGGTGTGAATGCTTTTGTGGGATTTGCTACAAATAAGAAAATCATAGAATATCCCCAGACTGTTATTTTATTGTTATTCATATCACTTCTACATTTTATCTTTGTGCAGATAAAATAAAACTATTGCCGAACTGCATCAATTTTGGCTGCTGTGATAGAAATAATAAAAATTTTTGGGGTTCGTCAGGTGCTTCCACTTTACGATTTCTATTTAATTTAGAAGACCGTGTTTGCAGAAGTTGTCAAAACTTATGTTTTATGTACAGTGTGGATTAATAATGCATTGCCTTGCTTTGTGTTCATTCCACTGTCTGCATTCCTTATTCAGTCTTTTAAAATGATAAGCATATTCTTATGTCCACACGGGAAATATTCATTATATCATAATTAAAAAAAAGCCCTCCTGGTTGTATGAACTCCACACATGAGCGTTTGTGCACGTCAGTCAACTCATATTCTTGTTTTTGTACAGTCGTGTATAATAACTGATGCTCTCCTGTGTTTCAGTATTACGAGATGTCCTACGGCCTTAACATTGAAATGCACAAACAGGTGAGTGAGCTTCGGGTCTCTCGCTCTCTCCTGCCTGTCTGTATGTCTCTCGCCCCCTCTCTCACCTCTCCCGCCTCACGCTCCTAAATCTTTGCATTATTCCCTTGGATTATTACTCACCACCTCTTTTCTTTTTGCCCCCAATCAGCTCTACTCAAAGTAACTAATATATTTCAAGAAAGTCTGTGTGTGTGTGTGTGTGTGTGTGTCTCTCTCTCTCTTTTTGACTTCTTTCCTCTGTGTCTCTCGACCGCTGTAATGCCAGTCCTCTCTCTGATGGACCTGTATAGCGACGTTATGCTGTGGAGGCGTTAATAGGATCCACAAACAGAATTCATTTCTCCACCAGACAGATGAGAATACTCTGCCCTTCTCTGAGCCTCCAGAACAGCCTCCCCTCTCACCCGTCATAAATCCCTGTCTGTTACTGGCTCTCTGCTCACTCCCTCCATCCCTCCACCTCTCCCCCCACTCCTGCCCCGCTTCTCCGTCCCCTATCCCTCTTTTCTCCTTTCCCTTCAATTGCTGTCTTACTTTGTCTTTTTTAATGCTCCCCTCTCTTAATCTCCGTTTCTTCACCATCCCCGTCTCTGTCTCCCTTCCTTCCCATTGATTTCTCTTTCTCTCTCTTTCTCTCTCTTTTTTTTTTTTCTCCGCCCGCCCGCCCTCCCTCCCTCCACCTCTGTGTCCTTGCAGACACGGTCCATGCTGAATTTCACTTTAAATCAGGTCACTGCCTTCTTGCCGTCTACTCTCCCTTTCTTTCTCTCTCTCCGTTCATTTCACCATCTCAATCGCTTCGCTTTTGTCGTGCGGCTGCCACCACT